>LR750985.1:149555-239182 GCA_902729485.2 Mus minutoides
TCAAAATACTAAGTACAGTTAATATTTTCATGAATGGATTAGAATGTAAAACTCTAATATATCTTTTAATTTTAAAAATTCATTCTTCTCTCATATATTACATGCTTTACTTTACAGTGTCATTCCCCTCCATTCTTCCCCTTTCCCTGACCCTTCCCCTTCCTCTCAAATCCACTCCTCCTCAGTTTCCCTTCAGAAAAGAACAAAACAAGACATAATAAGCCTAGGCGAAAAGTCTCTTGTTAGGTCTAGATCAATCAATCCAGCAATATCTCTCCTGGGCATATACCCAGAAGGTGTTCCAACTGGTAATAAGGACACATGCTCCACTATGTTCATAGCAGCCTTATTCATAATAGCCAGAAGCTGGAAAGAAACCAGATGTCCCTCAACAGAGGAATGGATACAGAAAAGTGGTACATTTAAACAATGGAGTACTATTCTGCTATTTAAAAAATGAATTTATGAAATTCTTGGGCAAATGGATGTATCTGGAGGACATAATCCTTAGTGAGGTAACCCAATCACAAAAGAAGTCATTGGATGTGCGCTCACTGATAAATGGATATTAGCCCAGAAACTTAGAATATCCAGGATACAATCTGCAAAACAAAAGAAAATCAAGAAGGAAGACCAGCGTGTGGATACTTCATTCCTCCTTTGAATAGGAAACAAAATACCCATGAAAGGAGTTACAAAGACAAAGTTTAAAGCTAAGATGAAAGGATGGACCATACAGAGACTAACCCACCGGGAATCCATCCCATAATCAGTCACTAAACTCAGACACTATTACATAGGACAGCAATTGTTTACTGAAGGGACCCTGATATAGCTGTCTCCCACAGAAGTGGATGCTCACAGTCATCCATAAGAGGGAGCATGCGGCCCACATTGGAGAAGCTAGAGATAGAACCCCAGGAGCTGAAGGGTTTGCAACCCAAGAAGAGGAACAACAATATGAACTAACCAGAAACCCAGAGCTCGTGTCTCTAGCTCCATATGCAGCAGAAGATGGCCTAGTCAGCCATCATTGGGAAGAGAGGCCCCTTGGTACTGCAATCTTTATATGCCCCAATACAGGGGAACGCCAGGGCCAAGAAGTGGGAGTGGGTTGGCAGGGGAACAGGGTGGTGGGAGTGGGGAGGGAACTTTTAGGATAGCATTTGAAATGTAAATTAAGAAAATATCTAATAAAAAATTGAAAAAAGAAAAAAGAATAAAAGGATTCTAAGTGTAGGCATAAGAGTCAGAGACACCCCATTCTCACTATTAGGAGTCCCACAAGAAGGTCCAAATGAACAGCTACAGCATCTATGTGAAAGACACAGTACAGCTCCCGACTGGATCTGTGATTGACCCTTTTGTATCTACAAGGTCTTATGTTCCATGATTGAAACTAAAATATCCAAAGCATTTCTGAAAATCACATAGTAGCTGGAATAAATAAATAATGTGTACTGAGAACTAGATATACTGGTTATTGTTATTTATGTCATTATCATTAAATAATTATGTATCAATGGAGTATTTCTCTGGAACAGATCTGTAGGGTCTACATAATTAGATATAGAATTATGATTGTACAATCCCACATTTGAAATAGATTTTTGGATGTGGTGAGCAGTTTTATCTTTAGTTTTATGATAGAAATTGTATCCAGGTGAACTTATTAATTTACACAATTAAGCCTTGAGGAAGGCTGTCTCTTCAGTGTTCCTTCCATCCAGAATCTTACTTTCTTGTAACTCTGTGCTGAGTCTCCTTCATGATCCATGATGGTTACCAGACACTCTGGCTTTCAATACTGGCATACAAAAAACTTAAGGTATGACTATGTGAGACTTAGCTGAATATCCATTTGTTTTTTTGTTTTTTTCTTTTCTTCTTTTTTATTAGATATTTTCTTTATTTACATTTCAAATGCTATCCTGAAAGTTTCCTATACTCTCCCCCAAGCCCTGCTTCCTTGCCCATCTACTCCCAATTCTTGGCCCTAGTGTTCCCCTGTACTGGGGCATATAAAGTTTGCAAGACCAAGGGGTCTCTCTTTTCAATGATGGCTGACTAGGCCATCTTCTGCTACATATGCAGCGAGAGACACGAGCTCTGGGGGTACTGGTTAGTTCATATTGTTGTTCTACCTATAGGGTTGCAGACCCCTTCAGCTCCTTGGGTACTTTCTCTAGCTCCTCCACTGGGGGCTTCTTGTTCCATACCAATGCTGACTGTGAGCATCCAATTTTATATTTGCCAGGCACTGGCATAGCCTTATAAGAGACAGCTATATCAGGGTCCTTTCAGCAAAATCTTGCTGGCATATGCAATAGTGTCTGGGTTTGGTGACTGATTATGGGATGGATCCTCGGGTGGGTTAGGACATAGTACTATGGGAAGATCCAGCAATATCTCTCCTCAGAATATACCCAGAAGATGTTCCAACTGGTAATAAGGACACATGCTCCACTATGTTCATAGCAGCCTTATTTATAATAGCCAGAAGCTGGAAAGAACCCAGATGTCCCTCAACAGAGGAATGGATACAGAAAATGTGGTAATTTACACAATGGAACACTACTCAGCTATTAAAAACAATGAAATTCTTGGGCAAATGGATGAATCTGGAGGATATCATCCTGAGTGAAGTAACCCAATCTCAAAAGAAGTCACTTGGTATGCACTCACTGATAAGTGAATATTAGCCCAGAAACTTAGGATACCCAAGATACAATTTGCAAAACACAAGAAAATCAACAAGGAAAACTAACCTGTGGATACTTCATTCTTCCTTAGAATAGGGAACAAAATACCCATGGAAGGACTTACAGAGACAAAGTTTTAAGCTAAGACCAAAAGATGAATATCCATTAGTACATCTCTAAAATAGACAGTAGAATTATGCCTGGTATTTTTATTCAGTCTATGAATGGGAGTGAAGCAGGGTCAACTGTAGTGTCCTCATGTTCTTAGAGATGTTAGTAACAGAAGGTCTTGAAAAAAATTGTAGTGGAAAATACACAGTTAATGGAAAATAGAGTTGAGGCAAAAATCAACATCTCTTTAACACATATCTCACCTGAACATACATTCAATCATAAATATGTGGATTGTACTTACATTTTAAAAATTGTCTTTATTAACTGGTTAAATACTCTGTGATTTAGTTTGCCTGCAGAATTCAGGCAAACTGTGGCCAAAGGCAACAATTGAATTCTTGTAGATAATCTTATTGAATTCATTTTAAAAATTTCAGGACATATCCAAAGTTTTCTTTTTTTATTTGCCAAAAATGTCATGTTTTATCATGTAATTGGCATTTACATATCTGTACTAAACCAATCACTAACACCAGGTCCAAATTACACATGAGAGACAGTCTCGCCAATGTAGTGCTGCCCTCAGGATGCTCTCCTCACCTTTCCTCTCATCACCTGGCAAAATCATCAGAATCAGCTGGCCGAATCAGCATAGTATTCATATAGAAGTGAGAGACATGATCTAGGAGGGGGACCAATAGGACATGCCATAAGCCATCCAGTTAAATGAAGATTTGCAGCAATTTCTAATTGAGATGACTTAAGCTGTATGGAAGGAAGCTACTTGCCTTTAACACCATTTAACTGTTGGTGTTGCACATGTGTATTTCTGAATTGCTTCATTTTCTAATCCATATTAGTAGTAAAATTCTTCTCCATTTAATGTCTCAATTTGGAACTTTTGGTAAATTTGTGTGAGTTCTCTATATGCATGCAATTAAAGGAAACTCTGGTAAAACATAGAATAGACTACATTAGCTTCATGATAAAACATTGAGTTAGATTCTAGATTCTATTTCATGAAATGAAAATAAAAATATAATGACTGTATGTGTACTTGCCTACTCTTTAGATTTTGTTTCATATTCCACAACTAATGATGGAACTATTGTGCTATGATAGGTTGTTTAAGTTGACAAATGACAAAAGTTGCCCTGAAGAATTTCCTAGATGAGCAAAACATTCACAATGGCCATTTGAACTACCATAATCTTTTTTTTTTTTTAATTTTTTCGAGACAGGGTTTCTCTGTATAGCCTTGGCTGTCCTGGAATTCACTTTGTAGACCAGGCTGGCCTCAAACTCAGAAATCCGCCTGCCTCTACCTCCTGAGTGATGGGATTAAAGGTATGCGCCACCATGCCCGGCACTTAACTACCATAATCTTAGCAGACACATGTAGTCGTTAGCTATCCTAATTTATTAAACTACAAATAATATTTCCTGGGTATCCATGGATAATGATTCAAGTACCTTTTCCTTATCTCACAACTAACAAAGTTTAAAGGTGCTCAAGTCCTTTATATATATAGCAAGGTATTTTCATAAAGTTTAAACATGTCTTCCATTGTACTTTAGTCATTTCTAGATTATTTGTACTTTATCAATGTTGTACCACGTAGTGAACAAAGACTTTGTGCATAGGTTCAACATAAATAGTGTTTTACCGCCCATGTTCAGTCTGTGGTTTCATGAATCATAGAATCCACAGACATGATACACTCTTTGTTTTACTGCTTAACATAAGCTCTTGGAATCATTTCCTTTATTATTTTAGAATTTGTCTATTATTAGTTATGTTGTTTAATACATTCAACCAAACTGGGCTTAAGTTTTATGAGCTGTAGCAATGTACAAATACTTGCATAAGATTAAAACGAACAAACAAAGCAAAATCTAGACACTTTCCCTGAAAAATAACAAACTGTAGATTATACTAAACATTGTCCAACGTCAAGTACAACTTACAGTATTTTTTTTATTCTTTATATTTGTGTTACAACTTATTCCCAATATTAAAACCAGAAATTTATCTAAGAAATTGGGGCCTTCATTTTGGTTTTCAAATGACATCCTCAATATTAAATTCACACACAAAGTTAAACTTTGAGGAGCAGATGAACAGATCTTGGGTAAAATTTAGGTAGGCATTCCACATATAAAGAGATATACTTGGAGCTCAGATTCCTCTCCTATAAAATGAGTATAGTAGAAACTGGTATAATGAATAGGCAAAGAGAATTATCAAGTGTTGAAAGCTTTTTCAAGTTAAAATTGGAGTTGGAGACATTTAATTCCTGACACAAATTAGTTCTGAAGGGAACCTTTGCTTACCCACATATATTTTTCTTCACTAAATACTTGCTATTTGACTCAGAAGAAAGCTTGCTTAGGATCAAAATTATACAGTTCCTTTCTAGTATGAGAACTTTTGAAAGTAGATGAAGACTTTAAATGGTTCTTTCTCTCTTTTCTTTAACCTCATCTACTGTAAGCAATAATCACATAGAATGATTCTGGCTGACTTGGAACAGGGAAGACTGCTGTGATCGCAGAGGCTTTTATGTTGAACCATACACTAGAGCAGATAAGTACTTACTTATTTTATATCTGAAACTTTTGCATAAATAATTTTGGGGGTAAAAAAACAGTAATGCAATGACCACCACAAAACTGCAAGAGGCCCATTCATTTTTCTCTGACCACTGTGCACCAGCTACTTAAATACAGTGTTTAGTGGCTGGACTCACGCACTTTACATTCTTAGTAATACTTATGAAATCAGTTCTTATCCTGACAGCATCCACTTCATGAGACGACATTATGAATAGTTTCTTGAAATAAAAACATGAGCTAAATTAGCATACTCTTCAGAACAAATATAAAATGCAAACAGTTTTAAAGTGACACAAGGCTTCAGTATTTATAAAAAAAAGTCTTTGGATAGGGTTGATGATAAAATTACTGGTGATAGGTTTTAAGGTTCAATTAAGCAAGGCACCTGGGTATCAATTTAGAACATAATTTAAGAAGCATATTATTGTAGTTTTAAATTTACTTGGATGTTCTCTGAAACACTTAAGCAGTAGAATTTTATAATGAATGTTTCCATTTTGACATTTTTAATGGACCCACTAAAAATCACCAATATATTCTTGGGTAAGTGAATGTTTCTTGTGCAGATTAAATGGATCATGAACCTTATCTAGTTAGCTGTAGACTTCTGTGGCTCTTAGGCAATACTAATTATTTTTCCACACGATCTTAGGATCACTGGTGAGCAGAACACAACATCAGTTCCAATCCAATTGTGATAGACCTATGACAGCAAGAACAAGGACACCTGAGCCCTTCCTGACCAGAGGCTCCTTTTAATCAGTTCTGGTTTACCTTGGTTTTGAACAGACCAGAGAGCTCCACAGTCCTCAAAGGAGACACCATTTCCAGGCACTGTAACACTCCCAGGATTTTAGGACAACAGGATCCCAGGATAACATGAGCTGGGTCACACCAGTATTTCAAGGTCTCATAGGAGCTTGACTGCCAAGAACTCTGACAAACCCACAATCTCAGATTCACAGGAGCCCACAATCTAAGGATCACAGAGAAAACTGGACTCTGAGGAGTCCTGAATCAACTGGGATTATAGGAAGGTCAGGATCCAATTAGATATATTGAGGACAGCAAGCACTTGAGATAATCAGATGGCAAGAGTAAAAACAGAAGCAACAGAAACCAAGGTTACTTGGCATCATCAGAACTAAACTCTCCCACCATACCAAGTCCTGAATACAGCATCACACCAGAAAAGCAAGACATTGATCTAAAGTCTCTTCTCATGATGATGATGGAGGAGTTTAAGAAGGAAATACAGGAAAACACAGGTGAACAG
The DNA here is from genome assembly GCA_902729485.2 of Mus minutoides. NCBI lineage: Eukaryota > Metazoa > Chordata > Mammalia > Rodentia > Muridae > Mus > Mus minutoides. The sequence continues at coordinate 156,264 of LR750985.1, forward strand.
CTAGAAACCTTTAAAGAAGAAACACAAAAATCCCTTAGACTTACAGGAAAACACTACCAAACAGGTGACAGAATTGAACAAAACCATCCAGGATCTAAAAATGGAAGTAGAACCAATAAAGAAAACCCAAAGGGAAACAACTCTGGAGATAGAAACCCTAGGAGAGAAATCAGGAACCATAGATGTGAGCATCAGCAACAGAATACAAGAGATGGAAGAGAGAATCTCAGGTACAGAAGATTCCATAGGGAACATGGACACAACAATCAAAGAAAATGCAAAATACAAAAAGATCCTAACTCAAAACATCCAGAAAATCCAAGACACAATGAGAAGACAAAACCTACGGATAATAGAAGTAGATGAGAATGAAGATTGTCAACTTAAATGGCCAGCAAATATCTTCAACGAAATTATAAAAGAAAACTTCCCATACATAAAGAAAGAGATGCCCATGAACATAGAAGAAACACACAGAACTCTAAATAGACTGGACCAGAAAAGAAATTCCTCCCGACACATAATAATAAGAACAACAAATGCACAAAATAAAGAGAGAATATTAAAAGTAGTAAGGGAAATAACTCAAGTAACATATAAAGGCAGGCCTAATAGAATTACTCCAGACTTCTCACCAGAGACTATGAAAGACAGAAGATCATGGACAGATGTTATACAAACACTAAGAGAACACAACTGCCATCCCAGGCTATTATACACAGCAAAACTCTCAATTACCATAGATGGAGAAACCAAATAATTCTATGACAAAACCAAATTCACACAATATCTTTCCACAAATACAGCCCTTCAAAAGATAATAATAGAAAAACACCAATACAAGGACGGAAACTACGCTCTAGAAAAAGAAAGAAAGTAATCCTTCAACAAAACTAAAAGAAGACAGCCACAAGAAAAGAATCCCAACTCTAACAACAAAAATAATAGGAAGCAACACTTACTTTTCCTTAATATGTCTTAATATCAATGGACTCAATTCCCCAATAAAAAGACATAGATTAACAGACTGGCTGCACAAACAGGACCCAACATTTTGATGCTTACAGGAAACTCAACTCAGAGAAAAAGACAGACACTACCTTAGAATGAAAGGCTGGAAAACAATTTTCCAAGCCAATGGTCTGAAGAAACAAGCTGGAGTAGCCATTCTAAAGGTGAATAAAATAGACTTCCAACCCAATGTTATCCAAAAAGAGGAGGGGCAATTCATACTCATCAAAGGGAAAATATTCCAAGATGAACTCTCAATTCTCAATATCTATGCTTCAAATGCAAGGGCAGCCACATTCATTAAAGAAACTATAGTAAAGCTCAACGCACACATTGCACCTCACACAATAATAGTGGGAGATTTCAACTTCCCACACTCACCAATGGATAGATCCTGGAAACAGAAACTAAACAGAAACACATGGACACTAACAGAAGTTATGAAACAAATGGATTTAACAGATATCTATAGAACATTTTATCCTAAAACAAAAGGATATACATTCTTATCAGCACCTCATGATACCTTCTCCAAAATTGACCATATAATTGATCACAAAACAGGCCTCAACATATACAAAAATATTCAAATTGTCCCATGCATCCTATCAGATCATCACAGACTAAGGCTCATCTTCAATGAGAACATAAATAATACAAAGTCAACGTTCAAGTGGAAACTGAACAACACTCTCCTCAATGATACCTTGGTCAAAGAAAAAATAAAGAAAGAAATTAAAGACTTTTTAGAGTTTAATGAAAATGAAGCCATGACATACCCAAACTTATGGGACACAATGAAAGCATTTCTAGGAGGAAAACTCATATCCTGAGTGCCTCCAAAAAGAAACTAGAGAGAGCATACACTAGCAGTCCGAAAGCACACCTAGAAGCTCTAGAATGAAAGGAAGCAAATTAACCCAAGAGGCGTGGAGTGCAGGAAATAAACTCAGGGCTGAAATCAACCAAGTGGAAACAAAATGAACTACTCAAAGAATCAACCAAATCAGGAGCTGGTTTTTGAGAAAATCAACAAGATAGATAAACCCTTAGCCAGACTAACTAGAGGGCACAGGGACAGTATCCTAATTAACAAAATCAAAAATGAAAAAGGAGACATCAGAACCTGAGGAAATACAAAACATCATCAGATCCTTCTACAAAAGGCTATACTCAACAAAACTGGAAAACCTGGATGAAATGGACAATTTTCTAGACAGATACCAGGTACCAAAGTTAATTCAGGATCAAATTAATGACCTAAACAATCATATAACCCCTAAAGAAATAGAAGGAGTCATTAATAACCTCCCAAACAAAATAAAACCCAGGACCAGATGGGTTTAGTGCAGAGTTCTATCAAACCTTCAAAGAAGACCTAATTTCAGTTCTTCTCAAACTATTTCACAAAATAGAAACAGAACTTACTCTACCCAATTCATTATATGAAGGCAAAATTTCTCTGATACCTAAACCACACAAAGATCCAACAAAGAAAGAGAATTTCAGACCAATTTTCCTTATGAATATAGACACAAAGATACTCAGTAAAATTCTCGCTAACCCAATCCAAGAACACATCAAATCAATCATCCATCCAGGTAGTCCATATTCCCCAGATGCAAGGATGGTTTAATATATTGAATTCCATCAACGTAATCCACTACATTAAAAAACTCTAAGACAAAAACCACATGATCATCTTGTTAGATGCCGAGAAAGCATTCGACAAAATCCAACACCCCTTCATGATAAAAGTATTGGAAAGGTCAGGAATTCAAGTCCCATAACTAAACATAATAAAAGCAATCTACAGCAAACCAGTAGCCAACATCAAAGTAAGTGGAGAGAAGCTGGAAGCAATCCCACTAAAATCAGGGACTAGACAAGGCTGCCCACTTTCTCCCTACCTATTCAATACAGTACTTGAAGTCCTAGCCAGAGCAATTAGACAACAAAAGGAGGTCAAGGGCATACAAATTGGAAAGGAAGAATCAAAATCTCACTATTTGCAGAAGATATGATAGTATATATAAGTGACCCTAAAAGTTCCACCAGAAAACTCCTAAACCTGGTAAACAGATTCAGTGCAGTAGCTGGATATAAAATTAACTCAAACAAATCAATGGCCTTTCTCTACACAAAGGATAAATAGGAAGAGAAAGAAATTAGAGAAAAAACACCCTTAACAATTTTCACAAAAATATAAAATACCTTGGTGTGATTCTAAGGAAGTGAAAGATCTGTATGACAAGAACTTCAAGTCTCTGAAGAAAAAAATCAAAGAATATCTCAGAAGATGGAAAGATCTGCCATGCTCATGGATCGGCAGGATCAATATAGTAAAAAAAAAAAAAAAAAAAAAAAAAAAAAAAAAAAAAAAAAAAAAAAAAAAAAGGCTATCCTGCCAAAAGAATTCTACAGATTCAATGCAATCCCCATCAAAATTCCAACTCAATTCTTCAAGGTATTAGAAAGGACAATTTTCAAATTCATCTGGAATAACAAAAAATCTAGGATAGCAAAAACATTTCTTAATGATAAAAGAATATATGGCTGTATCTCCATGTCTGACCTAAAGCTGTCCTACAGAGCAATTGTGATAAAAACTGCATAGTCCTGTATAGAAACAGAAAGGTAGACCAATGGAATAGAATTGAAGACCCAGAAATGAACCCACACACCTGTGGTCACTTGATCTTTGACAAGGGAGCTAAAACCCTCCAGTAGAAAAAAAGACAGCATTTTCAACACATGGTGCTGGCACAACTGTTGGCTATCATGTAGAAGAATGCTAATTGATCCATTCTTATCTCCTTGTACTAAGTACAAGTCTAAGTGGATCAAGGAACTCCACATAAAACCAGAGACACTGAAAATTATAGAGGAGTATGTGGGGGGAAGCCTTGAAGATAGGGGCACAGAGAAATCATTCCTGAATAGAACGGCAATGCTCTTGTGCAGTAAGATTGAGAATTGACAAATGGGATATGATAAAATTTTTGCAAAGCTTCTGTAAGGCAAAGACACTGTCAATAAGACAAAAAAGCCAAGAACAGATTGGGAAAGGATCCTTACTAGTCCTAAATCAGATAGGGGACTAATATCCAATACATATATAAAGAATTCAAGAAGGTGGACTCCAGAAAATCAAATAAGTACCCCAGGAGCTAAAAGGGTCTGAAACCCTATAGGAGGAACAACAATATGGACTAATCAGAACCCCCAGAGCTTGTGTCTCTAGCTGCATATGTAGCAGAAGATGGCTTAGTTGGCCATCATTGGGAAGTGAGGCCCCTTGGTATTGCAAACATTATATGCCCCATTACAGGGGAATGCCAGGGCCAAGAAGTGAGAGTGGGTGGGTAGGGGAGCAGTGCGGGGGGAGGGTAGAGGGAACTTTCAGGATAGCATTTGAAATGTAAATTAAGAAGATATCTAATTAAGAAAAAGTGGGGCACAGAGCTAAACAAAGAATTCTCAACTGAGTAATATCAAATGGATGAGAAGTACCTGAAAAAGTGTTCAACATCCTTAATCATCAGGGAAATGCAAATCAAAACAAACCTGAGATTCCACCTCACATCAGTCAGAATGGTTAAGATCAAAAATTTATGTGAGAGCAGATGCTGGCAAGGATGTGGAGAAAGAGGAACACTCCTCCATTGTTGGTGGGATTGCAAGCTTGTACAACCACTCTAGAAATCAGTCTAGTGCTTCCTCAGAAAATAGGACATAGTATTACTGAAGGATCCAGCAATACCTCTCCTGGGCATATATCCACAAGATGTTCCAACAGCTAATAACAACACGTGCTCCACTATCTTCATAGCAGACTTATAATAGGCAGAAGTTGGAAAGAACCCAGATGTCCCTCAACAGAGGAATGAATACAGAAAATGTGGTACATTAACACAATGGAGTGCTACTCAGCTATTAAAAACAATGAATTCATGAAATTCTTAGGCAAATGTGTAGATCTGGAGGGTATCATCCTGAGTGAGGTAATCCAATCACAAAAAAACTCACATGATATATACTCACTGATAAATGAATATTAGCCCAGAAACTTAGAATACCCAAAATACAATTTGCAAAACACATGAAACTCAAGAAAAATGAAGACCAAAGTGTGGACACTTTGCCCCTTCTTAGAATTGGGAGCAAAGCACCCATGGAAGGAGTTACAGAGACAAAGTTTTGAGCTGAGATGAAAGGATGGACCCTTCAGAGACTGCCCCACCTGGGGACCCATCCCATAATCAGCCACCAAATGCATACACTATTTCATAAGGCAGCAAAATTTTGCTGAAAGGACCCTGATGTAGCCAGTGCCTGGCAAACACAGAAGTGGATGCTCACAGTAAGCTATTGGATGGAACACAGGGCCCCCAATGGAGGAACTAGAGAAAGTACCCAAGGAGCTGAAGGGTCTTCAACCCTATAGGTGGAACAACCATATGAACTAACCAGTACCCCCAGATCTTGTGTCTCTAGTTGTATATGTAGCAGAAGATGGCCTAGTCAGCCATCATTGGGAAGAGAAGCCCCTTGGTCTTGCAAACTTTATATGCCCCAGTATAGAGGAACACCAGGACCAAGAATGGGAGGGAGTGGGTAGGAGAGCGGGAGTGGAAGAGGGTATAGGGGAATTTCAGGATACCATTTGAAATGTAAATGAAGAAAACACCTAATAAAAATTGTAAAGAAAAATAAAATAAATTGATGAGATTAAAAAGAAAGAATAAAAAAGAAAAAAAAAAAAGGAAAAAATGTTACTCAGATCTCCAACTCCTCTCAGCTTCATTGAGGCCTGTACATTTCTTTCTCTTGGGGTGTTTCTACTCCCTGTTAGCAGCTTTCCTCAACAGGTAACCCATAGCTCTGTTACTTCTATCATTTGATCTCTAAGCCACCCAGAATTCACCTTCATGGCTTCAAGCAATAGTCACTTTGGGGCTCCATGCAGGGACATCTAAATTCAGCAATTTTTCTTAGTTACTGAGGGAGATTTCTTGCCTCTAAAGCCAGAACCACTTGCCTGAAGCTGCCAAATTCTTTTACTTGCTATGGCTGGAACATAACCCTCTTGTTCAATTACATCTTCACCAGCTTTCTGATGCCCAGTAGTTGCATAACCTCAAATGTGTAACCAAAAATATATCCCCAAATTCTTGACTATTGGTCAACCTTATGAAGGCTTTTCTTCAGTTGAGGTTCTCTCTTGTTGATGTTGATGACTCTAGCTTTTACATAAAATACTTAAAATAAAATAAAATAAAATAATACAAAATGACTAACCAACACTGCTCTGCGGAACACATTTTTCTTTACCTATTTCTTGCATGAATAAAGTTTAGAATTTAAGGAAGAATTAATTGTTCAGGGTAAAAATATGTACTAGAATATAATATTTATTTCTTCAATGTATAATTTTATGCATGTTTGGGTACTCACATGCTTTAAATAGTTACAAAATTCAAAAATTCAAAGGACATGGGTTAAAAATAACATTTAAAAAAAAAAAGTTCATGATGAAGATATAGGTTTCCTTCTGAACTGTCCAATAAGGTTACTTAGTGATGCTAGAAAACACAAAATGACCACTGTATCCATCATCTGCTGGAAAGTACAAACTGTTTCCATGGCAGCACTGGTGGCTAATGCTCCTCCTAAATCCTCTAAAGATTTCTTTCCTTTGACTTCCATATTTCTTTGACAGGTCCTGTCCCAGGTCACTCTCCTTCTGAGGATCTTCTTCTTCATTCTGACCTTGACAGCCATTGGTTTTCTTCTGGATCAAAGGCAAGACATGAATTTTTCATACTATTAAAAATATCAGCATAATATGGACCTTTATAATTTAGTTTTTAAAACTTAGTGGTGTGTACCATTGTTTTAAATGAGTTAACTATACCAGTTTTGCATTTAAGTCATTTTTATTGTTTGAAGCAAAAAGCACTGGATTACTGAAGGGAACATCACATGCCTTATATTCTAGATATGTATTTGTGGATATTTTATTGTTTTGCTATCAGCATCTCACTGAATTGCTTTGTTTGGAATCTAACACTTGCAATCTGTTCTAACCCTCTGGATTCTTCTCATTCGCTGGCTATTTCTGTCTTCACCTACAACCTATCTCTGTAAAAATTTTCCCGGTAAAACTGCTTTCTCGCTCCTTCCTCTCCTCTACTACTCTTTTTTTTTTTTTTTGGTTTTTCAAGACAGGGTTTCTCTGTATAGCCCTGGCTGTCCTGGAACTCACTTTGTAGACCACGCTGACCTCGAACTAAGAAATCTGCCCTGCTCTGCATCCAAAGTGCTGGGATTAAAGGCATGCGCCACCACACCCAGCTATACTACTCTTTTGAGTAGCATATCTATCTTGTGTGTCATGAGAGTTGGGCATATTTTATCCCTGACTCATTCTTTCAAATATTTCTCTGATTTTTCACTTTCTCTGCCCCTCAGTTAGATGTCACTTTCAAACATAACTGATTCCTTCTATAAACTAACCTTACTGACCTATATTGTTTGGGATAGCTAATCACTGTTTTTAATGAAACAATAAATTGATAAAACAGGTTTTCCTCAAAAGATACATTTTGTTTATTATTTTATGACTATGTTCAAAGTACTTTAGACATACCACTTAATTATGTTAAATACTTTTCATGAAAATCAAAAGTAAAGTTTATTGCTATTTAATTATGACATAAACACATGGGGACAGTATTTAAATCTAATGGATATTAACACCACGTTATTTCAGACCCCAGGCAGCTACTGTGGAAACTTTCCGGTGCCTGTTGTTCCTAACCCTGCACAGATTTGGTCACTTAAAGCCTCTTATTCCATCTTTATCATTTGCATTTGAGGTAAGACATTTACTGAATTATTTAATTCACTCATGAAATGATGTTTTCTCTCTAATGAATTCCTGCCTAGTATTTGTAACTAAGTTTTTTTTTCTGTGCACTATATCTTAAATTACTATTTGCATAACTTTTAGATAATTAATATTAGTAATTCATGGTTTTCTTATCCCAAAATCTTGGTTGATGTTATTAAGTTATAGAGAATGGACAAAATACAATGCAGAACATTTTGAAGAAAACTAGTGTGCGTTGAAGGTTTTCAAGTAATTAGTGGTAAAGTGGCTTTACAAGGATACTGGCATCTAATAAGAAAGTTTTGAAAACAAAAAGAAGTGTTTGATGATTTTAACTCACCCATAACAGAAGTAATCATGTATGGAACTAACTTTTATTCACCAGATGTAGCTGTTGTCCCACAGGCTTACTGCTGAATAAGCTCACCCTTTATAGCTCTTTCTGAACTCTGGCTGTTTGGTTCGACTCACCTGTTCTGGCTCAAACTCCTCTCCATGGTGATTGATTCAAACTGACTTCTCTTAGCATCTCACTGAATTGTTCTGCTAACTCTAATTGACCTCTAACTCTTGCAATCTGTTCTAATCTTCTGGCTCCATCTCATTCTCTGACTCTGTCTTCACCTACAACCTGTCTCTCTTTTTTTTTTTTTTTTTTTTTATAGGTACTTTATAATTTTATTTTATTTTTTTTCTTTCCTCTCTTTATTAGATATTTTCTTCATTTACATTTCACATGTTATCCAGAAATTTTCCCTTACCCTCCCGCGTCCCCGCCCTGCTCCCTTACCCACCCCCTCCCACGTAATGGCCCTGGCATTCCCCTGTTCTGGGGCATATAGAGTCTGTATGACCAAGGGGCCTCTCCTCCCAATGATGGCCAACTAGGCCATCTTCTTCTATATATGCAGCTAGAGACATGAGCGCAGGGGGAACTAGTTAGTTCATACAACCTGTCTCTCTTAAGTTATCTGTAAAACTGTCTTCTCCCTTCCCCCTCCACTACTCTTTTAAGCAGCATCTCTTTCTTCTGTGTTCTCATGAGAATTAGGCATATGTTATCTCTGACGTATACCGTCAAATCTTTCTCTGAATTGTCACTTTGTCTACCACTTAATTAGATGTCACTTTCAAACATAGCTGCTTGCTTCTTCAAACTACATTACTTACCTTTATTGTTTGGGATTAAAGTTGTGTACTGAGGGCATGTCTGTATTCCAGCTAGAGGAGGAAAAGGTGAGTTATGTGACTTCAGTCTAGCTTTATTACACAGATCTTGGAGGTCTTTGGATGCCATCCCTTTCCAGAGCATCCATGTTACTATATTAAAAATCCTTTATAATTATATATGAAAGAAAAATGAGATTTTTTTAAAAAATAAAAGACATATTTTGATATGGTAAGTGATAGTTAAGATTGATCTTCCAGAGATTCTTTAGAATTATATATTACTTTATAGTCAGGAAATATTTAAACAGTCTTACTCAACTTTTGTTTTTATTAGAGTCTTTAAGAAAATGTTAGGTTTGGTTCCTGAACAATTTGCCAATTTATGAGACAAATCAATATGTCAGTATATTTAAGTGGAAGCATAAATCCAAACCATCCCTTGTTAACAAAGGACAAGATGTCTTAGTTGTGAATGGAAAAAAGAAAGTTTATTTCATTTTATGTTTCCAGGTTACTTTTTTTTTTTTTTTTTTTTTTTTTTTTTTTTTTTTTTTTTTTTTTTTTTTTTTTTTTTTTTTTTTTTTTTTTTTTTTTTTTTTTTTTTTTTTGTTTTTTTTTTTCGAGACAGGGTTTCTCTGTATAATCCTGGCTGTCCTGGAGCTCACTTTGTAGACCAGGCTGGCCTCGAACTCAGAAATCCACCTGCCTCTGCCTCCCGAGTGCTGGGATTAAAGGCGTGCGCCACCACGCCCGGCTCCAGGTTACTTTTGATCACTGTGAAAAGTCAGGGCAGGAGCTGAAGGCAGTACTAAAGTAGAAACCAGAAACTGTAGAGGGATGGTTCTTCCTGGCTTGCTTCCCACAGCTCTTATATAGCTCAGGGCCACCTGCCTGGGGATATTACTATCCATAGTGGGCTTGGCCCTTCCACATTAGTTAATAGAGTGCTTCACAGGCATGTTGGCATTTCTTAAATTGAATTTCTGTCTTTCCAGTCCTTTCAGGTTGACAACTAAAATTAGCTACTATAGCTGGATTTTTTCTACTTTGTGGGCTCTTTCTTTCATCCTTTTCCACTCCTTTTCTTTTACCCTTACAACCTCCTAACACTAGATATGAGAAAGAAAGAAAGAAAGAAAGAAAGAAAGAAAGAAAGAAAGAAAGAAAGAAAGGAAGGAAGGAAGGAAGGAAGAAAGAAAGAAAGAAAGAAAGAAAGAAAGAAAGAAAGAAAGAAAGAAAGAAAAGAAAAGAAACAGAGAGGCAAGTAAAGAGCTCCCTGAATAAATTCAGGGGTTGAAAGAGGGAGATGTTATTATTACATTACTTCTTGCAGGTTAAGGCTGTCCAGTTTCTTGGGGGCAAGTTTGATCTTCTCTGTAAGGATATCTAATTTCTCCCTCCCCTTCCTCCTCTTCCTCCTCCTCCTCCTCCTTCTTTTTCTTCTTTGTTCACAACAACTTAACAAACCATGACCAATAGTAACCAACAACAACCAACAATCCAGCTATCTGGCTATGGCATTTATATACCCTCTGAAAATTTTCCAGAATTCCAAACATCATACATTTGAAGAAAGTACCTGCAGTGGCAAAGCCATGCTTCTGCTAGAGCACAAGGCAAATCATAGTCAAGTGCTGTGGACAAACTGAAGCAGGCCCATATTCTACAACTGGAATTAAAATGAAAACATATTTGTTATAATATTTCTGTGTTTTTAAAAAATTAAAACTCCAAAATTGTCAATACAAACTACCCCATAAAAACCAAATATATCGGGGGTCTGGTTTGCTCAGTTCTATCCCCTAGTCTTCAACCTGATGATTGGCTGTGGGTCTCTGCATCTGCTCCATCTGCTGCTGGATGAACCCCATGAACTCATGTAAAGATATATTTCATAATGATCATAATTTTGTTCTTTTCTCCATCTTTATTCCTGCATGACTTGTAGGCAAGACAAATTTTGGGTTGAAGATTTTGTGGGACTGAACTATAGGGGGAGGGAGGAGACCTTCAGAACAGTTTCATGTCCACCACCGGTGAAGTCAGAGATATGGGGGAGACTATCATTAGAGTCGAGACAAGTGGAAGTATCTGAGGGATATAAGAAGAGACAGGGTCTGGAGGTCTATCAGTGTCTCTTGGGGGGTACCTTAAGGTAAGTGTAAGGGAAGGGAGGGGACGGGACCAATTCCCACACCTGATCACTACCCCTGTTCCCCTCCTAAACAACTCTCCTACTCAATTTTCTCTTTTTACCCACCTCAGATAACCATATTTTCCTTCTGGGTGAGATTTGTGCATCCTCCCTTGGGGCCTCTTCATTAAACCGTTTTCTTAGGTCTGTGGATTGTAGTCTGGTTATCCTGCATTTTTATGACTAATAACTGCTCATAAGTGAGTACATACCATATGTGTCTTTCTGGCTCTGGGTAACCTTATTCAGGATGAAATTCTCAAGTTCCATCCACTTACCCACAAAATTCAAGATGTCTTTGTTTGTAATAACTGAATAGTATTACATTGTGTAGATATACACATCCATTCTTCAGTTGAAGAACATCTAGGTTGTTGCAGGTTTGGGTTATTATGAATAAAGCTGCTATGAACATACTTGAGCAAGAGTCCCTATGGTGCATCTTTTATATGCTCTGGAGTGGTGTAGCTGTGTGTTGAGGAAAAACTATTCCTAGTTTTCTATGAAACAGCCAAATTGATTTCTAAAGTGGTTTACAATGTTGCAGTCTCAACAGCAATAAAGGAGTGTTTCCCCTTGCTCCACAACCTCGCCAGCATGGAATATCACTTGAATATTTTATCTTAGCCATTCTGACTGGTATAAGATGGAATCTCAGGGTCATTTTGATTTATATTTTGCTGATGTCTAATGATGTTGAACATTTCATTAGGTGTTCCCCAGTCAATATAGATTCTTCTGTTGAGAACTCTCTGTTTAGATCTGTATCCCAATTTTTGAATTGGGTTATTTGATTTGTTGATGTCTAGTTTTGCTATTTGCAGATTTATGGTAATATACATAAGTGACCCCCCAAAATTTACTCTTTTATGACATATTGTCATCAAAGAAATCTGCAAAGAAACATGATTCTTAAAGTGGAGAAACATCGATTTCTGTTGTTTATAAATGCCTTGGAATTGGTCATACATGAATGTATGAGCATAAAGATTCTACTAGTCATGTGGCTGCATATATATCACAGTGATGATTAGGATATAGCTGTTGTTGCCGAAATTAGACAAATATCTTTTACAGCCAGCCATATCTTTTAAACTTTGTTCACTATGCATGTAAGGACAAAGGTGTATTTTACTTTCATTGATGTACACACTATGGTTTTCAATACACAATTTTATTTTCACCTGAAACTAAAGCACACATTCAACTAAACTTAAACTATATTCATAGCAAATGCAGTTTTATCGTGATTACTATTTTGGTATTATTCAGACTTTAAATACTTTATTCACTATAATCTCTGTACATATAAGTTACATATAAGTAGCTATTACATTAAATCTAGTTGAAGTTTTATAAGTATTTACAATTTTAGGCATTTATAGTCTTTTGTACATATTAAATTATTTTCAAAATTAAAGTATTGTACTCTGTTCAGAAAACATCATAATGTTAAAAGATCAGTGAATTATTAGTAGAATCATATGGCCATATGAAGTTTGGAGAACAACCTGATGAAGTTAAGCCTTTTTCTTGTACTTGAAGTCTTCAAGCACCTGTACCCAGTGAGATCTAAGCTATCTCAAAGCACTTACTATTTTAAAAATTTGATAACAATGAAATGTTATCACACCATTTATGGTTTCTTACTGTATATATTTCATGGAAAATGGTCAATTAAACTGTATTATTCTGTTTCATTTACATGTAGTTTTTTTTTCATTTTTTATCATTAAAAATGTCTTCCCATATTTCTATATCAAGATATGTTCATATACTAGTGGCAGTTTCTAGATTTTCCTGGCTTAGTACTACAGTGAAAATTAATGTGCTAAATATCCTTATGCATGTGAATATGCATAGAGTTTCCCTGGATTACATGGCTAGGTATTGGATTTCTAGACTTTATAAAAATATGTAGTTAAAGTATTTTGAGTTAAAGTCAAACCACTTTCCAAAGCACTTGTAAAATTCAACACTACTGCAGTATAAGTTTTCCCACCTACATTTTAATTTTCAGATTTCTTACTCGTTGTTCATCTATTGTATTAAATAATATAGCATTTTATTCACAATCACAATTTTTGCTTGGTACAGAGATCATTATTACATGTTTACTATTTACTACATTTCCTTCCTTCAGCTATGTTTGTTTTATTTTCATGTCTTTTAAAACCTCTGTGTTTGGTTGCTTTCTTTTGGGTTTTCAGTAGTTCTCTGTATAAACATAAAACGAAAATATCTGTGCATTTGCTAACGGTATCTTCCTTGAGCAGGAGAGATGGATCAATGATTGACATTATCATTCTGATTCTGTCACCCACATTGGAAGCTAGGCAGTCTAGCACACACTGGGAACCCATGGCTTTAGAAATAGAAACAGAAGGATCCCTAAACTCAAGGGTCATCAAATCCAGCCAAACCAGGATTCTACATTTGATGATTATCTCAAAAACTAAAGTAGGAAGCCTAAGAGGAAGGGGTTAATGTCTACCTCTGGTTGCCATTTGCATCTTCATGCATAAACAGAGTAAATCAAGATGTAGATGAGAAAAATCCATCAGATGCAATTTATATGATATATATTAACATTGTCTATTCTCTATGTTAGTAATCACAATTTCTTCCCATTAATAAGGAATCATCAGGTAATTATAATAATACAGTTGCACTGAATTATTTGGTTTCTCTGCTTGGAAAAGGAGAAATATAACCTTGACAGAATAATGGCCATGATTGTACTGGACATTGTGTGGTATTTCCCTACATTGATGTCACACCCAAGGAAACAGTCATGTATGATAGCTTTCTCTGCATAAGCTTATTAAGATACCTATCTTGGCTTCCTCATTGAGAACAAACATAATTCAACAAACAAACAAACAAACAAAAGCAAATGGGATAATGTGTATTTTTACCTACCTTGCCTTTTTTCCTATCACCTTTATTTAAAAGTATTAGCACTAAAATCTATCAAGAGAAGTTGTTTCCTGCACTATATTTTTAAAAATATTTTAGTTCCTAGAAATTTGTAAAGTGTTTTATATAACACAGATCTACTATTTTTGATTAACAAAAAATATTGTGAGCATTAGATTACAGATGTTACAATGAAACTTTTGCATCCAAGAATATAATGCTTTATATTTTAAGGTCAGCTTAAGTGTATTTATTTTTATTTTACTCAGTATTTTATTGTTTCATTTTATTTTTGCCTTTCTTTTTTCCCTTTCATTCTGTTTTACTTTTGTTTGAAAATAGGAAATTATCCCCTGACAAGGGCAAACATGTTGAATTTAGTTTAACATCACAAACCTTGGAATTTTGAGTAAGTTCTTAAATGGATGCGATCCTTATTAATTATATTGTTTGGATAAAAATAGAGAGGCATGCCTAGCTTTGTGCTTTCCAGGCTTCTGACTTAACATCTCTGCATTTTTCCTGGCATTGCTACTACCTGACTCCTTTGTGGGTATAGTCTGTCAGTGACAGCAAGGTGAATTCCTAACTCAGCTTAAAGTAAACATTTTCTCCAAAGAAATTATTTCCATATCACTCCTGGTTTTCTTCTTGGCATTGAAATAGCAATGCCCTTCCACACACCTTTTCCCACATAATCACCTGTCCTTGATTTGAAATAACAAAGAGCCGCACATTGTACCTTCTCTCCGGAATGTTCCTGGCTCTGTGCTGTGATTTATGACCTGAGCATCGGACACTCTCCATACGTTATCACAGAGGCCTTAAATAAAAGCAAACACAAGCTTGTGATAGAAATCCTTGTCAACACACATGAAATTAAACACATACATGCCCTAATGTGTGGTTTTCCTTTTTTATTTCAAATTTAATATTATTAAGATTGGTAAGGACCCGGGCTGGATAGGATTTCACATTTCAAACATGAGATTGGAAGGGAACCTTCCAATAAGGAGAGGGCACACGATATTTAGAAGAGCATCCCCTAGGTTTCTACAAGGACACGTCAAGGGCAGAATTGGGCTCTCCATGGTCTGTAAACTCCTTGCACCATCATTAACCACAAGGCTAGAATGCCTCATTCCAGATGCTCTCGCCAATGGACCATAAAATTGCGAAGCATTTCGGCCAAGCCCAAGATTTTAAAAGCCCCCACCCCTTTCCTCTCAACAGTCTAACCCCCAATTCCCTCTGAAAAGCTGCTCATTATTCTTCCTTTGCCCCCTGATCTAAGCAAAAGAAATCCTTCTGGAATCAATTAGAAATGTCTGCCCTTGATGAGGTTTGCACGTGAGTTTAGAGCTGTGAGGCCGTGGTAGTGGCGGCCAACAGCTGCATTTTCGGGTGGTAAAGTCTGAGGAGGAATTTTCCAGGGTTTATTTACCATCATAAAATTTTTTTAATAGGCAAGACATGTTGAGAGACAATCTTGTGTGCCTTTGAAAGTGAAGTTAAATTAGAATTGTATGTTTATTCCATTCATAATGAGGAGAGTGAAGATGTGTACTGGATCTGCCTTTTCCTCAAGAGGTTGTACCCAAAGATCAGACAGTTGAAGAGGGGTGTTTTTGTAAGTGGTGAAAGTTGGGGAAGCATTTATTATCTCCTTAGTCATGTTAATGGCCTGACAAATGAATATAGCCAAGATGAAAGCAAATCAGAATCCACTTTTTAAAGTAATATGTATTAGTAGAAACTTTATTTATTTCTAGATGTTAATTTACACATAATTTAGGTTTTAACATTATTCAGCTAATATACTGCTACATAATAATGAAAGGCTATTGATCCACAGTGAACCTTGACTTTTAACACATTAGACTTATACCCATCCACATACATACACACATGCATGCATAATACATACACAGAAATATGCAAACATATGTGATAACACTTAATTTGAACTTTAGTAACCTTCATGCTCTTATCTTTCCTTTGGTAAGGACAGACATACTTACTCTAAGTCTAATTTTATTTCTTACACTGTCTAAAGAAATCACTTGTTTCAAATGAATATTTTATTACTACATTGATCACTTATTCCATCAAGTAGTGCAATCAACTCCCTTTGCCATCCAGGCACATCATAGAGTGCAGGCTTATAGCTCCTAGATATGCCTTATAGTCAATTTGGAAATTAATTAGATGTTTTTGTTTGTATGTTATATGTATGTAAATCATGCAACATGTACGTATGTGTGCATACTTCATACCTTCAGAAGCTTGAAGAGGTCACTGATTCTCTGGAACTAGAGTTACAAGGGGTTGTAAACCATCTGATGTAGGTACTGGGATTGAGTTACCAAGTTTTGCCAGAGCTGCAAGTGCTCTTAAATGCTGAGATATCTATGCAACTCCCTAAGTTACAATAATTATCATTACTGTTGCTCCATAAAATATGGCTATTGCTGTCCTGCAGTAATTGAGATGATGCCCCCTCTTGCACTATCTATTTATTTCAAAACAACAGAGATATGCTTAAATTCACTTTCTTGGGAAGGCTCATACATATATCTGGCCATGATAAGTTTGATTTCTAGACAGAAGAGTGATAGGTAATAACACTGTAAGAATGGCTGATGCCTGCCACTCTGAGTTAAAGTTGGTTAACAGTTATTGCATGCCTAAAAATACCAGAGTGAAGTGCTACATATGAATAACAATAAAAGAAAAGTTGTTATCTTTAAAAAAATACATCATTTATGATTTTCCATATTCAGAGACACTCAGCATGTCATCAATAATCCTGGCTGCCTATATTAAGAGAAACAATTACATATAGTTTCAAAGATATTCTAGAATTTACTTGTTCAGATAGTTATAACATGGAAATCTTGACCAATATGTCCACTCCCTGTAGAGTATTCCATATATTACCTTTCTTGGGATAAACAATTCAGAGAAAAGCAGCAGCTAATGCAGAGTTGCTTGTTGAAACTCTCAAGATCACTCATAAATTTGTTCAGTACTTAGTATGTTCCTCATATACTTTACAGAATCCAAAATCATTGATAAATGTAGTTTCTACTTCCTTTTATATCAGCCACATCTTATGCAAGCTGAAGCTCTCATCAAAATGCAATATAATAAATATCTCTGTGGAATCTGGAATATATATGCACATCATAATACACCATCATTTCCTGTGTTTGTCTCTGACAGATTTTTGGCCTAGCCTTGAACAAATATTTAATTTGCTCTGATATATATATATATATATATATATATATATATATATATATATATATTCATATTCTAGATTCACTGGTATAAGGGATTAATACTAGCCAGAAGCTAAAGGAATGAGAGACCTTTCTTTCTTTTTTTTCTTCATTTCTTTTTTATTATATATTTTCTTTATTTACATTTCAAATGTTATCCCCTTTCCTGGTTTCCCCTCCAAAAATCCTCTATCACTTCCCCTTCCCCCTGCTTACCAACCCACCCACTCCTGCTTATTGGTCCTGGCATTCCCCTACACTGGGGCATAGAGCCTTCACAGGACCAAGGGTCTCTCCTCCCATTGATGAGAAACAAGGCTATCCTCTGCTACATATGTGGCTGGAGCCATGGGTCCCTCCATGTGTACTCTTTGGTTGGTGGTTTAGTCCTTGGGAGCTCTGAGGGTACCATTTGGTTCATATTGTTGTTCCTCCTATGGGACTGAAAACCCCTTCAGCTCCTTGGGTCCTTTTGCTAGCTCCTCCACTGGGGACCCTGTGCTCAGTCCAGTGGTTGGCCAACAGCATCCACCTCTGTATCTGTCAGGCAGCCCTTTCTAAAATTATTTCAATATTTAGGATTTCATGCTAGGTGAGTGATTTAAAAAGAACAAAGGGTAACGGTCTTCTTCTGTTGCAAATAGAAGTTTTCGTGATGTTGTGTGATAAGTATATTTACTTGTGGTTACAAGAAAATGTTGATAGACTGTTGTTAGTGGTGATGCTGGCTTAGTAAATTAGTGCTTGCATATTCTTCTCTAATAACCACTCACTAACCACTCCAATGCCCTACCAACTGGAGCAGAGCAGTCTGGGTCTGAGATCCCTACCATTGGATCCTCTTCCCTCCTATTTGGACTGCCTGGATGGGCCTCAGTGGGAGAGGATGTGCCTAGACCTGCTGGGACTAGATGCCCCAGGGTGGGTTGGTACCCAGGGGGTGAGACTCACCTTCTCCAAGGAGGAGTGGGATCAGTGGGGGAGCAGATTTGTGTGGATGGAACTGGGAAGAAAGGAGAGAGGGGGGCTGAGATTTGGATGCAAAGTAAGGTTTTAAAAAGCATTAAAAAATGCAAGGATCCCAATCCCAATGTATACATAAACAAAACAATACTATACCTAGATGTCATGGAAAATTGCAGAAGAGGGGAGAGGGAGGAAAGATTTTTAAGAGACAGAAGATCAGGAACTTTTCTGTGAGATTGTGTTTCCTAGTAATATTAGTAACATTATACCCACAAAGTCTCACCAACATGACTGTACAAGCATGAATTGCACAAGGAGAAGGAGAAGAAGGTGAAAGTGAAGGGCAAGAAGAAGAAGAAGGAGAAAAAGGAGAAGGGGAAGGAGGAAGAGGAGGAGGAGGAGGAGGAGGAGGAGGAGGAGGAGGAGGAGGAGGAGAATGGTTATGCCAGTATAGATTGGGGAAAGTCCCATGAGGTCTCAAACCTATAAAAACACTATAGTCAATTGAGTGAAAGTGAGAGTGGACTAAATTTTCCCCATGGAAAAGCAAATTTGTAGTCCAGTTCTAAATCCTGAGCTCTGAAAACATATATAAAAGTAACATGATATGGACTTACTAGTGTATATTTAGAAACATCTCTATATGTACATATAGACATGTACTAACAGTTAATGATAAAATGGTCATGAATCTAAAAGAGATTGGGGAGGGGTAGGTGGGACAGTTTGGAGGGAGAAAAGGGAAAGTAGAAATGTGACTACATAATAGTCTCTCTCTCTCTCTCTCTCTCTATATATATATATATATATATATATATATATATATATATATATATTTATATTTATACACATACATATATATTACAACATTTTAAAACGATAAAATTAAGTTTTAGTTCACACTTATATAATTATCTTGTAGAGAAGAATATAATCCCGGGGCTCTGAAAGCAGTGAGGGTGGCAGTTGGGTGTGACATTTCCTGCTTTACTGGATATAAGAACATTGAAAACTCACCTGAGGTGATACTGGCCCTGAAGGTCTCCTGGATGTACTCAGAACCATGTCAATTCCCACCTGAAAATTAATCCAAATTATTGAAAAAAGTCAAATCAAGTAATAGAAAACCAGTTTCCTTGATTTAAAGTCACATTCAGAAGCTTCCTTAGGGGCAAAGAGAGAGAGTTCACAAGGTTCTCAAGCCAGGGGAAATCATTGAGATTACAGAAAAGGAGCCTGGAACAAATTTACAATTGGGAGAATACTAAAAATGAGAACACCTAGACAAGTTTCTTTGATTTAAGTTACTGAGAAAGCTTTTAGAGAATCTTGGTGCCAAGAACTGTTGCTCAGTGTGCAGAAAGAACATTCAGGAAGATGAAGTTATTATCCATGTGCCTTCAGGAACCGCAGCCAGAGGCAGACAGCTATTTTTTCCCCTATAAAGTTGTAGATATGTCACTGAGGTGTCACTCTCAGAAAGAGATCTCAATGGGAGACACATCAGTGTTCTCTAATAAACATATTGAAATGTTTAAACAGAATTCATTAGGCAGATTTGTTTTTCCATATTTTATTAGTGATACTGTGCAGAAATCACAGTGCCACAGAGTTTTCTCTTCAATTTTACTAAATGTTCTTCAGATGGTTTCCTGAATGCTCTTATTAATATTGTACGTAACTTCTACTTACTGTTGGCTTCACTCCACCGTGTTTTAAAACACTATGCTATTTTACCTGAAATGGCACTTCTACCCCAGGCTTATTCTACTCCCAGAAGAATCTTTAATGGTGAGCCTTCTAAATTTTTAATCCAACCCCCATGTGAAGAGATTCTGGAAAAAAAAAGAAACACTTTTCTTTGTGTTTTATTGGAATTAATATAAAGAAATCTAGTCATAATTATAACAAAATAGTATAAAATTGAGAAGTGCTCATTCATATAGTGATAGGGTACATTACATGATATTTCATTTTACCTAGCATGCCATACTATATCTGTTTTTTTTTTTCTTCATATGATGCTCTTTCATCTGATGTTCTATGTTTTCTCGGGGGGGGGAAGATTTTAGAGATCAAATTCAAGCCTTCATTCATTCATTCTCTCTGTCAATGAGCTGGACTCTCAGGCTTGGTTATCAGTGTTCTCTTCTAGAAATATCTTCCCTTTACCCTTTGATCATATTCATTTTCTCTCATGCAATAAAATTTTACTTGCTTATCTCTGCCCAGTAATATTCTGTCATCTGTCATATAGTTCTTTATCAATGCATGATGAGATGAGATTCTCCAGAGAGGAGACACATGAGTAAATCAGATGTCCTTTGAAGATAGAGCAGGCTCATTAGGAGGCACTTGGGAGAATCAAAGCCTGCTCAATGAAGCTAAGCTTCTCCATTTGAATTCTACATCAAGAGTTTTATGCATTCTCATCACTTTAAATGAACCTGCTTATAGGCTCAAACATCCTGATAAATAGCAATGTCAGGAAAGACATAAAGAACAATTTTCAGAAAGGCCTTTAGAGATCAAAATGCATGAATGAACTTTACTGTCACTATTAATTAAATTTTTAACTTATCTTTAAAGTTTCATTCATAAGTATTATATGTAGATCATTTCAAACATTCTGTCTCCCACCTGAGAATTTTACTCTCTAAGCATAACAGCATGAAGTAACAACTACTTTTGCCATAAAGACAGGTCTGATCTTTTGTTAAAACTATGATGCTAACAGACTGTTTAATTTTGTGACTCACCTCTCAGAAGTAAAGGAATAAATAAACCTCCAAATTCATAAGTTATACCCAGTCCTTAGGTATAGTTTATCTTCACAGAATTACTTTTAAAAATTTAAAGTAATATTCAATGAACTGAAAAGTTAGACCAGAAGGTTTTAAAATCACAGCTGAATGTTAGTTTTCTTAAAAGATTTAAAGATACCCCCCAAAACAAAAACAAAAACAAACAAAAAACAAAACAAAACAACAAAAAAAAACATTCTTCTTCATCTTTGCCCAAATGTTAAATGCTTAGAGCTATTGTTTCTTCACTTTGCTGTGTAGTAAAGAATAAATGTGCACACTGGTCATAAGCTTATATGTATGTGCAATTGAGAATGAGATGATCCTTTAAAGCACAAGAAAGAAGAAATTTTATAAAATGCAATTGTTTTATGAGGCTTCTCTGGTTATCACTTGTCTAGAATTTATTTGAATGTAGATGATTTATAACTGAATGCTGTAAGACTACAACAGTATATTTTACTTATAAAACTGTTATAAAGTTAGAGCATATTAGGTAAAATAGGATCATCTTCAACACTAAATGCTTTCAAAACAATTCAATAGTCTGGCCACCCTGAGACCCGATACTTCCTCAGATCAGGACTGAGTTTTGGAGGAAGCAGTCTTAGAGGAGAATTCCTGTGCTAGAGAAGGCTTTCTTTCGTGCCATATATATAATGTGAGATGGAAAATGAAGTTATACATCCTTGTGATTTTTAAGTCGTGGAAACAAATGAAGTTTCTTCCCCTATTTTGAAGAAGCTAGTTAAAACCTGCAGTGCAAGCCTAGGGAGAGCTAAGTTTTTCCGATGTTTATCGGTTGAGCTTTTAAAAAGTAGGCAGCTTCACATTGCACGTATGCCTGCACCTACAAGAAATTTTTAATGGAGATACAAGAAATAAATATTATACATAAATTTTGTACATTTAGATATGAAACAAAATTACTAAATTACTTGTTTATTTAATAAAAACAAGTGGAGATAATTTTGAAAAGATAAGAATGTAAGGTTTAAATCAAACTAGTGCTATACTATAAGTCAGCATTAGATTAAAATTCTCAAAAATATATGGTACATATAGCCAAGTCTGGTTTTAGATTTTAATATTGAATAAAATTTTTATCTTACCGTCTTTTCTCCTGTTTCCTTACTGGCTTGTTCTGAATGTAACTTGTGTGTGTGTGTGTGTGTGTGTGTGTGTGTGTGTGTGTGTGTGTGTGTGTCTGTTATGTGTTTTACACAAAAGCCTAAGGACAGAAGACTAACACAGGTCCTGTTTACATTTGAATCTTAAGTTCAGCATATTTGAAACCCTGTAATGTTTAAATGTTGGAAATAGGTGTTAGGAAAAAATGAGTACACAAAGTCCAAGTTATTTACTAAATAAAATACTTGGGACCAGGACCAAATAGTATGGTTACCTCGTTGTCAGTGGAGTCTGAGTGATTGCATCTGGCTTGGCAAAAGTGGTTTGGTTTATCTTATTGTAGAATCCATGTAATGCTTCTATTACATTGTTTACATTGCTGATTGAAAACTAATATACAGTATATCCAGTTTGAATTGTACATTTCCAGGATAGCTTTTGAATGGCAATGAATCTTCCCATTGGATTTTAAAACATACCTGAATTTAAGGCCCCTTTAAGTATACATATCATAAAAGACAATTTTTCTTTCTATTAGGAACAAAATGGGCTTAAAAGGTCATTTCTGTTTATACAAGAAACCATTATATTAGAATATTTAGGAAGAATTAGCTTACTGTTATTAAAGCATACTTGTGCGATGTGCATTCCATTTACTTGTATGTAGGCCCACTTGTCACTAACGTGCCCAAGGAATACCTATTCAGTATCAGTTTTGTGAAGAAACCATCATCATAGTGGCTATGGACAGAAAGGCAGAACTCATACAAACCTAGTTTGGGCTCAGACTTTGATACATACCATATGTATGAATATTGTGTAACTTTTAAGCCTTCTAGAAAAAATAATAGGAACTCCTGAAAATTGTTGAAAGTACCTTATTGAACACTTTTAGTAAAGGTCTGAGCTTACATAGTAAATATTTATCACTTCTGTATGCTTAATGGCAATGTTAAATAGTAAATATTAAATAGTGGAAGTATAAATTGTTGCTAGTTGTTGTTGGTCATGGCGATTAGAACAATCACATCATTACCAGGAATCAACACAGAGGAAGAAGAGAAAAAGTTAGCCATCACACTTTTATTATTGAGTGGTTATTGCAAGTGTTTAATAAGTGTGTATTAAAATGATGCACAGCATATATTAAGGAGGATGTAAAGGAAACATAAAAATATCCATAATCGTGATGGGTAGCAAAATTTCCAAGGAGGACATTTGTGTGGTAAGCATGAGTTCACCATGATTTCTTCACATCTTAAAGATATGAGGGGGCAGTACCTAAACCAAGTAGCTTCATTTAAGATTGGAAGGGAAAAAATAACTAACACAGAAAGAAATTGAGAATGTTGCTATATATATATATATATATATATATATATATATATATATATATATATATAACTGTATCATTAAGTGAGAATTAAAAAAACAGGCACAAGATGGAATTAGGAAAACTAACTCCAAAAAAAATTGTGCATGGGTAAGAAACATACGCAGGATGCCACTGGTGAGTTTTATGACAAGAGCATAGTTTATTGGATGTGCTTTTTTGTGTAAACATCAAAGTAGCTTTATAAAGAAGGAAACCACGAGAAAAGAACCACACCAAAAATGTGTTAGAGTGATTCCAGCAAGATCTAGAAGTGGCTTGAGGGAATAGTCACTCTGGAAGAGTGGAGTCTCACAATTGGGAAACAGAAAATTCAGATAATTTGTTTACCCTCTCACATTTAATTCTTTCAATCTCAGGAAAACAAAATCTCACCTTGGCCAAAGGTAATAGAAATAAGAGGGAATGTCAGCATACAGATAAGACTGTGATGCCATTGTCGGGTTAGAGATACATTCAAAGCACAGAGAATCATCAAACTACACAAGTAGACCTAGCATGGTTTATTAAGCAGAAGTTTTCTTTTGACAACCAAGAAAATATGTGTCCATATAGAAATTAAAGTTACACTTTTTACTCATGAAAGAAGTTATAGAAAATGTTTACCTATTTTAAGACTAGCAATATCAGTGCTGTATTAGCATTGTATAAGCACTTAAACTCCAAGATGTACATATATTTATGCATTTTATTCAATAAAGGGTAGTAGTTACTATATACCTTAAACTTTCTTGTTTTAGACATAGTTATCAGAATTTTGTTCTATTTTTAAAATGGAAAGCCATGATATTTTGTATTTACTCGCAAGTTTGGAATTCTATCTTTTTAATTTGTGTCAACTTTAGAAACTAGAAAGTTTCTTCTTCCCTCCCTCCCTCCCTTCCTTCCTTCCTCCCTCCCTCCCTCCCTCCCTCCCTCCCTCCCTCCCTCCCTTCCTTCCTTCCTTCCTTCCTTCCTTCCTTCCTTCCTTCCTTTTTTCTTCCTTCTCTTTTTTCATCTCTTCTGCTCACTCAGAACCTTTCAGTTGACATTTAAGCATGCTTTCTATCACTAAGCTACATTCTGTATCTCCAGTGTTACTATTTTTAAATCCTCATGCCTATAAACATAAAATACCTTTGGCTTCGGTGAGTTTTATGAGCACTTAAAGAAAAACTTACTTTTGAAAACCCATTTTCTCTGTGTCCCTGAATGAATGCAAAGTTTGGCTTGTAAGCTTTACTCCTTTAACCTACCAGAAGGACTGGTTTTACCAACTATTTCAGAAGTAATAACCAGAACTCTTCTGTTACTTCCGATGATTCATGATCACTTTGCATTGGCAGGCAGTAAGCCAAAATGAATCTGTTTCTATTACTGTTGGTTCCTATTATTTCAAAACCACAGCTGACAGCATGATGACCATGTCATTCCCTACAACATACAGGTAAGATAAAGCAACAGTGAGGTAAAGCAAGGAAGTGGCTAACTGGGGCTGCACATGGATCCAGTCAATGATGCCTTTGGAATGTGAGTTTTTGAGTTACTTTTCTTTACTGGATGGTAATAGGTTCTGAATAGCTACAATATCACAACTAGCAATAAAGTAACCTGTATCTACTAAAATTTCTTTTCATGCTACTCAAAACCTTTCATTTTAATATCAAGATCTGGGCTTGTTTAAGTTACATTTTATATTACTTAGAGATATAGAATGTTCAGATAAGAAAATAGTAAATATTTCACATAGGTCCCGATTATTACAATGTGATTTTGAAAACTCAATTAATAGTAAAGGTGATTTAAAAAGCCAACTCTTATTAACACTAAGACAATTTTCTGCCAAAGTTATTAAGGAAAAAGCATCAATACATTTGTTACTAACACTCTCAATACGTTCTAATTGTCTTCATGCTTGAACTGAAAAGTACTTTAAAAAGTTATCAATACATGTCATTTGTATGTCTGTGAGGTTATTACAGGGTTAGTGACATAAGTAAGAAGACTTTTCTTAAATGTGGTTGTCACCACTCCTAGTCCTTGGACCCACAGAACAAAGGAACGAGTCAGCTTGACTTCCCTACGCTCTGCTTCTTTTGAGGCTTAAGGGGAACTGCTCTATGCCCCTTGCTTCTTCTCCCTCTGATGAGGTTAAACTTCTGAAATCATAAGCTAGAGTACACTCTTCTCTCTTTATTTTTTTAATAAATGGTCACAGAAAAGATAAAAGTAACTAATGCAAACTGTGTTGTATTAACAAATAATTTTTTCCCCTGAAAATGAGTAGCAAGATACGCATTAACACACTATTGTATGTGGTACTTCTGGGGCTATCCAGATAGCACATTACTTTGGGTTTCAATTTGGGTCTATTTAAACATAAATATATGAGGATTTTCTAAAGTGTAGCATGCAGAACGTGCTCTATAGAACTCAAACCACCCATAAAGGGAAAGAACACAGCATTATTCTAGTATGGTTTCGCAGACTCTTAGAGGTTTGTGATTGCTGTCAGCAACACTTATTAAATGAGTAAGTGAGGGCTCTGAGAGATAATTATCTTCTCTAAGGTCAGACAATGATAAGGATAAAATTCAGTACCATAATCTGCCCATGTGCAACTATGCTGTATTCCTATGTAGAGAATAAAATTATGACTATCTTGATGAATAGGTTAAAACAAACAACAAATTCTCTTCTAAATCTTAAAAAATAGATGATTTTTTTATATAAGATGTCATCAGGATACCAAGATCCATCTTTTGTTCATAAAACAAATACAATTTTGAGCAATTTCCTTGAGGAATGTAATTGAGCCCTTTGAAAAATAATACAGTGAAGCTGTCTGCTCTGGCAAATCCACTTCTGCTTGATAGAAGGGAAGAGGGATGTTAGAGGGGTTGGAAACATTACCAGTAAACCAACATCACTGTAGCTGGAGATGAATAACCACCTCTTACGTGATAGGATTTGAAAGGCTTTGGGAAACGCAGTGCATCTTCCCTCTCTTGGTTGATTTCCAAGGCAATGAGCTCTAACGGGTTCTGTTCTTTGCTAATTATTCTTTCTCAGCCACTGGCGCCATTTTACTTACTGATGTTCAACTGTCTTAGTGCTTCATGACTTGGTTGTAGTCCCACGGCCTCCTTTCTTAGATTATTAGAAACATTATCTAGCCCTGTGAGTTTAAATGCCTTCTAAATGCTTTTGACAGCAACTTTAAAAAACCCTGTTCAGTTATCTCAATTGAAATCCAGATATGTGCACCCAATTGCTTTTTTTTCTTTTTTTTCTCTTTCTCTTTCTCTTTCTCTTTCTCTTTCTCTTTCTCTTTCTCTTTCTCTTTCTCTTTCTCTTTCTCTTTCTCTTTCTCTTTCTCTTTCTCTTTTTCCCTTTCCCTTCTCTTTTCCCTTCCCCTTTTCCTTTTCTTTCTATTTTTTTTTTTAACTGAACATGCCATGTAGGCCTGGAAATAATAGGAATGTAATTGAAGGTATACATTTGTGAGACACCCATGAAAAATGATAACCTTGGATAGAGAGGATATATTTTAGGGTGTTCGTCTGCCATTACTGCAAGTTAAGGATATAAAATAATTTCAAGACTAACCCTTATTATTTTAAGTTCATTTGTTAGCCTATTTATAACACTTAATAATTTTATAATAATAATAGAAAAAAAAAAAAAAAACCCTGTGCTTCTGAACTAACACTTGAAGGAAGGGTGGCTCATGATTAGACTTAATCAGTCAGAAAGTCATATTGCTACCAAAAAAAAGACCTTAGTAATATATTTAGAAGCTGTTCATGACTAATTTCATTTTAAAAGGATAAGAGGATCAATCTTGTTCATTGAAATCTAGGTCACATTCAGAGGACAACAACAGTAAATAGATAAATGACAATATTCTAAATAATATTGTAACTTCTGTATGAGTAGGTTATCTATTTATGGTTCTCATTATCTGCTATCTATGGAATGGCAGGGTAGAAGCAACTAAAACCTTAAATATATATATATATATATATATATATATATATATATATATATATATATATATATTAAACCTAAAGTCTTAACTACTGGGCTCTCATGACATATGTATCCAATTATGTGCAGGTTGGACACATTTTCTTTGATGTCCTGTAATTTAAAGCTACAAATTTAGATATTTACCATTAGTTCAGTATCAGTAATTTTCGTATGTAGCAATTTCCATGGTACTTTCATTGATAATGGTTTAAGAATGTTGCTTATTTAAAAGTACATTTAAAAATGTAGACTTTTTAAAAAATGTCTACATTCTTGCTAAATCACTCCTTGGAATTTAGGGATATTGATATAAAGAACTTCTGATATCCTCCAGATACATCCATTCGCCCAAGAAATTCATAAATTCATTTTTTTTAATACCTGAGTAGTATTCCAATGTGTAAATGTAGCACATTTTCTGTATCAATTCCCTGAGTGAGGTAACCCAATCACAAAAGAATTGATATGCACTCACTTAATATGCACTCACTGATAAGTGGATATTAGCCCATAAACTTAGAATACCCAAGATGCAATTTGCAAAACACAAGAAAATCAAGAAGAAGGAAGACCATCCTGTGGATACTTCATTCCTCCTTAGAACAGGGAACAAAACACCCATGGAAGGAGTTAAAAAGACAATGTTTGGAGCTAAGATGAAAGGATGGACCATCCAGAGACTACCCCACCTGGGGATCCATCCCATAATCAGCCACCAAACCCAGACACTATCGCATACACCAACAAGATTTTGCTGAAAGGACCCTGATATAGCTGTCTCTTATGAGGCTATGCCAGTGCCTGGCAAACACAGAAGTGGATGCTCACAGTCAGCTATTGGATGGAACATAGGGCCCCCAGTGGAGGAGCTAGAGAAAGTACCCAAGGAGCTGAAGGTGTCTGTAACTCTATAGGTAGAACAACAATATGAACTAACCAATACCCCCAGAGCTCTTTTCTCTAGCTGCATTTGTAGCAGAAGATGGCCTAGTCAGCCATCATTGGGAAGAGAGGCCCCTTGGTCTTGCAAACTTTATATGTCCCAGTACAGGGGAACACTAGGGCCAAGAAGTGGGAGTGGGTAAGTAGGGGAGCAGGGCGGCGGGGGGGTATAGGGAACTTTCAGGATAGCATTTGAAATGTAAAAAAGAAAATATTTAATAAAAAGGAAACTGGAAAAAAAAACTTTTGAGAAAATATTTTGCCTAAAATCTTTCCTTAGATATAAGGGGTAATAATCTTCACTAGAATTTTAAAAGCATTAGCTTTTAAACAAAAAGTGATGCACTCCAGTTCCTTACCATTAGTGTCATTTATTTGTTTATGAATGGCCTACTGGAGGCATTCAACAATTCAGGAAACATATCTCAAGACTAAAAAGTACTCTGTTGGACAGAATGTTTCTTTAGCCCTTCAGAGTGGTCTCTACAGTTGTACTGATTTGAATTTGAAATATGTCAATTGTTCCTTAAGTTGTGATACAATTAGGAAATGGTATCATATGCAGGAGGGAAGTCTAATAGGAGAAGTCTAATAGGAGCATCTTGGGACATGCTCATGAAGGGACTAATGGGACCCCTATCTCCTCCACTCTTTTGCTTACTGGCTTCTCTACAGTAAACATCTTTGATCCTCCATGAGCTCCCCATCTGGTGCTCTAGTTTGCCACACATTCCCAAACAACAGAACCTATTAACGATGGAAAAGAACGTGTTTAAAATGCAGAGCAAGCTCAATCAATCTTTCCTACCTTCAAGTTTATTAATTCTGATATTTTGTTACAAAAATACCAAACTAACACACTGGTCAGGGCGTGATCATTCCCACATTTGGGATACATTCTCTCCAGAAGATTGTGACATTTAGGCAGCTGATGACACACACTGCAGTCCCGAAACCACAGCGCATCCTTCAGTTAACCCTCTGCTCCTCCATATTCTTGGAGGTAGACATGTATATTCTGGGGATGAATGTCAGAGAGGTGCTGTGCAGTTTTTGTTTTGATGAGGGAAGCATATAACTTGAAGAACACATGGAAATGCTTAGGATTACTATCCTTTCCCAGAGAAAGCAAACAGGCTGAGAGTTGCAAGGTTTCAGAAGAGTCGGAGAACTGGAATCCCAATTTTGGAAGCAAATGCAAGTAATTTTACAGATTCCTACTCTCTCCCTTCCAACCCTCCCCTGCCTATCACCCCATCCCACCTCCCACAGGCATATCTTTAGGAAGTATATCTATATTTTACTAATTTACTTTAAACTTTATCCAAGATTTGACAAGCATAAAACTCTCTGGGTTCCTGTGCTGAAGCCCTCTTACAGACAGAAGCCCATAGAGGCCAATGCTCATCTACGTTTACATCAGCTCACTCACTATCTTGTTCAGTATTTGTCAATCAGAGAAACGTGTAGAAAGTTACCTTTTCATTTAATGTGATGAAGATACCTGAGATCTTGGTAGAGTTCATAAAATATTAATGTAGACAAATCACAGAGTTGTATGTTGAAAATGATTAATTTTATTACATGTGTCTTTTACCTCAGTAGTAAAGATCACTAGGGAAATGTAAACTTGCTATCATAATCCATCTCCAAATGGTAACAAAAATAAAATAAATAAAATAAAATAAACCCCCTCTATAGACATGAAAGTATTTCTAAGGCACTTCAAAAAGCAGGCTTTTTAATTTAAAATTTACCCCCAAAATAGTCCGTTCAACCAAACCAGGTCACTGCTTAATTATAAACACAGATCCTCTAAAGTGTCTGCCTTAGACTCTTGAATTGCCCCATACAGCTAATTGCCAGGACTGAGAATCCACTAGAAAGAAGCTTCCTCTTGCAATTCAACGTTGCAAAGGTGTTGCTCAGGTGGCTTGATTTATCTACCCGTGGTCAACGGGGTTACCCATGTGGTAGATGTGAGAAACAGCTGCCATGACTCTGCTGCCTCTGACATGCTGCACTCAAAGGCAGGTGGGCAAGACTGTTAAAAAGAGTTTGCCCCTTTGGGCTGCTGCTGCTGCTGCTGCTGCTGCTGCTGCTGCTGCTGCTGCTGCTGCTGCTGCTGCTGCAGTGACTCCTGCTGCTGCAGCTGGTGGCTTTTTGAAAACTTATGGCTATCAAGCATTAAGCCTTTGAGCAGGCATGTTGTAATTGCCTCTCCCATCCCCCTTGCAAAAGCATAAAAGCTATTCTCCGGGGAAACTCTGCACAGGTGTTGCAGGTAGTGGGTGGCTTTAATCAGCCTTTCCACTACTCTCCTTTTTCCAAAATCTCTGGCTCAGCTGGGAAGATCCTGCATGAGGCAGAGAAGAGGGGCTGAGTGAGTGGATTTCATCCAGTATCTCCTTAAGCTCTTCTAGGCCACCAGACAGCCCTGTTTCATGAGCAGTCCACCTCTTAATGTCCATGCCATTCTCTGATGTCCGCCTACCCGGATTGAGATTATAAATTATATAACTTGTGAAATATGCTCTATGGAAATGCAACTTTTGGCCTAAGGTCTCCTCTCTTGAATACTTTCAGCATTATTATTTGGCTCCATTTGTTTTGAGAGGGAAGGATTTGGAAAGAGTGAACATGTTTGATGCAAACATCAGAAAATCTGCCCTTTAACTTCCTCCTTGAGTAGCCTTGGTTCTACATCCCACAGATTTAGTGAAGTGATATTTTGAAGCCCCAATAAAAGGACACAGTAATTTTCTTTCAAGGAAACTTGTTGGCATATGACACCATGATATACGCAGCTACATATGTTTGGGTCCCCCTGGGGAGGGCACCGGAATGTTTGACAATCCCACACATGTTTTTAGATGTTGAAGTTCATGAACTTTAAAGAACCAGGTGTCAAATGGTGTTGTTTCTATAGTTTGGAAATCTTACTGTATAGTCAAAGATGCAAATAAAATCTAGGCCATCTTAATTTGTTGAAATATGTACAGGATCTGATAAATAAATATCTAATAATTTTAAAAAAATCATATACATTTTAAAATCTAGGACTTAAAAGTATTACATAAATTGAAAGTAGCACAGTTTACTCAGTTCCTTAACGCGTGTATCAAAGTGCACCAAGAATCAAAAATACAAACACTTGATATGAATAACAGTCCATACCCTGACATTCAAAGAATGTCAAAAAAAAGATATAGATAACATCACATATTTAAATGAACACTGAATTACTCCCAAGTAATTAGCTTGGGGTACAATTCAATGAATATTTTTATTTGCTATCCATCTTTCTACATGAATCATTAGGCCTGGTTTGAGGATTCCAAGCTAAGGAATAACACGTGGGTATGTTGAAAGTTAATGGTGTATGTTTTTTTTCCGTATTGAGTCAACCGATTTTATAGGAAAGAACAGTGTCCGCCAAATTTAAAGAAAACAAATAAACCTTAAAATAGCATGGCTGTCTTGATTTGGTTGGCACTGAGAATTTCTAAATAAAGAAAAGAACTGGGTGGACATATATCTGTGGTGAGAACATAGCCCGCCAGTCCTGGTTGAGTTTGATAAATTCCTTTTGCTGTCATAATTTGTACCATGGAGTTGAAAGTGTGAATCTCGTCAAGAGTGCTCTGTGAAACTTTTTTCTACTTGTGAATTGACTACTTTGTGCATGAATGTAAGGAACATTTAAAATAAGTAGAATAGTAGTTAATTTAGCTTCCCGAAGCAGACAACAACGTTAAGATTATTGTCTATTATTGTCTATTTTTCAAAGGTCCCTAGTCTCCCATTCATCACATT
Source organism: Mus minutoides (assembly GCA_902729485.2). Classification (NCBI taxonomy): domain Eukaryota; kingdom Metazoa; phylum Chordata; class Mammalia; order Rodentia; family Muridae; genus Mus; species Mus minutoides. Next base: position 188,800 of record LR750985.1, read on the forward strand.
ATATGTTATATATTTTCTCATGCGGATACATATGTAAACATCACATTAATTTCTCCAAGGATTTGTAAAATTATTTGAATTATTTTATGTGTTTACAAAATTTTGATCTGTTTAAAATAACTTAAAGATAACTACTCATTTTTGGTAAGAAATCATAATATTATTGCTGTCTACTAGAACCACAAATGAAGACAGGTCATGCATCTATAGTATGTTGCTACTTACTGCATTATCTAAATTGTAGCTACACATGCAAAAATATATTTACACATGCTATAATAAATCTTAACATTAACTGCTATGCAGAGAATATTTCAAAGGTAGTGCTGGCCAGACACAAGTCGTTTGGCAAAGCCTTTTCCTAGTATATATTTTCAGGGCTGTCTGCACAAAGATGCTGGCACACTCACCATGATTTCTATTCCAGGTGATGGATTTCTGTCCAAGTAAGCGAGTGACTAAATATTTTCCGGTGGAATCTAGGCACTGTAAAATCACTGAAGCCAAATAAAAAAGTTGTCGACCTTTCTAAAAAAGTAATTATAATAGCTTTGCATACCACTATGACAGAAGGAATATTTCCACTTAGATCACTAAATAACAAAATGAGTGGAACCTCATTAGGAGAAATGGGGAGTAGAACAAATGTGCAACCAATATGTCCTCTGATCAGCAGGAATGAGTATCTTATTATATTTTCATGCATTTCCCAAACAATCTTCCTAAACTTAACAGTATCTGAGTGCATAGACTCCACCCACATGCCATTCTGTCAAAGACAAGAAATCCAATCTGACCTCACTAAAAATCTGGGTCATCACTTCAACACAAAACAAGTTTTAAAAACTAGAACACTTTGTATTTGTTGATTTCTGCTAATCTGAGAAGTCACAGAAGGAAATGCCTTCCAAAGTGATAGGAAGATGTGGCTGCCTGTTCAGAATTACAGCAGGAATCCAGCATCTCTTCCTCCACTTAAATCTAAATAGATATTTAATTCTGGTACATGTCTTCTCTTACTTTTCACAAATTTGAATAAATAGGAGACTCTGTGAATTTATAGGCAGGTTTTGCACTTCTATTGTTTCAAATGTAGCACATGGGGAAAACAGCACTGTGTGTTGTAAGACAGCTTTAATGATGGAACACTTGGTTTCAGTCAATCGTTGAGGCTGCGAGTGACATTGTGTTTTAGCTTCAGACATTGCACGTAACTTAGCAATTATATTACAGCTTTCAATAATGGTTGTTGGCGGGATATCTGCGAGTGAAGTCATAGCAATTTTGAAAGAGAATGCTAATAAAAATACACCTGCCTTGTAGTGGAAAGTGAGCCTTTAATATCTCTGCTTTGAAGTGGAGCAGAGTCTTTGGTATTAACTAACATATTATGATGGAGGAATAATCCTTTGCCCTGGGGGAAAGCAAGACATTGAAGTTGCAACAGATTGTTAAGTTTCTAATGACCCAGGGTTCAGTCACTTGATAATCATAAAAGAATAGAATGAGGTGATGATTTCTTAACACTACAAAGATTTGACTATTTGAAAACACTTCATGGTAATTATAAGTAAGTAAGAGAACATGTGAGTATTCCTTAAAAGTGACTCAGTAACTGTGTAAATGTTTGTTTTTTTGAACATTTTCTGTAATTGTTAAAGATTTCAGAATGACTTAAAATTGTCATTTCCAAATGATGCTAGTAGCTTCAGATTAGGTGTGCTCATTCTTCTTTAATTCCTTTAACTTCCTCTCTTGTGGTTTGAGATGTCACTTGCTGATAATTATTTACATATGAAAGATAGGAGAAAAGCTTAGGTGTTTGTGGCCCTTGCTTTTGTAACATCTAGGGAGACAGTGTAATTACAATCCCTTTGGATTGTAGGAACTTTTCTCCTATACACCATAATTTGTTTCCTGCAAACTTATTTTACTTACTTGCATTAGTAACAATCTGTTATTAAATGTGAAATATGAGCAAAGGTGGCATATTAATATTACTGCATAAAGCATTTTATTAATAAATACAACAGGAGTTTGAAAATTCTGCACAGTGAATGACCACAACAAATTATTATTCTTCAAATATTTTTTGCCATTAACTTGAGAATCACAGATAGACTGTCAAAGTGGTTATAAAGTAATGTTAGTTATTTTAATATTATATAATTCATACATTGCCAAGCATATTACATATCATGACTTTCTTTTATCGTTTTTGTTATGTGCTTGAAGCAGAAATGTCTTAATATTTTGGTTTCAGAAGTTCCTCTCAATACAGAGTATCAAATAATCCAGAGAGTATATATTCGCACTTGTCAGGGCTGGATTTAACACCAATAGGCCAAATACATGGAAACTTTCTACCAAGTTCAAAGGTGCCACAGAGACCCTGATTCCCTTGATAACATGATAAAGAGTCACCAGGAGATGTTTGTTTTGGTTTCAGAACTGCAGGTTTTCTTTTATTTCTTGCTTAGGAAATGCATTCCGATGGTTCTTAGGTCAGAAGGGAATCTTTCTAATTCATTGAGGATATCAGTCATTAGTGAGCAGTGAATAAGAAGCCGCTTTAGTGGACAGAAAGGAGCTGTTGTCTCCCCAGAGTTCCAGTGTGTAATTTGCATTTTCCTTTGGACCTGGATTGCTGTTGAGTTTGGACACCTGCTGGAAGGAGTATCAGTTTCAGGCTACAAAGTGGTGCTCTGAAATAAATATCACCGAGCTTGTTAAGTTTTGTCATCTGTGTCATCGCATTAGTACAGGATATTAGGGTAAAGTGGAGTGCAACTCAATTTTCTCGTTATACATTCAGACGATAAGCTTTTTCTAATAATGTTCATAAAGAGTTTCTATTACCAGGGAGTTCTCAAATTGAACAGAAAAAAAATCTGAAAACATAACATAAAGCCCACATCTACATAACATTCATAGGTCTGACAAGTATTATAATTTAAGACATGGATATTTACTCTGTAATATCTGCCAGAAAATGGGAATCTAAAATGTAAAGCTTTAAATATCTTTACATTTACATATAAAGTTAAATGTATTTTCACTTTGATAACACATTCTGGTAAACCTCGCCGCATACATTTAATTTTTGGTAAGAATAAATATTATTTAAGGTCCTGGTTACAACCACTCGTAAGGACCTCTTGCCAGTTTACTCTCTTTCCCTACTAATTACTGTATTCTCAATTAAAACTAATATCATTCTGTATCAGTTACATATGACAGTGGACAGTACAGGCATGTATTTTCTCAGAGAAAAATGTTGTCTGGCTTTTAAAGAAATGGAGTAGAAGACTTCTATAGATATCCAAATAGTTCAAATATGTCAGAATTTCAAAGAAAATTGTTGACATAAAATATTAAAAACTTTCTAGTAACTGAGATCTTGAAAGCATACATGAAAAATTGCTTTTGGTACATTTATGTTGAATTATAAGTCACCATCTTTATGTTATAATAAAATAAGTAATAAAGTAGTAGTAGCAACTGGGGTTAGGTAGAGGGTTGGAATTTAACTAATATAATCCTCATTTTTGAAAACAGAAAAATTGTCCAAAGTGTTCCTCACCCTGCAAAGATAAAGTAATCAAGCATTCACAATGGCTCCGTGTGAGAGGCACACAATTCACCTTATGTCCAAGATTCTATCTTCATAATGTTAAAATGGGTTGGCATAGGATAAATCATTTTGAGATAATTCAGTTTTTATTGCCGACTCCAATGTGAATAATGCAATGTCCATAAAAACAATTAGCAAGGTTAAAAACACTTAAAAATATTCTACACCATCTTATAATCTGGATTTTAAAAAAAATTGCCTGCCTTTATGAGATCCACCTGCCACAAAGGTGCCTGTTGAAGGGTTTCCTCCTAGCTCCTCAATGAACTCAGATTGGTCACTAGCCCTCAAGGAAATAACTTTACCAATGTGCTCACCCACTTGCAACTTATTCTGAATGACGTATTAGGAGGCAGAACTTACAATCTCACCTCAGTCCCAAAGCCAATTAACCTTGACTAAAACCAGGAGCCAAATAATTCCTTCCTCTCCAGGGACATTATTCCTCCCTTTTGGTGTTATCGCAGATATTTGTCATAGCAAAGCAGGTAACTATTCCAATGACCTAAAGTTAATGTTTTTTTTTTTCTCCCTTCTGTTTGACTGTAAATTATTTGAATACAATGTCTGCACATTGTTTATTTGTCAGTCCTCTTACCTGAAGCACAGTGATGATCGGTTAATTAGAGACAACTGCAGGTCTAAGTGGGGGAAAAAAAAATAAAAGAAAGATGAACACTGGGTATCAAGTTCTTTTGGCCTCCCAAAGTTGGCAGAGAAAGGTTTCTGTTCTCAATCTATCACAGCCTAAAATATGATCTTGATTACGTCTTTACTCCTCTTCAGAAAATGAGGAAAGCACCACTGACGTGTATGATAGTAAAATTGATAATGAGTGAGCACAGGCAATAAGGAGATCATATATCTGTCAATAAAGGACACCTAAAGTTTCAATAAAATGAACTGTGTAAAAACTGCGCCAGAAAGCCTCTAAGCCATTCCCCTCTGATCATACATGAATGCTTGCAATTGCTTTCTCTTATTTTAATGATAGGAGTAAGTATTTTCTCATCATGCAAATGCTTATCATTTGACAAAGCCCCTTGGACTTGTCATGTACTTCAGGAACATTATTCCTTAGGGCAGGGAGAATCATCATCTTTCTTTACAGATTATTTTTTCAAGTTTAAATAATTCATATTCAACAACAGTTCCAATCCTGTGTACCCACTTAACAAACTAGCCATGGTTGTACAAGACTGAATGTTTTGATTGGGAAGCAGAAATAGAAAAATCACAAGAGCTCACCGAATAGACATCCCAGGAAAAACTGCTCAGTGGCAGGCTCTTACTCATGATAATAATAGGGTGGACAGGGATAGAGGATGTCACCTGGTACCTTGGTGTGACTTCCTCATAAGTGTGCACACTTCACACTCATTGGCATGTACCTCACACAAATACAACGCATATGAGCATGGACCCAGGGGAAGAAAAAGAAAACTTTTAAATGGAAATTTAATTGGCTATTGTAAAATAAAAAAAAAAAAAATGAAGTCCTTTAATCTAAGTTTTCAAAAGATATCTCTGCATAATCCAGTTAGCATAATATTTCTGGCGAACTCTCCAGAGCTGGTTTGTTATCTAATTTACCCCTGTATATGCCTTCAAAAGAGTATTATCCTGTTCCTTAACTCCGTGTATGTGTGGGAGATCATTTCCTAGGAGTTCAGAGCAAACAAATCAGCTTCTTGTCATATGGAAACCTCATGGAAAATCTCTCCATCCTACTTTGCCATTTTTATTTCCTGTAGCATGTAGCTATAGTAGTCCTTTTCTCTAATCTCTTTCTTCATTATACTCCAACCTATCTTAACTGCCTATTGTTTATAAATGTATGTGTATAGTTTTAATTAGTGGGTGACAGTTGGTCGGCACTCCGAAATTGGTTTGAGCCTTGGGTCAAACAGTCAGTAATATTCTCTCTTTCTGTCTCTGTCTCTGTCTTATCTTTCTTTCTGTATTCAGGTTACAATACCCCTAGAGGCAAATGTAATTGTCCTATTCGAAGATCCTCCATTTTGTCTTAATGGTTAAAGTGATATCATTCCTTATACTAAAAGTGAAAGAGAAAACATAGAAATTTCATAAGTGCATGACTAACTTTTCCTTCACAAATACCAAGAAGAGAAAACAGGGCAAAGTTCTTATGCATATCTAAGAAAGATAATTACTCTCCTCCTTAAATTTAGAGGCTTTCCTGTGTGTTCAGAGAATAATGCATAGTCTTCCTGTCTATGTTTTTAGCTGTGATCAAAAGGAAGTAAAACATTTATACAGAGACTACAATTGCCACATTTATTGGGGGGGGGGGGTTGATTTGCAAACTCTCCTTCAGCTTTTGAAAGTTTTGTTTTTTTTTTTTTTATCTTGATCTAGTCTCTAGTTTCTAATCATTTCTGAGCTAAATCCTAGAGGTGCAGGCCAGGTTAGTTATTGATGGCAGAAGGCAGTAAATCCCTGTCTTCTTAACCGTTACTGTGTTTATGCTGTTCTTGGAAGCCTCCTCCCATGACTGCTTTATTTCCAGAAGTCTAAATGTACAACAAATACGTGACATATGTTTTTTCAGATAGGTCTTTTCTATATTAGAAGGCATATGCCCTGTTCAGTGTTACCAGAAGACTGTGTCATAGGAATGAAGGCCACACTTTCTAGTGAAATCCCCATACCCACGTGTAATTGGTATATGTCATCATGGCAAAAGGAAATGTTTCATATGAAGAGGGAGATCCTCGAAGAGTAAGCAATGAACGTGTAATGACTTAAAAGAAATTACTGAAGGCAGTAGAGGGGATTTTTAGAAGTGGGATGTGGAGAGCATGGAATAAAAGCAAAGAGATCTATGGCTTTTGTGTGAAGGACAATATGTGTTCAGGAAAGAGGACTTTTATAAGAATAAGGTATGCTGAATTTTAAGTAATATACAGTCTCTTCTGATATGTCAATCTAGCACACATCTATACATCCCTCCTTTTCAGTTTGAACTGATAGGTTTCCTTCAGTGATCCAACAGCCTATGGACATAAGGTGAGTTTGCCATAGATGCCTCGGCGCCATCTAGTGGTTGAAGATTGGCTGTGGGTCTTCATGTTTTCCCAAAACCATTCCTTTACTTTACAAATAGAATTTGTATCTGGAGGACACCACAAGTTATTCTCTTTATGGGAGAAGAACCTCCAAGATAAAAACTTTCTCCACAATTTGAACTTTAACCATTAATGAGAACATTTTATTTTATCTGATTCAAATAATTATTCACTTCAATGAATACTCATCTATATGTGTTTTTATTCCTGTGGTTTCTTTCCCTCCCTCCCTCCCTCCCTCCCTCCCTCCCTTCCTTCCTTCCTTGTCTTTCCTCTCTCTTTTCTTTTATCTCTCTCTCTTTCTCTCTTTCATTTTTGCTTTCTTGCTTTCTTTTTGTAATATTTGTATGGTTACTTTTATTTTTTACAGTCCAGCAGTTGCCTCTCCCAGGTACCTCTCCCTCAGTTCCTTATCCCATTCCTCCCCCATCCCCAACCCCCTATCTCCAAGAGGATGTCCCCACCCCACAAGGCCTCCTAGCTCCTTGGGACCTCATGTCTCTTAAGACTTAAGAGCATTTTCTCCCAATGAGGCCAGACCAGGTAACCGGAGGCCTCAGACCAGCTCATGCATGCTGCCTGGTTGGTAGCTCCCTGTTTGAGAGATCTCAGGGGTCCAGATTAGTTGAGACTGCTGGTCTTCCTATGTGGTAGACCTCATCCTCAGATCCTTCCAGCCTTTCCATAATTCAACCACAGGAGTCCCCAACTTGAGTCCCTTGATTTGGTCTAAGCACATGCTTCTGTCTCAGTCAGCTGCTTGTTGGGCCTCTCAGAGGGCAGCCGCACTAGGCTCCTCTGTCTGTAAGCACATTATAACTTCAGTAATAATGTGAGGCCTTGGAACCTCTCCTTGAGATGGATCCCAAGTTAGGCTAGTCACTGGACCACGTTTCCCTCAGTCACTTCTCCATTTTTGTCCCTCTAGTTCTTTTAGACAAGAACAATTCTGGGTCAGAGTTTTTGACTGTGGATGGGAATCCCATCCCTCACTTGATGCCCTGTCTTTCTGCTGGAGGTGGATTCTGAGTTCCCTCTCCCCACTGTAAGGCATTTCATCTAAGGTCCTTTCCTGTGAGTCCTTAGTGTCTCTCACCTCCAGGGTCTCTGGTACTTTCTAGAGGTTCCTCCATCTCCCTCCCTGAGGTTGCATATTTCCATTCATTGTGCTAGCCTTCAGGGCTTTTCTCCTGTCTCCCTCTCATACCTGATCATTTCCTCTTTTTCCCTCACAATCCCCTTTCCCACCCAGGTTCCTCACTCTCTGCCTGCTATGATTATTATTTTTTTTTCCTTCTCTCTAAGTGAAGCATTCTCACTTGGTTCCTACTGCTTTTTAACCTCCTTGAGTTCTCCGGATTGTATTCTAGGCATTACGTACCTTTTTGGCTAGTATCTACTTATTAATGAGTGCATACCATTCATGCCCTTTTTGTATCTTGAGTTACCTCACTCAGGGTGATATTTTGTAGTTCCATGCATTTGCCTACAAAACTCAGGATCTCCTCATTCTTAATATCTGGGAAGTATTCCATTGTATAAATGAACCACACTTTCTGTATATATTCTTCTGTTGTGGGGCATCTGGGTTATTTTCAGCTTCTGGCTATCTCAAATAAGGCCACTATGAATGGTGGTTTCTTGCTTCTCTTCGGTTATTCACTGGAACATAAAATGTGCAGGGCCATCAAGGCAGGGTGCTGAAAATTCTGCTTTAATTGTGCCTCAGGCTGGTCTTCAAGAACAGCAAAAACCACAGAACGCCTACATACACGTGAAAACTGAACAACTCTCTACTCAGTGATAACTTGGTCAGGGAAGAAATAAAGAAACAAATTAAAAACTTCCTGGAATCTAATGAAAATGTTTACACATCATACTCAAACTTATGGGACACAATGAAAGCAGTGCTAAAAGGAAAGTTCAAACTTTCAATACTCCCAGTCATTTAAAACAGAAATCAGAAAGCACAGAATATCCAAACATCCAAAAGCCAAAGACAATTGAGGACTGGCCATAAAATACCTCTCTGCACTACACGAATAACCCAAGGCAGAGGCCATCAATGAAGAGTGCAAAGAACTGAGTACTGGATGAGCCAGGCAAGGAGAGAGATAAAAGATAGAGATAAATCACTGTCCAAACTCAACCCTTAAAAACCCAGATTTTTGGCAAGTTTTTTTCTGACTCAGCACCATTGTATGCCAAGTTTTGTTTTATTTTATTTTATTTTATTTTATTTTATTTTATTTTATTTTATTTTATTTGTGAGGTTGGAGTGGTGGTGACTGCTGGGAACTGAATACATAAATGCAGCTGACAGATTCATTGGCTGTGCCCAGGCTCAACTTGCTACATTCATATTTATAGTGTTCTCTATGGCAAAGCCAACATGTTTTATATTGGACAGAGTTTTTAACACTACATAGAAGAATCAAATGGTAAGAATAAAGTTGTGAATTGTGCCCCATATGTTTGAGACAGAGAATTTTTTTTTTTTTTTGAGCCCAGGAGTTTTAGGAAAGACTAGAAAATAAACTAAAAGGTTAAAATGTAATTCCAGGCTCAGCCTGATGGAACACACCGTAATCTAACATGGAGAGGTACAGGAAGTAAGATAAAAAAAAAAAATAAAAAAAAAAGAATTCCAGGCCAGCCTATGAGACTCTTTCACCAAAATCAATCAGTCAATCAAAAAAAAAAAATCAATAGATACATAAGTAAAATGTAATTCCAGACTCCCAATAATGCAGCTTAGCATTATACTTGAATTAATACCTGATGTGTCATCACTATAGTTAGGCCATAATAGAAATGAATCATAAAAATACTGCAGATAAGATGATTTTAGATATGCAAATAATTATATAGGCATAGCTTTAATATACAATTTAGGGTTAGAGAAAAATCACCTTTTTAAAATAGATATATGTCTGGAACAACTGTAGGTTTTAATGTTCCTGAAATCTGAACAGATATGTTTCTTCTCCAGACACACGTCTGCAGTTAAATTAACTCAAAACAAAGAAATATATTTTAACAGCTTCTCGTGTTTGTTCTGTTAATCTCTCCATTTTAAACAGAGTGCATAAGACTATGAGTCACCTTATCCCTGTTCCTGCTGCTGACTGTGTAGTTGTTCCAATCTGTAGGTCCTATCATCACTCAGTCTTTGCTCTGACAGATGCTGATACACCACTGTAGGGTGCAGCATCACTGGAAGTGATATCGTTTGGTTCTCTATGTGAATACTGAATGAGACAGGGAATGCTTTTTACATCTACCTGGATGTCTCCTCCGTGGTGAAGTTCTAGATTATAGTAGTGCTTGAAAAAAAAAGCACAAAGAAGAGCCATGACATTTTTTTTTGAAGAATATACATTTTAAAGATAACCTCTATTTCTAATTGCATTATACACCTTCTTCTCCTCCTTTTTATCCTCTTGCCTCTTGAAAAGAGTGACACTGAATCCCCCATGTAGGTTATTTTTACAGCCACATCTGCGTTCCCCCAATTCTCCTATATCAGAGAATTAGAAATCAAAATGAAACAGTAAATATACTAGATAAAAAAAAAAATTGGTCAGAATCAATTTGTTTCTAAGGAGTGGGATAATCCTAGAGTTATTCCGGAGAGTCTGTATCTGTTTTTGGAAGCTATTCAATAAACAAGATTATCTTTTTAATCTAAATATCTATAGTTCGAAAACCAAGAACACCTCCCAGGTTCTCCCTACCTTCTCATTCACTCAAATCTATATTATTTATTTCCTTGTTCTTTTTGTTAGGAAAAAAAAGCAGATATATATGAGAGAGAGAGAGAGAGAGAGAGAGAGAGAGAGAATAGGATAGGATAGGACAAAAACAACAAACACTCAAACAACAAAAAGAGACAGCCCAAGGAAAAGGAAAAGGGGAAAAGGAAAAGGAAAAGAAAAAGAAAAAGAAAAAGAAAAAGAAAAAGAAAAAGAAAAAGAAAAAGAAAAAAGAAAAAAGAAAAAAGAAAAAGTAAAAGAAAAAAGAAGCACACACAAATTTCACAAAAATACACAATTGGAAACCATAATATATATGTAAAAGACCTGTAGGATTTAAAACAAAAACTATGTGTGGTTTGTATACCCTGTGAGAGTCCTTTGAGGAAAGCAATATTTTCATGAGCAAAATATTTTAAATACTTTCTTCCTCTCTAACCCAATGTATTTTTCTCTTCGTGACCATCTTCAGATTCTATCTCCAATAACCCATGTTTACTGTGATGCTATATGTCTTCTTTTTTAGTCCCTATGTTCACATGTTTAGAAAAGCATGACACAGAAAGATGAATAGTTTTTAGTATTTTATTCAAGTGGGTTCATTATATTCATTTAGATAAATTGTTTATTTTTCTCAGTAATCCTCACAATATCTACAAAGTTAATATGAAAATCAGTTATTCTTTACAACCACCACAAAATATTCTATTATATATATATATATATTTTATTAAATAGTTTCTTTATTCACATTTCAAATGTTATCCCCTTTCTAGTTTCCCCTCTGAAAATCCTCTATCCTTCCCCCTCCCCCATGCTCCCTAACTCACTCACTCCCATTCCCTGTTCTGGCATTCCCCTATACTGGGGCATAGAACCTTCACAGGATCTAGGTTCTCTCCTCCCATTGTTTTGTTTTGTTTTGTTTTGAGACAGGGTTTCTCTGTATAGCCCTGGCTGTCCTGGAGCTCACTTTGTAGACCAGGCTGGCCTCGAACTCAGAAATCAGCCTGCCTCTGCCTCCCAAGTGCTGGGATTAAAGGCGTGCGCCACCACGCCCGGCTTTTTATTTATTTTTTTTGTTTGTTTGTTTTTTTGTTTTGTTTTGTTTTGTTTTGTTTTGTTTCTCTCCTCCCATTGATGCCTGACTAGGCCAACCTCTGCTACATATACAGCTAGAGCCACAAGTTCTATCATGTGTTTTCTTTGATTGTTGTTTTAGTTCCAAGGAGCTCTGGGGTACTGGATAGTTCATATTGATGTTCCTCCTATGGGGATTCTTTAGGAGAGATATAGCATTACTTTCAGGGACTTCTATATTTGTGGATATCTGGTGGATTCTTTCCTTGACTAATATAAATAATTACTTTAAAGAAATCTGTCCTGCAGAGACTTGATATGTCAGGGTGGGGGCAGCAAGGAGAGGGGGAGAAGAATAGCAGGGGGACTGTGTGAGAGCAGCATGGGTGGAGGGGGAAGGCAGCAATCTGGTTGTAAAGTGAATAAAGATATAAATTAATGAAAAAAATTAGTAGGTCAATTGAAAAACAGTTTTCTATTTTTGAGATATAAGTTAATGTTTTGAAACAGTAAAATGGAATAAATACCAAACATTTCAAGGTATTAATAAAATGCTTGTATATTTACCAAGAGTTTTTTCAAAAACATGTTGTTTAAGGAGGTGGAAGAAGGATACTCAACTGAGCTACTGGGATAAATATGAGTTATTTTAACTTTTTGAATAGTTATATGAAAGTATTTCTTAAAATCATAATCTATTTCATTCTATAAACCTTAGTCTAGAAACTTCACATGTAATGTGAAAGGTTAGGCACATCCTCTCCCACTGAGGTTAGACAAGGCAGCCAAGCTAGAAGAACATATCCATGTACAGGCAACAGCTTTGCACATCTGCTAAATATGTGCAGTGGAACTAGGTCCAGCTCATGTTTGCTCTTTGGTTCAGAATCTGAGAACCCCAAGGGTTAGTTGACTTTTTTTTTTTTTTTTTTTTTTTTTTTTTTTTTTTTTTTTTTTTTTGGCTTTTGTTTTTGGTTTTTCGAGTTCTTAAACAAGAACATTTCATACTTACATGATTGCTTAATGCCTTTTGAAATTGGGAAAATATGATGATTACAAACATTGTTTCATTATTAAAATCTTAAGGATTAGGCACATCTCCCACTTAGGCCAGACCAGGCAATACTTCCCTGTATATGTGTCCGGGTATTCAGACCAGCTCGTGTATGCTGCCATATTGGTGGCTCAGAGTCTGAGAGATCTCAGGGGTCCAGCTGAGTTGAGACTGCTCATCTTTCATTGGGTCTGCCCTCCTCTTCTTCCTTTAGGTCTGCCCTCCTCAGCTTCTTCCATCCTTTCCCTAATTCAACCACAGCGATCACTGATTTCAGTCAAATGGTTGGGTATATCTATTTACATCTGTCTCAGTCAGCTGCTGGTTAGGGTTCTCAGAAGCCAGCCATGCTAGCCTCCTGTCTGTAAACACACCATAGCATCAGTGATAGTGTCAGGCCTTAGTGTCTCCCGATGAGATGGATCCACATTTGGGCAGGTCACTGGACAACTTTCTTTCAGTCTCTTCTCCACTTTTGTCATTGCAGTTCTTTTAGACATGTACACTTCTCGTTCAGAAGTTTTGACTGTTTAGATCTTTAGTATATTTTGCATTTCATTTCTAGGAACTTGTGATCCATCTGTGGACACTTGCATATGAATTCATTTTTGTCATAATTTCTAGCTTATGTTGATATAGAATTGATTTTAAGGTCATTAAGACTGTTTTTGTGCTGGTCCATTTTTAAATAATATTATTTTGAATAATAACAGTATACCCATAATTCTCCTCTTCAGTTGGGGAAGTGATAAGCTTCCTTTTACAATGTAATTCATGCAAGTGCATCTCAGGACATAGCAATTTCTATATTTATGTGAATATTACTGTGGTCTTCATTTGAAGGCAGTTTCTGTTACATTACTATTCTGGATACTTGTAGTCAATAACTTCTGTGTTTGGAAAAAAATTGATGAATAAAAGGCTTCTGAGATATTTTGTTTTACTCTTAGTAGCTAAATAATAATGTATTTGTGTTCACTCCAATCAAGCTTTTAAGGAATTAATAGGTGTGTAAAACTGTATAAAAGCTTAGGCCAACCATTAGGTTAGGAACCTTCTCTTATTACAGTGTAATATTGTACCAAATACTGTGAGAGAAATTTGAACCTCTTTGCTTAACCCCACTCCTGATTTAATAAAAAAAAAAAAAAAGCAGAATTACTCTATTATGATTTATTTCAGTCTGCATTTATTTTTATGTTCTAACACTAAATATAAGTATCTGGTTTCATGAAGACATATGTCACTTGTAAGACTATGCTTAAATAAGCTTTTATGGTATATGGGGATTATGGAATTGACTTTCTGGGTCATATATTGATACCTTATATGTTAGAATTAGTATGTCTCTGAAGTTCCTACTAAAATAATCTTAAACTAAAGGATGAATATTTGAGTTACTATACTCATATGCTGGTATTGTTCTCAAATTTGTATGAACTAATGAACATCTATGTCAAGTTGATAGTCTAGTTTCTTTTTTTTTCTTTTTTTTTCAACTTTTATTAGGTATTTTCTTCATTCACATTTCAAGTATTATCCAGAAAGTTCCCTATACCCTCCCATCTCCCGGCCCTGCTCCCCTACCCATCCGCTCCCACTTCTTGGCCCTGGCGTTTCCCTGTATTGGGGCATATAAAGTCTGCATGACCAAGGGGCCTCTCTTCCCAATGATGGCCAACTAGGCCATCCTAGTCTATATATGCAGCTAGAGATATGAGCTCAGGGGGTATTAGTGAGTTCATGGTTATTCTTCCACCTAGAGGGTTGAAGACCCCTTCAGCTCCTTGGGTACTTTCTCTAGCTCCTTCTTCCTTGGGAACCCTGTGTTCCATCTAATAGCTGACTGTGAGCTTCCACCTCCATGTTTGCCAGGCATTGGTATAGTTTCCGCTGAGACAGCTATATCCGGGCCCTTTCAGCACTATCTTGCTGGCATATGCTATAGTGTCTCTGTTTGGTGGCTGATTGTGGGATGGATCCCTGGCAGCCGCAGTCATTGGGTCCATCCTTTGGAATCGGCTTCAAACATGATCTCTTTGACTCTTTCAATGTGTGCTTTATTCTTAATTCTAGGAAGGGGTGACATGTCCACATTTTGATCTTCCTTCTTCTTGATTTTCATGTGTTTAGTAAATTGTATCTTGGGTAGTCTAGGTTTCTGGGCTAATATCCACATATCAGTGAGTACATGTTATGTGAGTTCTTTTGTGAATGGGTTACTTCACTCAGGATGATGGCCTCCAGAACCATCCATTTGCCTAGGCATTTCATATATGTATTATTTTTAATAGCTGAGTAGTACTCCATTGTGTATTATATGGTTTAAAAAACATAGGTAAGGAGACAACTCCCTGTAGACCCAAGAAAGGTCAAAGACCGATAATACTTATTCCGACGATACTTGTATCACCTTGTACACAGGAACAATGGTCTACCTTATAGAAGACCTATATACGGGTCATCTCCATAACGTCCATCTTCCCGTAGTACTATGTCCAATTTTCTGAGGAACTGCCAGAATGATTTCCAGAGTGGTTGAACCAGCTTGCATTCCCACCAACAATGGAGGAGTGTTCCCCTTTCTCCATATCCACGCCAGCATCTGTTGTCACCTGAATTTTTGATCTTAGCCATTCTTACTGGTGTGAGGTGGAATCTCAGGGTTGTTTTGATCTGCATTTCCCTGATGATTAAGGATGTTGAACATTTTTTTCAAGTGCTTCTCAGCCATTCGGTATTCCTTAGTTGAGAATTCTTTGTTTAACTCTGTGCCCCACTTTTTAATGGGGATATTTGATTTTCTGGTGTCCACCTTCTTGAGTTCTTTATATATATTGAATATCAGTCCCCTATCTGATTTAGGATTGGTAAAGATCCTTTCCCAATCTGTTGGTGGCCCTTTTGTCCTGTTGACAGTATCTTTTGTCTTACAGAAGCTTTGCAACTTTATGAGGTCCCATTTGTCAATTCTTGATCTTACAGCACTGGCCTTTGCTGTTTTGTTCAGGATTTTTTTCCCCAGTGCCCATATCATCGCCCATATCATCGAGGCTTTTCCCCACTTTCTCCTCTATAAGTTTTAGTGTCTCTGGTTTTATGTGGAGGTCCTTCAACCACTTAGACTTGATCTTAGTACAAGAAGATAAGAATGGATCAATTCCCAGTCTTCTACATGATAGCAGCCAGTTGTGCCAGCACCATTTGTTGAAAATGCTGTCTTATTTCCACTGGATAATTTTAGCTCCCTTGTCAAATTTCAGGTGACCATAGGTTTGTGGATTCATTTCTGGGTCTTTGATACTATTCCATTGATCTACCTGTCTGTTGCTTTACCAGTACCATGCAGTTTTTGTTACGATTGCTCTGTAGTACAGCTTGAGGTCAGGCATGGTGATTCCACCAGAGGTTCTTTTATTGTTGAGAAGAGTTTTCCCTAGTCTAGGTTTTTTGTTATTCCAGATAAACTTGCTAATTGTTCTTTCTAGATCCTTGAAGAATTGAGTTGGAATTTTGATGGGAATTGCATTGAATCTGTAGATAGCTTTTGGCACGATAGCCATTTTTACTATATTGATTCTGCCAATCCATGAGCATGGGAGATCCTTCCATCTTCTGAGATCTTCCTCAATTTCTTTCTTCAGAGACTTGAAGTTCTAGTCATACAAATCTTTCACTTCCTTCGTAAGAGTCACACCAAGATATTTTATATTCTTAGTGACTATTGTGAAGGGTGATGTTTCCCTGATCTCTTTCTCAGCCAGTTCATCCTTTGTATAGAGAAAGGCCATCAATTTGTTTGAGTTAATTCTATATCCAGCTGCTACACTAAAGCTGTTTATCAGGTTTAGGAGTTCTCTGGTGGAGTTTTTGGGGTCACTTATATATACTATCATATCATCTGCAAATAGTGATAATTTGAGTTCTTCCTTTCCAATTTTTATCCCCTTGACCTCCTTTTCTTGTCGAATCGCTCTGGCTAGGACTACAAGTACTATATTGAATAGGTAGGGAGAAAGTGGGCAGCCTTGTCTGGTCCCTGATTTTAGTGGGATTGCTTCTAGCTCCTCTCCATTTAGTTTGATGTTGGCCACTGGTTTGCTGTAGATTGCTTTTATCATGTTTAGGTAAGGACCTTGAATTCCTGTCTTTCCAAGACCTTTATCATGAATGGGTGTTGGATTTTGTCAAATGCTTTCTCAGCATCTAAGGAGATGATCATTTGGTTTTTATCTTTGAGTTTGTTTATATAGTGTATTACGTTGATGGATATCCGTATATTAAACCATCCCTACATTCCTGGGAAGAAGCCTACTTGGTTGTGATGGATGATCGTTTTGATGTGTTCTTGGATTCTGTTGGTGAGAATTTTCAACTCATAAAAACACAGCTATAAGTATTCCCTTTAACCAGACTTCAAGAGATAGAAACAACACAGAAATACACCAAATCCATAGTCTCATTAACACCGAAGTATCTTACTTAACCCATCACATGGAAGTCTAAGATAAAACAACTTATGAAACTCTTCTTGACCTTGATCCAGAAGAAACTTCGTCTGATAGAACTCTAGTTTCTAAGTGAAAGAATCACAAGGAAAACTTGAAAATTGAAGGTCATGAGCATTAAAGTCTTTCACAATACTTGTACTTTAGTCATGATGGCACCTGTGTTATGCTTGATGTAGTTTTTGTGTCCATTCTTCATCAATGGGGAGAAATAATATTCTTTTTTAAATATAACAATTTGATTTTAGTGCCATGTACCTAGAGTATCTTTGTTAGACAATGGTACTTTCATCTACAATCTGAATTATTCAAGTAACTTAACTTTATGTCACTTAATATCATATAGGTGATATAGGTGGGCTGGTTTATTCTGTTACACAGAAATCCACTGTAGTCTTTGTTGTCTAAGGATTTTAGCTTAAAATTGCACTGCTTAAAATGAGAAGTTGGTTAGTATTCACATTAGCCTACTAAAGACCTTAATAAATGACTATTTTATTTAGATATTTTCATTTACTTACATGACTAGTTAAAATTTTATATTTGAAATTTGGCATTGGAAATTTATGTATTTTAAAACAATATTTAGAATCTGCATTTGATTGAAAGAGAATGGGCTTTTGGTCTAAAACTCTTCTCTAGCAAGTGATAAATATAGACAAACTGTGTCAATCATACTGACTGGAGTGAGAATACCTTTTGCTGCAGTCATTTCTTATTACTATGACAAAATCAATCTACAGAGGGAAGAATTCATTTTTTTCTATTAATTAATTTATGAACTTCACATTCTGATCACAGTCTCCTATCTTCCCAGTCTCTTCTCCTCCATCACTTCCTCCCCTTCATCTTTGAGAAGGGTGAGGTCTGCTACTGGTTACCAATCCACCCTGATATCTCAAATCTCTATAGGACTCGTCTCCCACTGATACCAGCCAGGACAGTGAGGGGAACTGAGGGAAAGAGGTTTCACAGTCAGGTAACAGAGTCAGAGTAAGCCCAACTGTGGTAGTTGGGTGACCTTATGAAGAGCAAGGTGCACATCTGCTGCATATATGTGTGGGGCCTAGGTCCAGCCTTAGTATTTTTTTCAGTCAGTTGTTCAGTCTCTGGGATCCCCCAAGGTTCCAGATTAGCTAACTCTATTGTTCTTTCTGTAGGGTCAAATCCCCATCCATGTTTCTCCATTCTTCCCCAAGTCTTCCACAAGACTTCCTGAGCTCAGTCTAATGTTTAGTTTTTGGTCTCTGTATCTGTTTCAGTCAGCTGCTCAGAGCAGACTCTCAGAGGACAGTTATGCTAAGCTCCTGTCTGCAAGGACAACAGAGTTCCATTAAAAGTGTCAGAGATTGGTTCTTGCCATTAGATGAATTTTAAGTTTGTCCAGTTATTGGCTGGACATTCCCTCAGTATCTACAACATCTTTGGGGTGTCTATGAGGGTGACTATAACTAAGGCTCCTATCAGCAGGTGATATGGAGCCTAAGTAGCCAACTTCTTTTTTTTTCCAACTTTTATTAGGTATTTTCTTTATTTACATTTCAAGTGTTATCCAGAAAGTTCCCTATACCCTCCCCCCTCCTGCCCTGCTCCCCTACCCACCTGCTCCCACATCTTGGCCCTGGCGTTCCCCTGTACTGGGGCATATAAAGTCTGCATGACCAAGGGGCCTCTCTTCCCAATGATGGCCAACTAGACCATCCTCTTCTATATACGCAGCTAGAGACATGAGCTCAGGGGGTACTAGTTAGTTCTGTAGTCATGCAGGACTCCCAGTGGAGGGAAAAAGTCAGCAACACACCCACAAAAACTTTCACTCAGATTTTGTTCTACCTATAAGTAGTACAGGGGATGAATTTATTTTAACTCATGGATTGGTTATTCTGGATAATATCTGGAAACGTGGGGATAAAGCAAGTGTTTATCACACAGTCTCTGCAATCAAGAGTCAGGAAGAAATGAATCCTGATCAGGAAAAGCAATGTCTTCCCCATTTTTCCCCTTCTGAAAAAGGGATCTCAGCCCATGAAATGATGTCACTGCCATTTAGGGTGGATCTTCCTGTGTCAATTAAACTTCTTTGGAACATATTCACAACACATGCCCAGAGGTTTATATCTGAGGTTATTCTAAATCCAGGCAAGCTGACATTGAAGATTAACCATTACATCATTCTTTGCTGTGATTCCATTAAGTCCTTTTTCTCTGAGTCCAGTGGTTGGGTATCTTCCTTAGCTTTTAAGTTCATGGTCAACCATTTATATTCCTCCTATCTGAAGGTGGGTCAATGTTTGTAAGTCCACTATCTTTTGTAAATAGTTGTAGTTGTGGGTTGGGAGATAATGGGCTGGGAATGGAGAAGTAGATGAGGGAGATGCTGGATCACGATTTGTGGGATGATGTACACCAGTAAGGTTTATAGTTTCCACTCACTCTTTTCCATATAAAAGTAAAACTGTTGTTCCTTTCTTACTGAGATGCATCAGTAACAGGCAGATGCAATTGGATATACATTCTCAGTGGCTACTTTAAAGTGATATATATCTTCTTCAGTGGAATTGAACTCTATCTGGCATTTGTTACTACATAGTGTTCTGGTGATGTTATATCTGATACTATTTCTTAAAGTTATACTAATTCAAACATCAATTAGGAATAATTTCTTTGGGTGAGTGAAATTTCTGGAACCAGAAAGGACAAGTGTTTGATGCTCACTGAGGTGCTCAGTGACTGTAAAATTAACTTATAATGAAGAAAATAATAAAGCCTGGTGTGATTAACTATATACTCTGATTATAACAGAATATATACATAACTACAGTCTTTTTTAAGGAGTTTCCTCATATTTCAATGACAGGTTATATTGGTCCTTATGCAATGGGATAACTCACTCATTTATATAAGTCACTTCCGTATATGACAAGAACATAGTTTTGTATTTTCCTGGCTTCTAAATATCTCAGAGTTAAGTATGCAAAAAATGTCCACCTATGTTTTATTTTCATCATTTTACCTGCTATACTTTAATTTCTCTATACATTTATGTCCCATGACTACATGCCAAAACATCACAAGCTTACTAACTTTTTAAATCTGCTCAGTGGCTCTCTGCTCCAGGATTCACAATGGCAAAGTAAAAGTCAGCTTTAAGTTGATTAAGACATTACTAGCACCTTCCCTGTGATTTTAATATGAGAGTTTCCTTGCTGGCAGTCAACTATGATCTTCTGAAGGCCCCCTCTCATGCTGCATTGCTTCCCTGTCTGGGGAAGTAAGCAATAGAAAGGAAAACCTCCTCACTCTTAAGTATTTTTTGATTTTCTCTTTCATCACATCTTTTTCTCTTCTATTCAAGCTAGAAAATGTTTACCATTTTCAGAAACCAAATTAATTAGAATGGGTCTATATGAATAATTCAGAATTATCTTCTTATTTTAATGTTCATACCTTTAATTATATCTGCTTTGTGGCTTTCTTGCTGTGAGATAGTAACCTCACTAATTTTAGGATTGAGATGTAGCAACTATTGAGGAAATAGTACTTACCCAAATGATGGATCCATTACTTTAAACATTGTTTGTATGTTTTATGATATATCATAATATAGTTTTAGAACTCAATTGAGAAATTTTTCACAGGAAACATATAAATAAATAAACAAATGAATCCAAATGTAAAGAGAATCAATTTTAAATTTTGAGGGGAAATTGTATTTAAAGTGTAATATGCCATTTCATTTTCAAAGTGTTAGTATTAGAACTTTGAAACTGATATTTACAAATATTGAATCTCTCTCTTTAGAAGTTTACTATCCTTATTGAAAAAATACATTTTTGATTATAGATATCATGTCATTATTATGATGTCTCTCTGTCTTTTTTCTGATCTAGTTTATGAAGCAATTCCTTCACTGAACCAACTTTATTGTTTTCTAGAACTTTAAATCCTTTGGATGTTCAAAATGTAGACAGAACTGCTAATAAAATTTACCCATTCTTTTCACAAAGATCTGCTCTTAGCATGTGAGCTTTTAAGAACAGACAAAGGTAAAAATGTGAATGAACTTACCCACTCACCAATGTTAGGATTCTGAACACTTATATTAATTGACTGTGGCCCCGTTAATTGTAAGTGATCTTAAGTTTGGGTACCTGCATAGACTGTGGACAGAAACTGTGAAATGTTCAGCCCTGTGTTTGGCAGAAATTGATTGAAAATTTGTGAGAAAAGACTTTTAGGAAGAATATGTGAATAAAATGACAGCTATGTCTTTCTTATCGTAAAATCATTCAAATCAAAGAATCTTTGAGCACGTAACATAGCCTTTCATTTTTAGCCACAAATGACACTGAGAATAATAATATTATGCAGTCAAAGCCCAGATAGTTACAATCATGCAGCTATAACTTCTTTTGCATTCTCTCTCCATCTCTGACCCTCTTTCACAGATCACTTTTTATTTTTCTAATTTTTTTTTGTTGTTCAGACTCTCCTTCAGTGTCAGCTCTCAACAGATTGTCTTTAGAACGGCTTAGCTCAACTTCATTTTTATAAGAGAGCCTCTGCCACACTCACCACCATCCTACTAACACCTATAAAATTCTGGGATGTAAGCTCTTTTCTCTCAGGACATTAAAGACAATAGATACATGCTCTTCTCAAGAAGTCATTGTCAGCTCAACAGTGAGGAATCTGAAGGAAATTTGCCTTTATTTACTTCCGCCTTTAATGCCTTTATTTACTTCTGCCATTAATGCCTTTATTTACTTCTGCCTTTAATGCTTTATTTGTTTTCATAGTTAGTTTTGATAATTTTGAGGCAGGGTCTTCTTAGCCTTGGCTGTCCTAGAACTCATTTTGTAAACCAGACTTGCCTTAAGCTTTGGAGTGCTAGGAATAAAGATTTGTGCCACAATGCCCATCCCCTTTGCCTTTTACACTTTAAACATTTGCTTTTAGTAAGCAGCATTTGTTAGTTTTAAAAATTTTGAGCTTAGGATTCATTTTCTTTTTGTTATGCTGCAGAGATTAAGATTCTTATGCTTGCTGGATGCTATGGCCTCTTGATCTTTGAAGACCAGCTGCACTCAGGTCTCTTCTCTGGTTACTGCAGAAACTCCACATAAACATTATATGCTAGTCTCTGTCTCCGTTTCTGTTTCTCTCTGTGTCTCTGTTTCTCTCTCTCTCTCTCTCTCTCTCTCTCTCTCTCTCTCTCTCTCTCTCTCTCTCTCTCTCTCCCTCCCTTATCTCCACACACCCCCACCTTATTCTTTAATCACAGTGTTTAACTCTTCACATGTTTTTGATTTATTGTCTAGTCTGGTACCATAATCTGATCTTAAATCCTTCTTATTGTTCACAGACACTTTTGTTATAGTTTTTCTTCTTCAAAACTCTCTCACTTTAACATATATTATTATTTTTAATATTTTATTCCTTGAAATACATTCAAATGTATTTTATATTTTCCTAAAGATTACAACCATACCCTTTTGAACATATCTGATAACTTCAGGCAGTTCAGTGTCTGATCTGTGCTGTTTGCTGTCCCTTGGCTGCTACTGATTTCTGGTAAACCTGATGACTTTTAAGTACACACTTCCCACTGATATTTAAGAAATATAGCTATTCATTAAAATATAGGATGAAAATGACTTGATTCAGAGAGTATTGGCCCACTATTGGTCAGCTTCTGGAAGATCTATCCCATATGGGATTGAAGCTACCTGAGACATGACAAGCTGATTGCCAATCTGATCAAGACTTGTATTAGAAGTATAACTTCTCAGTGGCATTTATCTTTCATATATGATTAGGGCTAAATAACTTTCTCTACAGTTAAGAAAAAGTGGGGTAGGATCTTTAAGCAGTTTAGATTCATTGGAGGAGGCTTTCTGTAAGATACCTCACTCATCATGTGTCCTAGAATTGCCTCTTCATCACAGCATTAGGAGAAAGGCAGAAGTCCATGATTGCCAAAGCCATCTTGCCCTTTGACCTGATGTAGCATTTATAGCTTATGAGTTTTCATTCTCTCTTGGATATTTTCCTATTACTTCCTTCATAGAACTTTAGTGCACTTAATAATCCAGAATGTCATGAAGTATTTTTGGTTTTGCTCTTATTAGCAGTTTTGTTGCCTACCGTGGAAGACAGAGCAATGTCTCTCCAAGCACACACCCATGCTCTAATATCTAGAAAAGAACATGTGAATCTTTCTATGTAAGATGGCAAGAAGAATTTCAGGTTGTAGATGAATGAATATGCTGATCAGGTAACATAAAGCTATGGGGATTTTTATAGACTGCCTTTGCTTCATGTAATCACAGCACTGGGATAAGTTAAAGGAGGAGGCAGGGGAGTCAGAGTGATGCCATATGAGATAGACTGTTACTGATTTGAAGATGAAAGACAGCCGTGAGCCAAAGAATGTAAGCAGCATCCAGAGGTTGGAAAGAGCAGGGAAACAGATTCTCCCTCAGAGCCACCAGAAATGTAGCCCTGCCAATGTCTTGAATTTAGAACAGTCAAACCTGCTGTGGATAGCTGACTGCAAGCACAAATCATACCTTTGTGTCCTGTTAAGCTATTAGGTTTATAATAACTCATAACAGTATCAATGGGATACTAATATAACTTGACATACTATAAAAGATAAATTATCTTTTAAAAAATATATATATACAACTATATAAAATATATAAAATATAAATACTAAAAATATGACATTAAGAATGGTGCTACCCCCATATTTCCAAGTATGTTAATCATGTAATAATATTCAAAACTTTATGAGTTGCAATCACTCAATATGATAGCAAGTATATGAAAGGTAATTTTATTTGATTTAATTTTAACAGTTTTTAATAATTATTTATGCTATTTATATGTTAATTTGAAGGCAAGAGACGTTTTCCAAGTAGTATGCAAATATGCTTATTCCTGGAAAAGTGATAGAAATTGAGTTTTTTTTTCTCCTTTTTGCTGTCTCACTTCCTCCACAGTCATAGCTAAGAAAGAAATGGAAATTTTGCTAAAAATATTATCTTGGCATTTTTAGCAAGTAGAAGCTAAATAGTTATAGCTTTGATCATTTATTGCATATGACTGCTTATGATGAGAGCTTCTAGGTCTGTTTAAATAACACTGCTTAATGAAATTATTCTTTAAATTAAAACCAAACTTGACCTATTTAAAGTATACCAAGTTCCTCAGTGTTAACACTATGTGTCTACTCAAGGCAACTGCTAATCCTGAGACAGGCAGTGAAGATGTGAGGGACATTGTGCTGGGATCCTGAGGCTCAGGAGGATGAGCCTTCTTACAGTCAGCACAGGGCACTTTATTATTTTAACGGTTATTTGATGCTCAAGAAATAGAGTTATATACAGTGTTAATTTGGAAACCTGCAAAGATGACAGTGAGAGAATTATACTTTTACTTCCACTACCTATGGAGCCAGTTTTCTTTCCAATATGTAACAATTTTTATTTATTTTAATATTATTGGTTGTTTTTAGGTACATTCTTTTCTCATAGAATATACCCTGATTATAGTTTTTCTTCCCTCTACTCCTCTCAGTTATTCTGCACTTTTTCACACATCCTGATCCACACCATCTCTTTCTCTCTCTCTTTACTAAGGAAGAAGATTCTAAGAGATAACAACCAAACATGACAAAATAATAGAAAATAAAATAAGATGATGCAAAAGCTGTTATATCAAATTTGGACAGGGCCACACAAGAGAATGAAAAAAGTCCCCAAAACAGGCACAAGAGTCAAAGACACTCTTACTGATACATTTTGGATCCCATTTTATATATATATATATATATATATATATATATATATATATATATATATATATATATATATATATATATATCACAGGGCCTAGTATAAACTCATGTAGGCCCTATACTTTCTGCTTCAATCTCTGTAAGCTCATATCTGCCTTACTTTGTTGATTCAGGGGCCTTGTTCAGGGGCCTTGTTCACCTGGCATTTTCCATCCTCTCTGGCTCTTTTTCCCCCCAGTAGACAAACTGCATCATGTTTATTTTTTCTTTTTAATTAGATATATTCTTTATTTATATTTAAAATGTTATCTCCTTTCCTGCCCCCCCCGAAACCCCCCTATCATCCCCTTCCCTCACCAACCCACCCACTCCTGCTTCCTGCCCATGGCATTCTCCTACACTGGGGCATAGAACCTTCACAGGACCAATGGCCTCTGCTCCCATTGATGACCAACTAGGTCATCTTCTGCTACATATACAGCTGGATCCATGAGTCCCACCATGTATACTCTTTGGTTGGTGATTTAGTCCCTCGGAGCTCTGGGGGTACTGGCTAATTCATATTGTTGTTCCTCCTATGGGGCTGTAAACCCCTTCAGCTCCTTGGTTTCTTTTTCTAGCTCCTTCTTTGGGGACCCTGTGCTCAGTTCAATGTATGGCTGTGAGCGTCCATTTCTGTATTTGTCAGGCACTGGCAGAGACTTTAGGAGACAATTATATCAGGCTCCTCTCAGAAAGCACTTGTTGGCATCCACAATTGTGTTTGTGTTTGGTGATTGTACATGGAATGGATCCCCAGGTGGGCAGTCTCTGGATGATCATTCCTTCAGTCTCTGCTCCACACTTTGTCTCTGTAATTCCTTCCATTGGTATTTTGTTCCTCCTTCTAAGAAGGATCGAAGTATGAAGGAAGACAGTTTGGTCTTCCTTCTTCTTGAGTTTCATGTGGTTTCTGAATTGAATCTTGGATATTCCGAACTTCTGGACTAATATCCCCTAATCAGTGAGTACAGATCACGTGTGTTCTTTTGTGATTGAGTTGCCTCACTCAGGATAATATCCTCCAGATCCATCCATTTGCCTAAGAATTTCATAAATTAATTGTTTTTAATAGCTGAGTAGTACTCCATTGTAGAAATGTACCACATTTTCTGTATCCATTTCTCTGCTGAGGGACATCTGGATTCTTTCCAGCTTTTAGCTATTATAAATAAGGCTTCTATGAACATAGTGGAGCATGTGTCCTTATTACATGTTGGAGCATCTTCTGGGTATATGCCCAGGAAGGGTGTTGCTAGGTCCTCAAGTAGTACTATGTCCAAATTTCTAAGGAAACATCAAACTGATTTCCAGAGTGGTTGTACCAGCTTGCAGTATGAACTAACCAGTACCCCCAGAGCTCATATTTCTATCTACATATGTAGCAGAATATGGCCTAGGCGGTCATCATTGCGAAGAGAGGCCCCTTGGTCTTGCAAACTTTATATGCCCCAGTACAGGGGAAAGCTAGGGCCAAGAAGTGGGAGTGAGTGGGTAGGGGAACAGGGTGGGGGGAGGGTATAGGGAATTTTTGGAATATCATTTGAAATGTAAATAAAAAATGTAATAAAAAAATTAAAAAAAACAAACAAACAAACAATCAAACAAAAAACCTGCTGCTAGTCAGTGGTGGCGAATGCCTTTAATCCTAGCACTTGGGAGACAGGGGCATGTAGATTTCTGAGTTCGAGGCCAGTCTAGTCTACAGTGTGCTTTCCAGGACAGCCAGGGCTATACAGAGAAATTCTGTCTTGAAAAATCAAATCAAAACAAAACAAAACAACAACAACAACAACAAAAACTCTGCTAAATAATACTCTATTGAGAAAATATACCACATTTTCTTTATTCATTCTTCAGTTGAGAGGCACCTAGGGGTTGTATTGAATCTATAGATTGCTTTTGGTAGGATGGCCAATTTTATTATGTTAATTCTTCTGGTCCATGTGCATTGGAGAGCCTTCTATCTTCTGATATGTTCTTCAATTTCTTTCTTCAAAAAAAAATGTGGTTCCTTTCATATAGGTCTTTCATTTGCTTAATTAGAGTTATCCAAAAATATTTTATATTGTTTGTGGCTATTGTGAAAGGTGCTGTTTCTTTCTCAATCCATTTGTCATTGGTATATAGGAGAGCTCTGAATTTATTTTTTAGTTCATCTTATATCCAGTCACATCTTTAAAGATGTTTCTCAGCTGTAGGATTTCCTTGGTAGAAACTATGGGGTCACTTATATATACTATCATATTATCTGCAAATAATGATATTTCTTCCTTTTCAACTTGTATCTCCTTGATCTCCTCAAGTTGTCTTATTATGCTAGCTAGAACTTCAAGTTCTAGTTCAATAGTATATTGAGTGGAGAGACATATCTTTTTTATGATTTTGGTGGAATAAATTTGAGTTTTTCTCCATTTAATTTGTTGTTGCCTATAGGCTTGCTGTAAATTGACTTTACTATTTATAGATATGCTCCTTCTAGACATCACTAATGTCTATAAAACTTTAATCATGAGGGGATGTTGAATTTTGTCCAAGTCTTTTTTGCCATTTAATGAAATAAACATGTGGGCTTTTTTTCTGTTTGTTTATATGGCACTATAATGATTGATTTTCTTATGTTGAACAAAGCCTACTTTATCATGGTATGTGAGTTTTATGATGTGTTCTGGGATTCAGTTTGTGAATTTTTACATTTATGTTCAGAAGGAAAATTGGTCTGTAATTCTCTTGCATTATTGAAACTTTGTCTGGTTTTTGTATTAGGGTGACTATGGCCTCATAAAAATAATTTGGCAGCCTTTCTTCTGTTTCTATGTTGGCTAATAATTTGAGAAGTATTGGTGTTAACTATTCATAGAAATCTGATAGAATCCAGTCCTGGTCTTTCCTGGGTTGTGAGACTTTTTAATGCCTACTTTTATTTCTATCAGAGTTATAGGTTTATTAGACTGTTGATTTGATCTTGATCCAACTTTGCAAGGTGTTTACAAACAATCTATTGAGAAGATTATCCATTTCTTCTATATTTTCTAATTCTGTGGAATACAGATTTTTAAAGTATGACCCAATGATTCTTAAACTATCATTGTGTGCTGCTGTGCTCTCCCTTTCATTTTTTTTTTTTGCTTTCAAACTATCTTTATAAATATGTGATACTCAATATTGCAATCTTTGCAAATATGTACAATTTAAGTATTGTCAGCCTAGAGATTACATTTTCTTCCAAAGAGCATTTACTGATGCACAGCTTATACATATAAAATGGAATGTACATTATTAAATAATTTAAGACTTTTAGGACATTAACCCAGTTTTAAAAACAAATTTTAGTAACTTTCTCAAGTTACTAAACTCCTCATACCTTCAATAGTGATATGTCAATGGATTTTTAATTTATTTCTCCACACCCTATTTGTTCTACAGTTCTGGAAAAGCCAGACATACAATATGTTCTGCTAAACCTATGAATTCTTAGTACTTTCATTCCATTTAGTCTTATTTGCCCTCCCTCCTACCAAATACATTTTCTATAATCAACTGACTATTACTTGGAACAAGTATTTCCCATTTCTTTCTTTTTTTTTTAATTAGAGAATTTCTTCATTTACATTTCAATTGTTATCACAAAAGTCCCCTATATCCTCCCCCTGCCCTGCTCCCCTACCCTCACACTCCCACTATTTGGCCCTTGCATTCCCCTGTACTGGGGCATATAAACATTGCTAGACCAAGGGCCTTTCTTCCCGAATAATGGCTAACTAGTCCATCTTCTAATACATATGCAGCTAGAGGCATGAGCTCTGGGGGTTCTGATTAGTTCATATTGTTGTTCCATCTATAGGTTTGCAGAACCCTACAGCTCTTGGGTAAACTCTCTAGCTCCTACATTGGGGACCCTGTGTTCTACCCTATAGATGGTTGTGAGCATCCACTTCTGTATTTGTCAGGGACTGTCAAAGCCTGACAGGAGACAGCTATATCAGGGTCCTTTCAGCAATATCCTGCTGGTGTATGCAGTAGTGTCTGCATTTGGTGGCGGATTATATAATGGACAACCCTGGTGGGGCACTCTCTAGATGGTCCATCTTTTCGTTTAGCTCCAAACTTTGTCTCTGCACCTCCTTCCATGCATATTTTAATCCCTATTATAGGGAGGAATGAAGTATCTACTCATTGGTCTTTCTTGATTTTCTTGTGTTTTGGAAATTGTATCTTGGGTATTCTAGGTTTGGGGGCTAATATCCGCTTATCAGTGAGTGCATATTAAGTGACTTCTTTTGTGATTGTGTTACCTCACTCAGGATGATATCCTCCAGATAAATCCATTTACTCAAGAATTTCATAAATGCATTGTTTTTAATAGCTGAGTAGTATTCCATTGTGTAAATGTACCACATTTTCTGTATCCATTCCTCTGTTGAGGGACATCTGGATTCTTTCCAGCTTCTGGCTATTATAAATAAGGCTGCTATGAACATAGTGGAGCATGTGTCCTTGTTACCAGTTGGAATATCTTCTGGGTATATGCCCAGTAGAGGTATTGCTGGATCTTCCGGTAGTACTATGTCCAGTTTTCTGAGAAACCGCCAGACTGATTTCCAGAGTGGTTGTACCAGCTTCCAATCCCACTAGCAATGAAGGCGTGTTCCTTTTTCTCCACATCCTCGCAAGCATCTGCTGTCACCTGAATTTTTTATCTTAGCCATTCTGACTGGTGTAAGATGGAATCTCAGGGTTGTTTTGATTTGCATTTCTCTGATGATTAAGGATTTTGAACATTTTTAAGGTGCTTCTCAGCCCTTTGGCATTGTTCAGTTGAGAATTCTTTCTTTAGCTCTGTACCCCATTTTTAATGGGGCTATTTGAAATTTGGAGTTCAGCTTATTGAGCTCTTTGTAAATATTGGATATTAGCTTCCTATCAGATTTAGGATTTGTAAAAATTCTTTCCCAATCCATTGTTGGCCTTTTTGTCTTGTTGACAGTATCTTTTGCTTTACAGAAGCTTTGCAATTTTATAAGTTCCCATTTGTCGATTTGTGATCTTACAGCACAGGCCATTGCTGTTCTGTTTAGGAATTTTACCCCTGTGCCCACATCTTCAAGGATTTTCCCCACTTTATCCCCTATGAATTTCAGTGTCTCTGGTTTAATGTGGAGGTCTTTGATCCACTTAGACATCAGCTTTGTACAAGGAGAAAGGTATGGATCAATTCGCATTCTTCTGCATGTTGACCGCCAGTTGTGCCAGTATCATTTATTGAAAATGCTGTCTGTTTTCCACTGAATAGTTTTAGCTCCCTTGGATATTCATTCTTCATTTCTTTTAGTAATTTTATATAAGGGTTTATTTATTTCATTGATTTCTTTAATGAACTAACTCGTTGTTTTATTCTTTGTACTGTTCTTTTTGGTTCTATCTTACTCATTCTTGCTCTAAGTTGGATTACTCCCTGCAGTCTACTCCTCTTGCATGTACCTGCTTCTTCTTTTGTCTGGAGCTTTCACTTTTATGATTAATTTGCTAGTATGAGATCTCTCCATTTTTTTAAATGTAAGCACTTAGTAATATAAAAGTTCCTCTTAGCACTGTTTTCATTGTGTTTCATAAGTTTTTGTATTCCTTCAATCATTTTTGTTGAATTCTAGAAAGTCTTTAATTTCATTATTTCTGTCTTAATTCATTTATCATTGAGTAGAGAGTTATCCTGCTTCCATGAGTTCATCGGCTTTCAGGTTTGTTTATTTGTTTGTTTGTTTTTGATATTGTAAAAGTCTAGGTTTAATCTGTGGCAGTCTGATAGGATACAAGAGGTTATTTCAAATATGTTTTTTTTTTTTTCTTTGAGACTTGCTTTGGGACCAAGTTTGCAGTCAGTTTTGGAGACAGTTCCATGAGATGCATATTCTTTTGTGTTTGGATGAAATATTTCGTTATGTCTATTTTGTTGATAATGTCTGTTAGCTCCAGCGTTTCACTGTTCAGTTTCTGTCTAGATGACTTGTCTCATTGCTGAGAGGTGGGGACTGATGTGACCCACCATCAGTGTGTGAGGTTCAGTATCTGACTTAAGCTTTAGTAACGTTTCACCCATTTCTAACATTTGGCAATGTTACAAACAGGAGTATCTAAATGTTTAAGGCATAGATACTAACAATATATTCATCATGCCTGGTGGTGGAACATACTTTAATGCCAGCATTTAGGAAACAGAAGCAAGAGGATCTCTGTTAGTTCAAGGCCAGCCTGAAATAAAGAAAAAACACCAATACATTTACACACACACACACACACACACACACACACACACACAAATCCTGTCTTGAAAGAAAAATATCAACAGAACAAACAAACAAACAAGAGTTGACTTATCTTGATTGAAGTTTTCTTTTATGTTTATGAAGTATCCTTCCCAGATTCTTTTTTATTAATTTTGGTTTGAAGTGTATGTTGTAGATATTGCAATAGCTACACCAACTTGCTTCATAGCTCCATTTGATTGGAAAATCTTTTTCCATGTCTATCTTTGATGTCAAGGTGTGTTTCTTGTGTTCATCAGAAAGATGGATACTGTTTTAGCATCCATTCTATTAATATGTATCTTTTTATTGGAGAGTTGAGTCAATTGAAATTGAGAGATCCCAATAGCTTAAAGTTATTTATCCCTGTTATTTTGTTGTTGGTGGTGGTGGTGATAGTGGTGGTGGTGCTGTGTGTGTATGTGTGTATGTCCTTAAATGAACATAATGCTTCACTAAATTTTGTATCATCCTTGCATAGCAGTCATACTAATCTTCAAGGAAATAAATCTGTCAATTATAAAATAAAATGATGAATTTACAGTTTTCTGAACTATAAACACAAATGGCTTTAAAATAACTGTTTAAAGAAGGGATCAACATCCCTAGCCACCAAGTTAATATAAATTTAAATTACTTTGGGATATATCTTCACTTCAGTTATAATAATTATCCTCAAAATGTATGACAACAAATGTTGGAGATTCATTGTTGGTGCCAGTCTAAATGAATACAGCCTTTGTGGAAATCAGTTGGAAGGTTGTTTAAAAATGAAAAATAAAACTATCATATCTCATTTGTTTCACTCTTGAGCATGTATACCAAGAGAATTCCTGACTTTGCTACAAAGCTTTTTAAACCCCCATGTTTATTGCTGGAATTGAACGAACGATGTTGTACATCAAATGAACATTAATTTATTTTTTTAATTAAAAAAATAGATATTTTCTTTATTTACATTTAAAATGCTGTACCCTTTCCTAGTTTCCTCTCTGAAAATACCCTATCCCCTGGCCCCTGCTCCTCAACCCACCCACTCACACTTCCTGGCCCTGGCATTCCCCTATACTGGGACATAGAACCTTCATAAGACTAAGGGCCTCTCCTCCCATTGATGGGCGGCTAGGCTATCCTTTGCTACATATTCAGCTAGAGACACAAGTCCCACCATATGTTTTCTTTGATTGGTGGCTTAGTCCCAGGGAGCTCTGGAGATACTGGTTAGTTCATATGATTGTTCATCCTATAGGACTGCAGACACCTTCAGCTCCTTGGTATTTTCTCTAGCTCCTTCACTGGGAACCCTGTGCTCCATCCAATGGATGACTGTGAGCATCCACTTCTGTATTTGCCAGGCACTGGCATAGCCTCACAGGAGACAGCTGTATTAGGCTCCTGTCAGCAAAGTCTTGTTGGCATCTGCAATAGTGTCTGGGTTTGGTGATTGTATATGGGATGGATCCCCAGGTGGGGCAGTCTCTGCATGGTCATTCTTTCTGTCTCTGCTATGAAATCATGTTTAAAGTGGAATATATATAGCACTAAACAAATAAAATCACAAAATTTGTATGAAAGTAAATGCACTTAAAATTCATAGCATAAGAAAGCTCATATAATCTCAGATAAAAACCAAAACCCTATGTTTTCTGTTATATGTCTATTCTAGCCCGTAATTTAGACATGTGCATATATATACAAATTTGTTTGTGGGTATAGGGTAGCATATAAATCATTGAACACAATGTGGTAATAAAAAATTGCATACAAATTAGGAGAGAAAAAGAGATACGTCCTACTTCATGCTTCATAAAAATTATTTTTATCTTTTCAATGTGAAAGCAAAACAAGTCCTGAAAGGGGTAGTGTCCACAAGTAATTTTATAATCTTTGGGAATTATGGGAATTACCTTATGGGGAGATCTGAATTTTACGTTATATCTTTCATAGCTTATTTACTCCTGTAGTTCTTAGTGCTTTCTAAGTAGTAATAAACTTAAGTATTTTGTTATTGAAACATTAATTTTAGCTATACAAATAACAGAATGTAACAATTGCTAGGATTATACTATAATAGCCATAAAAGTCCTAGGAACACTATTTCTTAAAGCATAATATGTAAGAATTTTGAAAACACAAAAAGCAAAATTTATTAAATATAGAAAGCCATGTTCATTGAAGAATATTTTGGTTATTGATGAAATGCTCTTGAATGCCAGTTAGTGCTTTGTGGCTTTATTTGTATCATCTCTAAAATGAAAAAGAATCCGTATAGTGTACTTGAAAGTCTTCCCTCTCTAATATTCAGATTTAGGAAGAATATATGCATACCAAATACACACATGTACATATGTGCATAGTACTACATTGTGGATAGTGTAATGATGGGCAGAAATATCCTTTTTCTAACATACTAAGTATGTCTTTCAGGATAAAAATCAATAAGAATAATACCTAGAGTACATTGCTAGATAATATCATTTATGGAAGGAGAGAGAGAAGGAAATACATTGTGCAGTAGCTAAGGCAAGGTTCTGTAACTTTGCTATAGTTCTCCCATACCGCTGACTCTTACAGATCTTTTGCTGCGGTTGGTGATGGTCACTGCTACTGAGTGCTGCCAATAAATGAAATGGTTTTCTCTTTACTGACCATCTTTTTTTTAATTTCTATTTATTCAAAAATTTGGAGACATCATTCTATGGAAAATATTTTACTCCTGCTCATCTTGCCAGTCTGTGAAACAGTTCAATAAAGGTAATAATAGCTCTTAATGTATGTCTGTAGTTGCAATTAAGAGGTTTGCCAAAGGACATTTTTTGTTCTTTCTGAGGTTCTATAATATACCCTCTCTTTTAATCAAATGTTTGACAAATATTTGCTCTAACTTACTTCTGCTGATGATTTTTTTTTTCATATAGTCATTTCAGGGAATTAATTTTAGCCCAGTACTTGAATTCCTGGACAAGGAGATGAACTGCAAAGTTGCTTCATATTAAGAAGTAATGAGCTTATAGGTTGTGAGTGAAAGGAAACCTCCTCTATTTGTCTCAACACAAATCAGCAACACTTTTAAAAGTCAAACTTCCTTCAGGTAGAATCTCAATTTTACTCTATATTGACTGCATTTGTTTGAATAAATATCCAGCTGCTAGTTTATCTCCAAAAATGTAGAAAATTATGTAAAATGCTTTGAAGGTTATAATTTGTATTATCTCAGTTATCATATTTCATTGCCCAGTCTAAAATAGCAACAATAGTGAAAATGAAAGAAAAATCTAAGCACTTTATTTACAAACTTGTTGATGGGCTCCTACTTGCTTTATATTTTGGATTGTCATTCGGAATGCCTCGGTGAAAAGGAATTTTGAAGGCATAGACTTTGTTCTTAAGAAGTTTCGAGTAATGAGGTTAATTAATGAGTGGGCAGTTATTATGAGTACTGGAACATATTGTCATGTGAGGTAAATAGTATGCTAATGTCACATAGTAGAGGAGAATTACATAGCCATGAATTAAGGAAAAATCTTCTCAAACAAAATATAGCCAAAGACTTAAAGAAAAACTAGCAGAAGTAGATAGGAACGTGCTTTAAATGGACAAAAGATTTCAGGTGAACCATATGGGCTTACTGATCAGTCAGAGGTAGGAGATAAAGGAGGAGAGAGTTTTATTTGATCTTTTAATTTTCTGGACTTTTCTGTTCAAAAATCTATCTGATATTCTTGAAGACAAATGTCCTGAGTTAATTGACTGGCATTTGTGTTCTGATGAATCTTGAGATGTTTAAATCATATTACAAGTATGTAGATCTGGAAGATAAATAAACCTAGAGGTGTTAGGCTTCTATCATGTATATACATTTAAATATAGCCATGCACATTGTATTAAAAACTATCATTGGGGGGAATGTTATCTTTTCACTTTGATACAATTATGATTGGCAATTATATTATCTTTTCCTCTATAGGAGTCCTTTTACAAGCCTAGTATACTTTAATGATTTATGTTACAGTGTCCCTATTAGCTTTAAAACAGCCAACTAAAGTCATACTATTTTAGATTTTTATATTGATCTGTCTAGTTAAATAAAATCATTCTTTATTCACCACTATCACCACAGACTCTTTTAAACCTAGCACTTTGAATCATACTTTAAATGAAGGTGTAGGTCTGTTTTAATTTTTTACCATGTAATAAAATTTCTGATTCAAAGTTTCTTTCACATAAATGGGATTGGCTTGAAGACAAGTCATGTCAAACAAGAATTTCCACATTTTAAGGCCGCACAGGAATCTGTCTTAATGGAATATAAATTATGACTTTACTTTTCAGATGACTACTAAGAGCCAGGTGACTAGACTAGACAACAGTATAATATGAAATATACCTCATCACTGGTATATTTGTCTCATTAACAACAGGAGAAATTCATAATTACAAAGTTTAAAAGCATATATTTTCTTTTAGAATCAATTAATAGCATTCTTTTATTTGGAGCAAATTTCAGCATACACAAGCTTTAGTCTTAAAACATACCATATTTGGTGTTTTTAATCCTCATACTTCTCATGAGTTTGACTATGGAATTTAAAATGGTTAACTATTCTGTAGGAAGAGTTTATAACTTCTCTAATAATATTTCTTATACCTGATATATAAATTAATTTTTTCTATAGACTTTTCCAATGTGGGTTACTTAACATAGTAAAGTAGAAATCTTCGTTTGGGGACATGCTGTTAACACCATAAGAATTAGTAAAATTTAAAATATTAGGTGACATGGTGGCGCACACCTTTTATCCCAGAACTTGGGAGGCATAGGCAAGGTGTTTTTCTGAGTTCGAGGCCAGCCTGGTCTACAAAGTGAGTTCCAGGACAGCCAGGGCTACAGAGAAACCCTGTCTCGAAAAAAAAAAAAAAAAAAAAAAGTAGGTGATACTTAAAATTACATATATAATCTTATCATTAAAATTGAGCCATCTTCAAAATTTACAAATTTAAATAGTGTCATAAAAATATTACCTTTTAAGCTAGATAACAAAAATGTCTGTATTTTGCAGTTTAAAAAACATAGTCATATTCTAAGGTAATTTGGGCTCTAAGCCAAAGAGAACTTGGGAACATTTTTAAGTTTGAGTGACTTTCTTCCAGTTGGAAAGAGCCCAAGTGAACTGAACACAGAATGTACTTTCTGTTATACGGCTCTGTACAAAAATATTTCTTGTAGCTTGAAAATAATAAAGATTTTGCAAGCCCCAGGAGGTTTTTTTTTTTTTTTTTTTTTTTTTTTTTTTTTTTTTTTTTTTTTTTGAATCCAGGAATGAAGTTACCCTGGATTCATATAACTGAAGTCTGACTTCCTCTCAGCCATTGAAATTAAAAACCCTTCCATTTATTGATATAGAATCAGGAAAATCTCCTAAAATTGTCAATACTTTATATTTAGTGAAGTCAGTACATGTCAGAAGTTTTGTTTCCATCTCACTACACCATGATGTAAAAAACAAAAGCAATACAGCAAGGAACAGAAGTCATTAATTAAAATCCAATTATCAGAAGGTACTTTTAGTTACTCTTAAATCACCCTTTAAAAGTTTCTCTGAAGAAAAAATATAGTTTTTGTTTGTATTATAAAGTTTATTTTATTCATATTTAAATATTTAGAATATATGAATGTCTGAAAAATGACATACTTAATATTTTATCCTTTATTATTATGAAGAATTATAAAAATATAAACAATCTTTCAAATCTGTCTTCACTTTTTAGTCCATGAATTTACCTCATAATATTCTATAACCATGATACCTACAACGTTGTCACTACCAAAAGGTATTAAAAGTCAAGAATAATTTATAGAACCTTCTGTGTGACTTCATTTGTACTGATACAGTAGACAACTTAATTGTTGATGCACCTTCATGTTACAGTAAATTTATAGCATGCCTTAAAGCAAAATAGACGTGTTTATTCATAAATTCAGGTCACGTGTGCCAGATTAAGTATGTGTGCTGGGTAGAGGGCAAGGTGTCTGTGTGTAATTTTGAAATGATTTCTTTATTGTAAAATTGAAAATATAACTTAATTTTATTCTTCCAAACCATCTAAGTCAAAGGAAATAACTAAAAAATCATAAGGTGTGCAAAGTGGTCATCACTCATTTGTCAGGGTAAAAGGAATTGAAACAACATGTTTTTGCCATGTGTACTCAGAATGCACACACAGAGAAGGTTATAGTCTAATGTTCACAGTGACAGTTCGATTTTTACACATCAGGGAAAGATAAGATATTGAGGAATGTGCACTTATTGTCTTAGCATAGTTTTAAACCAGAGTTTTTTTTTTAAATCATACATCATAAATAATTTTTATACATTTATACTTTATACTTTGTGATCATGATCAAATAGCTTACTCTATCACATCTCAGAGCACATTGAACTGGGTGGGTAGCATTGCTGAGGCTACATCACATTCTGAGCTTTTAGGGTTGATCCATGTATCTGATACTCTGACTGACATTTGGTGAAATTATTTCTTGGTTGGGCCAAGGGAACCTTAAACCAGAGTTCTTATAAGGTTTACTTTCTCTTTACCTTTTTTTCTGCCCTCTTGCAAGGAAGAGCACCTTTTTCTGTCCTCTTCCAGGGAGGTACAGGATGGATAAAAGGAAAGTTGAAGAGATAGACATGGGAGACAAAGCGTACAGAGATGGCGGATGGGCTCTGATGTGGTGTACCCACAAGTCAGTGAGGCATAAGTAAGACTTCTAAAATTATATTGCAAGAGCATGCCATATTCTCAGTATGAAATTGGAATTTATTTGTTGAATGTCAGCTGCTTCACTCAGCTTTAAGACTGCTTCAAGGTTGATGTGTAACTTTAATCCCAGCACCTGGGAGGCTGAAGGTGAACCTCTGAGAGTTTGACAACACAGTGCTGCATGGCCATCTCCTTGCCAGTGGGGGCAGCATAGGGAGATCTTGTCTCTAAAGCAACAAACCAGACAGACAGACAGACAGACAGACAGACAGACAGACAGAGAGACAGACAACTAAAAATCTAACTAGCAAAAATTGTAATGGGGAATCTCAGAGAAAGGGGGATACAAGAAGAAATTGTGATCTGTAGTGCTTTCCACTTACTTAAGTAAGTCAACATCTAGCCCTAACTTTCTTATTGCATGTTTTGTGCAATGAAAATTCAACAGGGTTTTATGTTTGTTTGTTTTTTTGTTTGTTTTGTTTTTTGTTTGTTTGTTTTTTCGAGACAGGATGTCTCTGTATAGCCCTGGCTGTCCTGGAACTCACTCTGTAGACCAGGCTGACCTCGAACTCAGAAATCCGCCTGCCTCTGCCTCCTGAGTGCTGGGATTAAAGGTGTGTGCCACCACCGCCTGGCAGGGTTTCATGTTTTTATGAGAATATTTGGTCAGTAAGGTAGGAGAAGTCCTACTAATTTCTAGTTCTATTGAAGCAACTTCATTAACTGGTCATCTCCACCCATGAAGGCAGTTTAAAAAACAATTTCAATTTCATGGTATTATAAAAAGTGATGGTCCTCTGAAAGCTCAACCATACACATCTGAAATACATCCTCAGAACATTTTGACACATAACAAAGAAATGAAAAAAATGAGACTTTTAATATGTAATAACCTGGAAAAATCAAATGCCTGCAAAACCTTCAGCTATAAATCCCCCCTATGTTTGGAGAAGAAAATAGATTTTCCAACCCTTTGGCATCAGCACCGGTCCCCAATAACCAAATCAAATACGTGAATGATTTTAGGTTTTCCTTAGCCAGTAGATTTGCTGTTGCACCCACAAAGAAGTGTATGTAGTCTGCCTCTTCTCTTCCATGGCTGCTCCCTAAGTGTGTAATCTTATTCAAATAATGGTCTTTGTGATGAGCCCAAGGAAGCTGAGAGTGGGAAAAGAGCTAAGAAAGAAATAAGGATGACAGAGACTTTAAAAGATGAAACAAATGCTAAGAGTTTCTTTACGTCACAGCATGCACAGTTTGCTCTCATTTATTTTGTAATATAGGCATTTTCAGTTAGTTGGAGCAGGGATCCCATTATTTCATAGGATAAAGTGTTCAGGAAGCCTGTCAAACTTTAAGCGAGGGCATTCACTTGATATTGTCATCTATTTATAAAACAAACAAACAAACAAACAAAACAGTGACAGTGAAACTAGTATAATTTATAATGCAGAGTTTGAAGTATAATACTTTTGTGTTATTATAAATATATCACAGTGTCCTGTTCTCAGTCAGATGAATGTTATTTAGCTATAAATAGATTGGCAAAATAATAATGACCCTCACAGATTACACAACTCTCTGAGCATGCATGTCCATGGAAATCTGTGCTCACTCACCTCTTGTATTCCTTTTTTACCTAATATTTTTCAGAGCATAGCCAACTCAATATTCTGTTTTGCCCGGCTTCCCTCCACTGTCTATTGCTCTACACCCCTCTCCTTTTCAACACCTTCCTGTCCTCCACATTCTTTTATGGCAGAGAACATCTCTCTCACTTTTTCTAACAAGAAACACACACTGCAGGTCAGCAGCAGAGGTCGCCTTCACGCTCGCATCACAGGTCAAGCAAGATCACTTACATTTTTCAGTAGGTCACTTCTTCTCACTGGGTGGGATGTGACCTTTTTCCTGTTCATAGAAAAGAAACCATCCCAGATGTTCACCACCCCTTCTCCTGCTCTCTGTTTTCTTCTATTCTTTCCTTGGTTGATGCCAAGCATGCAAACTGAGACATCAATCATTCTATTATCCTGTTAAGATTTTAGAAGGTGGTGTTTAGTTCTATCTAAGGCTTTTAAAACATAAGACACAAACACACAATCCTGAAAGAGCATAAAATTTAGGGCATGGGTCCTCACTTTTATATTACATATATAATTGTATCATTTCTTTCGGGTGTTTTGTTGTTTTGTAAAAACATATTTTGAAATGTTATTTATGTGCATTTAGCTCTACATCCATGTGGACAGCATTAGCAACATTTATAGGATACAGTTGTTAACTCCATTTCCTGAATGGCTCCTGTCAGCTGCTTCTTGACTAACCATCACTGATAGCTTTCATCTTTTGAGATCTTTCAGATTTTCTGATTCCAAGACAACCAACATTACAGGGAAGGGGGTATGGCACTAGTTAAAGACATATGGATAATTTCATATTTGACTGTGGGAGTGACTAATACAGAAGTTATCTATCTAATCTTCTTTCTGAAGGTCAGCCCATGCTAAGAGGTTATATGTCTCATAGTCGGAGAGGATGACCTTAAACACCAGACACTATTCATGACCTGGTGCGAGATGAGTAGAAGAAGCAGTATAAGAATGGCTTCTCCCCATGGTACTTACACTATAGAGGGAAATTAGGGATGGACTTCCTCTGGAAAGGGGACAAGTGCTTATTCTGCAGCGCAGGCTACCGTGAATTCTGCATTGCTCACTTTCATTTATATGTTTTGGTGACATTTCCAATAATTTTAATTTTTAAATAACTCTTACATTTCCCATCATTTTTTATATTCCAAGGTTTTATTTTTTTATTGAGTCCTGGAGTTGGGACAAAATAATACACCACGAATCAAGGAAACCTGGCAAAACTGTGCTCCACCCTTTCTTTCCACACCTACTTTATTACTGAACATTCATATCCTATTAAATTCCATAACTAGCATGACTTTCGAAAAGGGTTACTGTCTAGCTTTTTTTAAATTTTATATGAATAAGCTAGTAAGTTAAAATCACATTTCACTTGAAATGAACTATTTCTTTACAAAGAAGTTTTGTTTATTGCACAGACAATGTTATTTAAAATATCAATGATTCATAAGTAAAATAGTTCTACTTGACTTGATAAATTAATTTAAGTTAGTATTTCAATAATTATTATAAGATGAGGTAATAGATAAAACAGGAAACTAATAGCTATAATGAGTTTTACCAAAGCTCATGCAGTGTTTACTTAAGCTATCCGTAAGTGTACATACTACAACAGAAACAAGTAAGGAATTCTGTGTATGTTTGCTCTCCAGTATCTATTAATATCTTTTGACACCATAAATAACTGGGTAGAAACACGTTCTGAGTTTTGTAGCCCTGTAAAATTTTGTGTCCCTGAAATTATTTCTCTATCAAAACATTAAATTTATTGTGTTACTATATTGCTAAAAATCCTTTGTGCAATCAAGGCTTCATATATTGAATATTACAGCATTTATTTTTTACAAGGTGTTGAGGTACAATACTTCTTGGAGCCCCTAAAGTTTTCATGAGCCCTAACTCTGTGGCTAACTAGTTCTTATTTCAAGCCTTTGCATTTATGTATCTGCTTATGTAGTCCTCTGTACTGAGTAATTCATAAATATTAATTCATACTGTTAATGGTAAAGAACATTTTGAGAACTACTTACCTGGTATTTTTCATGATGCTAAGCTATGGAAATTTATTTGACTTTATTTCACAGTCAACATATGCTTTTAGATTACTACCAATGATAGTTCCACCCAAACACATGGAATTACAATAGCAATATAAATATGGGAAAGATTTTAAACATATAGTTGTTTCTAGGAACATGAGAAATCCTGTGTTTTCCAGTGGGAAATCCTGTGTGTATGAGGGGTGGCGATGAATTTAACTGAATCCTAAGTAACTGGAACTAATGCAACAATATTACCTAGAGTGGTGGCATGTCTAGAGATAGATGCCAGGTTATTTTACTGAGGAAGAGTGTGCGCTGCTGTTTGGCTCAGACTTCTCCATAACTTCCCCGTCGCTTATTTTCTTGGCCAAGCCATGTTACCAAATGTCATCGACACCTCTATGACTTTCTAATTTCCTGCAGGAGTTTTGCTATTTCTCGTGCCATTTCATGATAGGAAAATAGCTTCTTCCATTCATCAGATGAGGTAATTCTCTCTACTATTCTTATTTAAATATGAGTTTTACACAGCAATGATATTAAAAAGGAAAAATCATCTTCTTTTGAAAACTATTTTTTAAAATTTCGCTTGAAACACTTTGCTATAACTATTTTTTTCAACATATTTTTTATTGATCTTTTTGTGAATTTCACAACACACATCCATATCCTGCTCACTTCCCTGTCTTTCCATGTCCCACTTGGGATATCCCCCACCCCCAACAGAACCACAATAGCCAAAAGAAAAAATACAACAAAAACAAGTCCAATATGAGTTATCAGTATATTCACTGGAGTCTGGTGAAACTCTCAGTGGCTGCTCTTTAAATACAACTGAGTCTTTCCCTTCCTGTATCCCCACTGAAAGCTCATACAGTGTTTACTTAAGCTAACCTTAAGTATTCATACTACTACAGAAACAATAAATTGTGGCCTGGTAACTTCAGCATCCTGATCATATTTTTTTAAACGTTCTACTCAAAGACTTCCTGATCATGCTCTTGCTTTTAGAAAGGGAAGGTTGGGGTATGAGTAGGGGGTTGTCAGGGGAGCTTTTGTGTCCATTCCTCTCAACTGTGCATGTGCAGTCATTGATATCACTGCCAAAGTCTTCCTTGCTTTCTACATTCAGGGGACCACAGATCATGGACCTCTACACAGTTTCTAGTGACATCAAACAGTTTCTAGTGACATCACACACTAAGAACACAACCTCTGGCTACTGTAGGACCATGGATACATACAAGACCCTTGGAGGAATCACAGACCACAGACATGAACATGGGCTCATATATACATAGTGTATTGTACCAAAATATAATCCTGAAACCATATCAATATACAAGGTTCATACCAAATGCAATATATTTGGCTTGTTAATGCTCTTTAGTCTAAAGTAGATTTAATCAGTTACCTTTTATCTTATCATTCTCTTGTTTTTCTTCTCATCCCTTCTCCCACCCTCTTCCCCCACTAGAAGGAGAGAGAGAGAGAGAGAGAGAGAGAGAGAGAGAGAGAGAGAGAGAGAGAGAGGGGGAGAGGATTGAGGAAAGAAAAAGACAGAAAAAGAGATTCCTGAATCTAACCTCATACTTTATTTCTTCCCCGACCAAGATTATCATCAATTTGTGAACAAATCCATTAAATGACACTAAACACCCATCACAAACTGAATGACAAAAACCACCCACCCCACATTTTAAACATGGGAAATTGTTTTCTTAAAATTGCTTCCTACTGTCCATGGCAATGTTATTTTGGTGACCTGTAGGAAAGTTGAAACAGTGGCCCAGTCCTAGGAAAGCTAACTGTAACATTTGCTGGCCAGTATCTGTGAAAGGAAAGTGTAGGGCTTAACTGACACCCTGGCTGAAACATTCTGTAATAAGAAACAATCTAACTAGCTTAATATAAGTTTTACAAGATAAATAGTTTTGAGGTAACAGCATTCGAGGCATTCTGTAAGGCAGGATCACCTGGGTTGCTTGTCTTTTCTTCTTTGGTGCCTGGCTCTTTTGCTCTGCAAACACATAATATAGATTTTTGTGTTAACACACATATGGAATGTGAATCATGCACAATTTAGCTAACCATATTTCTCTGCTCTTAATATGAGCAATTAAGGTTTCAAATGTTATAAGTCTGTTTGGACTGTATATCTAAATTGTAATATAAGTTTCCATCCATGCCATTTGAAAGGATGACATGATAAGTACTGAGAACTCTCTAGCCAAAAAGATTTATTGGCTACACACTGACTAGAGATATTTTCAAGTCTAAGCAAGACTTAGATCTAGATAAATCAACAAATTTACCTGTTTTGTTATATTATTCTTTGTTTATCTGTCATGAGTGTATCCTAGAGTTTCAGGAGGTCTCCTACAGTCAAATTTATTTTTTAGTAATTTTGATGAAATGTATAGCTTTTCTTTTCCTCTTGAAACAAAGACAAAACTTCTCCCCCAACACAACACATTTCTTTCTTCTCATTCTGAAGTTATTACAAATTTATGCTTATCTAACTCATCACTTCTTTTTAAAATTTAGTTCCTTTTAGTTGCTGTGCTATGTCTCACACTGACATTTTAAACAGTTAAAGTCAATAAAGCATTAGTTGTGGAACAACAATATAAACTAATCAGTACCCCCAGAGCTTGTGTCTCTAGATGCATATGTAGCAGAAGATGGCCTAGTTGGCCATCATTGGGAAGGCCATCATTAAGAAGGCCCTTGGTCTTGCAAACTTTATATGCCCCAGTACAGGGGAACGCCAGGGCCAAGCGGGAGTGGGTAGGTAGGGGAGCAGGGGAGGGGAGGGTATAGGGGAATTTGGGGATAGCATTTGAAATGTAAATGAAGAAAATATCTAATAAAAATTGAAAAAAAAACATTAGTTAAACCATCTTTGGGAGATCCTATACC
This sequence comes from Mus minutoides, assembly GCA_902729485.2. NCBI lineage: Eukaryota > Metazoa > Chordata > Mammalia > Rodentia > Muridae > Mus > Mus minutoides. The sequence continues at coordinate 233,449 of LR750985.1, forward strand.
CCCCTTATATTCAAAGAGTGTTACCTTTAAAGTTCTGTAAGATGTCTCTTCAATTGTTTGTGCTGGAGGATTATGTGGTATGACAATGACATCTTTTATACCAGCCTGTCTACAATATTGTTTCTTCTTGTGTTTACATATGTCAAAGCATCATCAGCTTCAATTGGTCAGGCATCTCCAGGATAGTTACTATCTCTAAAATTTGTGCAATATTAGAATCATCCTTTTCAAAAGTAAAGGCAAAAGACCCTTTCAATTCTAAACATGCATCAACTTTGTGATGTATTGAAATATGTATATATTTTAAAATTTCAAACTGGACAAAATGAAATACATAAGTTGTTGTATGTAATTCTTCAAAAATGACTCTATTAAAATGAATCTGTATTTTTTTAACTCAGTATATTGTATTTCTCTGGGTTGCCACTACAATTCCCCATCTTTGTGGATATACATATTTATTTATTTATTTATTTATTTATTTATTTATTTATTTTTACAATTCAAATGTTATCCCCTTTCCTTGTTTTCCCTCTGCAAGCCCCCTATCCCATCTACCCTTACCCTGCTTCTATGAGGATGCTTCCCTACCCACCCACTCTCGCCTCACTGCCTTAGCATTTCTCTACACTGAGGCATCAAGCCTTTATAGGACCAAGGCCTGAGACTGAAGTATCAGTTCCCAAAGCTGTTGTATGCTTGAGATATTTCTGAGTAAAACATTGACTAGTGTTCTGCTAACCCCTTCCCATTTTATGAAAAATTCTACTCACTTTATCCCATTTATTTCCTGCAAATAGTGTACAAGACAGAGTAAATCTTAATCTGCATGCTTGGAATAAAATGTCTTCTCCAAGAATTTCTGACATCAGCTCTTTATCTTTTCGATCATCTCCTGACCCTCCCCATCAGGACCCTGTCCCGAAGAACAAACAACATGCTGGTCCATGTCACATTTAATCTGTTGCACTCTGAGGGAAACACTTAATAGTTTAACTCAAGTCTTCCTCTTAAGTTATGTTTTTCATTTTTTTAGACTTGCTTTACTGAAGGCATTGCCTTTCAATGGGGTGTCCTCTCCTTAATGGACTAAACTGCTTTCTTTGAACATAGAAATCAGTGTTTCCACAGGAAGAGTAGTGAACAAACTGTAACACCTTTTGTTAGTTTAATATCTATAATTTGTTTTCACACAAACTCTATTCACTATTGTCAGTTTTCCTTTACCATGCCAACCTTTTAAAGTGCTTATGGTTATATTTTCTTACAGAATAATAGCTTTGTGGAAACATACTTATAGAAAGTACTTCAAAAATCACTTCAAAACATTTGACATTCTCATACAAAAGAAAAAAAAGGTGTCTGGGAGGGAGATAGGCTGGCTATATACTCTTCTCTGGCGTTGTCTTAATCTTAATCTCATGGCCAAATATAATTCTAACTTGTCTATGATTTACTCTGTTTTAAGTCAAGAAGGAGGTGAAGCTTTCTTTCAAAGGCACTCATGAAACATTAGAGGCTGGAAATTCACCACACTCTATGTTATAGCCCCTTTTCTATGGAGATTTTTGACTTGAAGGGGAAAAAAGACTATTTGAAACTATGTTACATAATGCCAATAACTACAATAGTAAAATGTAGACCACCAATGATTTATATATGCCTGTTCTTCATAAGAATTGCAAATCTTTTCTGTTTTCACTGCTGTACATTCTTTACAGCCCTTTGTCAGTGCAGTTGGTCTTCAGTTGCATAATTCCAGGGGTTTTCTGGTCTACTATCTTTAATAGGGTGCAGAAGTAATAACAAAGGCTAGCAGTGATAGATTCACCTGGATCCTCTATTGATGAGTTCAGCAAATGCATATTCAGTATCTACTGATTGTGTGTGGATGGTATATATGTGTGTATAGAGACTGACTCTTTGGGAAATGAACCAAAGAAAGAAACTTTTTACTTCCATAGTATACAGAATCTATGGCACAATATGGTCTGTAAAAATTATTGGTGTTCACGTTTCCCCTAAACAAACAATAGAGAAGAAAGACCATCTATGATATGGATTTTAGGATGTCTATGGTAATATAAAAATGGAAAAAAAAAAAAACAATGAAACACCAGTCTGTGAGTTTTTCAGGCCAGATGACAAGTCTTAGCTTAGCCAGATTTCTGGATGTGTTTCTTGTCACTGTAATAAGTTATTTCTTTTTCTTATTTACTAGTTTGCCAATTATCAGAATTGCTTAATATTCCTACCAATTGATGGGTGATTAAGGGGGAATTTATGAAGAAACCATATGTGTATAGTATCTTCCATGGCTATAATCCACACTAATAATTTCGATAATACAGCTATTATCTAAAATATAGCAAGAAGCAATAAAGAGATTTGTGATTTTATTCAGTAAGGACAAATTCTGAGGCCAAGAACGTACAATAGGGCAGTGAGAGGGTCAGGCCCCCCACCATGGGTGCTAGAAAGAGCAAGTTACTATTATGTACCTACAGGCTAGATATTTATTTTTTAGAAAGAGAGAAGTATCCTTGTCTGTCATCTCTGCATGTTCCCAATCTCTTCAAATTGTTTCATAAGCCCCAGAGCTTATAGAATAAGGTGAGTATGATATAAAAGTGTATCTTTTGGGAGCAGTTCTATCTCTGATGATAGCTAAAATGAAAAGAAATCTTTTGAGGTGTAGTACAAAATGTTTCTTTTGACAAATGACAGCTTAAAGTTGGCAATTTCAATCATATCTACAAAAATGTTATAATTCTGAAAAAAAACCTGAGCTCATTTGATAGACTTAATTTTATTAAACATTTTTTTGTCTTTTTTAGATTTTTTATTAGATATTTTCTTAATTTACATTTCAAATGCTATCCCGAAAGTTTCCTATACCCTCCCCCGGCCCTGCTCCCCTACCCACCCACCCCCACTTCTTCCCCCTGGCATTCCCCTGTATTAGGGCATATAAAGTTTGTAATATCAAGATGCTTCTATTCCCAATGATTTTTTTAAAACATATAATAATAATTTTAAAGAAAATTTCATGCATAATAAAGATTAATTTTGTTTTTGAGAGTTGAAGGCATAATTATTTACTTATCAGTAAAATATGTATAAATGCTAACATAAAACTTGTGTTTATTGATTGATGTTTAAGATTTCAAATGTTACTGCCAGAAACACATTTGTGTTGATCTCTCCTACTTCTGTTCCTGGACTGTAGCCTGGGTTATAAGCTATTCAGAAGCCACTATTTGGAAAAGGAGAGTTGATAACAAGGAATTAAATTTATTTGAAATCTAGAATTTTAGGAAGACAGATCTCAAAATGCCATCTCAGTTAATTAAGGGCACAAAGGGGTCTAATAAGGGTTGGGGGGCATGGGATATGTTTAGACTAAGAATAGCAAGGGTATATCCTGAATGGGGTCTTTCTCACTCTTGCATGTCCTTGTGTTCCTCCCTTTCACCTGCTCATCCCCATTACCTTCCACCTTTTGAACCAGTACCTGTTTTTACAAGTTAAACCACACAATAATTTAAGGTTAGATGTGAGCTGACAGAGTGAGCTAAGACCGTGAAGGAAGATTATATTTAACAATGATACACTAACTAGTTAGGCAAAACTTCTGTTTAGAATTGACAATGTTAGGTAAAAGAAAAGGGATAATTAAAGAGATTTTGAAATGTATCAGAGAGAAAACGAACTTAATACTACCAAATCAGCTCCTCAAAGGAGTGGTCTTATATTCATAAACTATATATTTTTATTAACTCCAGTTTCTATATTTGAAATTCCCAAACACAATGTTACAATAGTCTAAAGAACTCTGACAAATATTCTACTCTCTTCCCTCAAACAATATATTTTACATGAATAATGAAGTCTTACTTTCCATATTTTCAAAATATCTATGCATCGTTTTAATTCAAAACAAATGCGTTAATAGAATACACAGAAAAAAGTTCATGGTTTGAATTAGGAAAATTTGTTTTTTGCTTACTAAAATACAATATGAATGGAATTACCAATCATGAAGATACAGTATTAAATATATTATAAACAAGAAGAAACAAGCAAGTTCGTCATTATTCTTAGGTGTATATGTATCCTTTTGATTTGTCAGTCTGGGATTGTTTGCTCCTTATGTTTTCTTGGGTATGGTTAATCTCTGGAAGTTGGAGCTTTCCTTCTAGTACCTTCTCTACGACTGGAAGCCCCCCTCCCCCCCACACACACACACAAATAAAACTATGGTGGAAATAAGATTGAAAGCTCAAGGAGTCATGTGGTGGTGAGAGGAAAATATTCAGTTCCCCAAATAAGTGGAGTGTTTGATTTGTTCTTTGAGACTCAGAATGTTGAAGAGTGTCTGATAAATTACAAGCCTGGTTTTGCAGGATATCTGCACATATTTTTTGAATTATATTTTGAGGCTGAAATCACTGCACCTTACAAATAGAGATTAAGTTGTACTGTAGTTTTCTCTAAATATCTAGAGACAAATTGTATCCAGATCCCCTAGTGACCATTTCTGTCAGGATCCCAAAAGAATTTCTTACCAGATGAAGGAGAAGAATATCAGCTCAGAGCTCAAGAATATTTTCAACAAAATTATAAAAGAAAATTATCCTAATTTAAAGAGGGAGCTATCTATAAATTTACAAAAATCATATAGAGCATCAATTAAACAGTATCAGAAATTTCCCTAGACACATAAAAATCAAAACACTCAATATAAGGAACAAAGTAAATATATTACAATTTGTAAGGGGAAAAGACTAAGTGACATATAATGTCAGAACTATTAAACACCTGATTGTTCAATGAAGATTCTAAGAGATTGAGGGACATGGGAAAATGTATTACAAATTATAAAAGACCATAAATGTTAGCACAGACTATTATACCAAGCTAAACTTTCAATCACAGTAGATGAAAATAAATACACTCCATGATAAAAGCAAATTTAAACAATATCTATCTGCAAATACAGCCTTACAGGAGGTTCTAGGGAAAAAAAAAGTTCCAACATAAAGAGGTTAGTCAAGACCAAGAAAACACAAGTAGAAAATAATCCCAGACTGACAAATCAAAGGAAACACACACACACACACACACACACACACACACACACACACACATAGAGAGAGAGAGAGAGAGAGAGAGAGAGAGAGAGAGACTACAGTGAAATACAAAATAAACAAAATATCACTCTTTAATAACTTTCAACATCATTAACCTTAATTTCCTAATTAAAATTAAAAGACAGGAACAAAATGGGCTAAAATGTGGATTCAGTCCTTCTGTTGCATCTAAGAAACAAACCTTAACAAAAAAATAAACATCATTTCTGTATTAAAAGATGGAAATCTAAACAAGTGGACCAAAGAAGCAAGCTGGTATAATCCTTTTAATATCCGACAAAGTAGACATCAAGGCAAAACTAACCATAAGGGATAAGGAACATCACTACAAACTCATTAAAGAAAAGTCAGTCAAGAGAACATTGCATTTCTTTTTTTTTTTTTTTTTTTCAACTTTTATTAGATATTTTCTTCATTTACATTTCAAGTGTTATCCAGAAAGTTCCCTGTATCCTCCACCCTCCCGGCCCTGCTCCCCTACCCACCCGCTCCCACCCCTTGGCCCCGGCGTTCCCCTGTATTGGGGCATATAAAGTCTGCATAACCAAGGGGCCTCTCTTCCCACTGATGGCCAACTAGGC
>LR749707.1:5531-92449 GCA_902729485.2 Mus minutoides
CCCAGGCCAATGCCTCCACTGACAAGTGCCGGAGCATCAAGCACTAAGAAGCATCCTCACGGCTGTTACCGCCATGATTGCTGTCGTCATCATGGCTCTTAATGCTGGTCATCTTGAGACTTAGTAGAGGATTCTGACTTCTGACATGCTCCACCATCCGCAGCTGCCTCCCTCCTTGCCCCCTTGCTCCTCCCCACATGCAAGTGTAATACTTTATTTATCTATCCACAGTGGATTCAGTAAAGTGCACTTGATAACCTCAAAAAAAAAAAAAAAAAGAATTCTTAGCTGGGTGGTGTTGGCCCACGCCTTCAATCCCAGCACTTGGGAGGCAGAGGCAGGTGGATTTCTGACTTTGAGGCCAGCCTGATCTACAGAGTGAGTTCCAGGACAACTAGGACTACACAGAGAAACCCTGTCTCGAAAAAAAAAAAAAACCAAACACAACAGCAACAACAATAAGTTCTTGACTCCAAATGGTGTCATTTCAGAATTGTAGAATGAAATGCTAACATCAACTTGCTTTTATTCTTGGTCACAAATAGAAGTGGAACCGGAAGTCGTGGTACATGGTGTATAATTGTAATCCCAGCAGTCTAGAGGTGGAGGTAAGGGGAGTGTCATGTGTTCCAGGTCAGCCTGGGCTACATAGTGAGTTGTAGGCTAACCTGGGCTGAAGGAGACACTGTCTAAAAAAAAACAAAGAACAGGAGTAGGATCAGAGTACGAAAGAGCATGCCTGTAGTCTCAGCACTTGGAGACTACAAGTGCTTGGGGGCCTAGGGGCAGGAGGATTGCTTTGAGTTTGAGGCTAGATTGGTCTACATAGCAAGTTCCAGGCCAGCCAGTGCCATTTGGAAAGACTGTCTCAGAAAGAATCAAACTAACAAACCAAGAATCAGTAGTACAACTATACCAGATCCAAGAACCTAAAGATGGCTGGCCACTTCATCATCCATGTATTTGATTCCAGATTGTTGTTTAATGTATAAAGTCAGATTACAGGGTGGAGGGTGGAGACATAGGCCATTGGTCCAAACCAATAAAAAGTATATATATATGTGTGTGTGTGTGTGTGTGTGTGTGTGTGTGTGTGTGTGTGTGTGATAACATATAATAATGTAAATATATATAATATATAATATATATTTATTACTAAAATGATTTATGGATTTATTTTTGTGCATATGTGTCTGTCCATGTGAATGATGGAGCATGTGAGTGTGCAGGTGCACTTCCATGCATCTGTGCACAGAAGAGAACATCCAGTCTCCTCCCCTCTCCCTCTCCACCTATTCTTTTGAGACAGAGTCTGTCCCTGGACTGAAGGCTCAAGATTTCCCAAGCTGGAAGCTAGCAAGCCCCAGTAATCCTTCTGCCTGTCTTCCTGGGAGCTGGGGTTAACATCAGACTCACTGTGTGGTTCTAGGCTAGGATCTGAACGCTGGTCTCAGGATTGTGCAGCAAACACTCAACCGCTAAGCCATCTCTCCAGCCTCAGAAAGATTGTATGTTTTTTCTTTTTTTTGATTAAAAAAAAAAGCATTTCCCTTGACTGCACTAGGAAGAGGAGAGATATAGCTGCTTTCACTATTTGCCTGTTGGGTTATGATATTTTTCTGTCTTTGGGTTTCTATTCTGAATCTTCACTGGAGAGTGTATATCTCCCTGTTCCTCCCGATAAGGATAGGTATTCTGCACTGGGGAGTATCTGTCCCTGATTTGCCATGTAATAATAGATGCGTTGCAAAAGAATCAGAACAAGGCAGGAAGATGTAGAGTTTGTGGCCAGCTTGGGTCTCTTAGCTGTCTCAATAAACACATGGCGAATACATCACAAGGACAAACATGAGGTGCTGCTTGCTCCTGACCGTCTTTGCAGCTCTCTCTAGCTCTCTCTTAACCCTCTGCATCACAGGTCGCAGATAAAAGGGACTAACCCTGGCCAACATTTTAAGTGTCTGCTGCATGTTAGGGCTTCCGATTATTTAATCCCATAAGCCACACCCCTAAACAGGCATTTATATAAACCATTTACAAAAAAAAAACAAAAACAAAAAACAAAAAACAAAAAAACCTTTCTGGATTCAGAGAGGCTCCACAGCTTGCTGGAAGTTACACGCTTTCTGCAGGCAGAACAAGCACTGGAGACTGTGCTATCTAAATGCAGTCTGAGGGCCCACTACATTGACTCATTGATGATTAGTATTGACTTGCAATACTGCCATGGACTAATTGTTTCAGTAGGTAATTCCTATAGTTGTGCTGTGAAGTGTTCTAGCTCACAAGACAATAAACGCTGCAGAAGAAAAACACATATAAAGGGTTTTTTAGCAAAGCTGACATAGAAGTAAATGTTACTATGCTCATTAATGATAAACAGGCTTTTTCCCCCTCCTCCTACTCCCTGTCCACAATGACTGGATAACTACTATCTCTGGATGCAGGCTCACAGATCTGTGTGACTTCAAGAAATGCAGCGTTTAAAGGGAGACAAAAGAGACCGGAATGACAGCACAGGATGTGTAAGAGACATAGTGGTTTGTCCAGATAGATCTAGCGGCCGTGTAGGAGGATGACAGAGGAAAGTGTCTCGAGGGAGGAGGTCTCTGCCTGACACTGAGCAATGAATGGAAGGTTCTTTGATGCAGAACAGGGTAGCAGAGGAGAGCAAGACTGAGAGGGGAGGGGAGGGGAGGGAAGGGAAGGGAAGGGAAGGGAAGGGAAGGGAAGGGAAGGGAAGGGAAGGGAAGGGAGCATGATCCACCAGGCATGTTTGCAACCCTGCACTCAGGAGGCAGAGGCAAGAGGCTTACTACAAGTTTGAAGCCAGACTGGTTTACACAGAAAGTTCCAAGCCAGCCAGGACTACATTGTATTATGACTTTATGCCCTTTATCAGACACTGTGAAAACAAAAAGAGCAGAACCTTACATATTATAACTATGTTCCAAGTTAGTGAACACATGAAAGCTAACCAATAGAGTGGCCATTGAAAACCCTCGTGGCAGACACCTGAGGAGTGGGAAACCATTGTTTCTGATGCTACACACACCAGGCAGTGGAACTGGACTATATGGGTAATAAATAGTTCTGCAGCTGGTGTCTGGCCAGCATGGCCACCCTGCTAAGCACAGCAGTCCTGCTCGACTTGAACCAGTTGGATCCTCGGGGCAAATTAGTCACTTCACAAAATGCTGTGCATTCTTTAATGCCCAGCTAAAGCCCTTCAACTTCCAGGAAGTCTTCTGAGACCCTTAGCTACTAAGAACTTGCACTTGATTTTTAAAATTAATTTATTTTATATATGACTGTTTGCTAGCATATGCATATATACCTGGTGCCGTGTCATGAGGGTCAGCAAAAGAGCATCAGGTCCCCTGGAACTGGAGTTATGGATGGCTGTGGGCTGCCGTGTGGGTGCTTGAAAACTGGATTTAAAGAAACAGCAGATGGACGGTAGTCATAAGGGACACTCTGGGGAGGCTGAGGGATTTGCATGTGGAGCAGATGTCAGCTGCCATTGGACTGATGTTGATTTTTGCAGTGGTTATTACGTCAGAGGATGTTCTTTTCCTCTGAAGATGCGCTGACATTTCTAAGAGTAAGGTGGCACAATATGACAGGCTGATCTCCAGATGGCTTAGCTGAGGAGAAGTGAGAGTGCCAGCCTAGAAGGAGCAAAGGAGAGCTGGTGTGGGAAGTGCTTGCCAGCCTCTGCCTCTGCCCGAATGGACACATGGACACTCACTGCACTCTTCTTTTCATTTCCCTCAGGTTCTGAAAATGTTCAAAAAGCTTTTTAAAAATCAGCAAGTTGTAGTTAAGGGGCTAGTAGTATATAGATCAGTTGGTGGAGTGTTTATTTAGTATCTTAGGGTTTTATTGCTATGGAAAGATATCGTGACCTAAGCAACTCTTATAAAGGTCAGCATTTAATTGAGGCTGGTGTACAGCTTCAGAGGTTTAGTCCATTACTGTCATGTCAGGAAGCAAGGCAGTGTCCAGGCAAACATGGTCCTGAAGAGGAAGTTGAGAGTTCTACATCTTGATTTCCAGGCAGTAGAAGGGGACTGTCTGTTTCACTGGGTGTAGCTAGAGCATATATATCCTCAAAGCCCACCTCCACAGTGACTCAATGATACACTTCCTTCAACAAGACCACACCTACTCCAATAAGGTCACACCCACTCCAACAAGGCCACACCTACTTCAACAAGGCCACACCTTCTAATAGTGCCACTCCCTTTGGGCCAAGCATTCAAACACATAATTCTATAAGAGCCATTCCTATTCAAACCACCCCACCTAGCTTGCAGAAGGCCCCTGGGTTTGACCCACAGTGCAACATGAGTGGAAATGTGGTCACAACTATAATCAAAATACGCCAGGAATAGAGGATGGAGAATCTGAAGTTCAAGGTCATATTCGGCTGAGTTGAGGCTAGCCTGAGTTGCGTGAGACCTTGTGTCAAAGAAATAGAGAAATGGGGAGGGGAGAGAGGGAGAGAGAGGAAAGGGGAAAGGGAAGAAGGGAAGAAGGAAAGGAGGGAGGGAGGGAAGGAGAGAGGGAAGGATAAAGGGAGATACACTGGAGAAGTAGAGTCGTCCTTCAAATTACAAGAAATGGCTAGGTTTCTCTGAAAAGTTGTGATGAATTTGTGGGAAAGTAGCTGGTCAGCTCCCAGTACTCAGAAGGCTGAGGCAGGTGGATCTCTGAGTTTGAAGCCAGTCTGGTCTACAGAGAGAGGGAGGAGAGAGAGAGAGACAGAGACAGAGACAGAGACAGAGACAGAAACAGAGAGAGTTCTAAGACAGCCAGCAGCCAGGGCTACACAAAGAAATTCTGTCATTAAAAACATTTTACACAGAGAGACAGAGACAGAGAGACAGGGAGAGAGCATTTGTAGGAAAGATACAAAACAGGAGCAAAGAGGCCTGGGCCTCCTAGCAGAATTAGCAAAGCCAGCGTAAGAACTAGGGACTCAGTACCCAGCATAGACAGCAAGTACCCAAGACTCAGAGCCACAAGGCAGCTTGGCCTCTGGATCCTGCCTTTTTTCTGTCCTATGTCACCACACCTGTAAGTGTAATGACTCAGACAGTAGTCAGTAGGAGGGGTAACTCTCAAAACCAAAGCGAAGTGGCTTTTCTCAGGCTGCTAGCAGTGAAAACTAGCTTCTTAAAGGAGGCCTCTCAACTCTCTGGGGCAGCATGTCTCCCTGAAATGGACTTGCCTCTCTTCCATGTTTGCCTTATTACAACTATTGCATCCCCTAAGAGCTAGTATTTCAACCTGTCTACAGAAAAAAAAAGTGCCGTAGGTATTTGTAATTCTATTTCTGGTCCTCGTTTTCAGGAATGTCACTACCTTTTGCCTCCTCTGACTCATACTTGCTACTCCCAGGAGTCAATGTACCTCTCCATTTACAAAGCAGCTGGTGATGAAGTCGGCCATGTGCTTTGAGCTTATCTGGAAAAAGTTCTAGGCAGCTGTGTGACACTCGATCCAGAACTGAATGGCCACCCAGTGCAGGCATGCTAGTATCAGGGCTGCCTCACGTCTCCTGCTCTATTCTGAAGAGAGTCACTCATTCACTTATTCAGGATGAGTAACAGCCAGCGGTGATGGATGGATAGCAGATTGTTGATTTCATTTCCTGCCCGTGGTTTCTGCACAGGGGTCTGAAGGACAGAGAGAGACATTTCAAAATATGTTCACACAAACAGCACCGCTAGCAAAGTGGGCAGTTCCCTAAGATGGACTGCTGTGCCCAGCAGCACTCATTGGGTAGTTTACATTCTAGTGCAGTAATTCTTAATATTGATCTCCTTTACTTTGCAATCACATCTTGCATGTGGACTGGTACACAAATCTTATCAAGAGCTAGAAAGAGATTAAAGGCCATTTACCACCTCATATGCATCAAGTATTATCAGATATTTTTGGTTGTTTTTTTTTTTCTTTAGAAAATTAATCTTCTTTTTTATTATGTGTCTGTGTGTGGATATGTACACATGAATGCAGTCTCCAAGGAGGCCAGAAGAGGGTGTCAGATTCTCCACAGCTGGAGTTATAGGTGATTGTGAGTTGCCTGATGTGGGTGAACTTGGGTCCTCCACGAGAGCAGAAAGCAGCCTTGACTCTTGAGCAAGCTTCTTAGCCCCAGAATTGGGTGTTTTGCACACTGGCTCCTTGAATCTTTATGAGGCCTCTGTAAGGAAGGTTTCCCCTGCCTCATTTCACAGATGAGGAGAGCAAGATTCAGTGAGCTGGAACTTATCCCACACTCTGCTCTATGTGACAAAAGCTGAAATCTAAGCTCCTACCACTATGGTTTATTTCCAAGAACTCAGTCCATGCTGTCACTTGATAGACAGTCATTTGGTTTTAGATTGCTCATTGCCCTTCATTCCCAATATACATCCCCTGCTGCTAAGATGCTCTTCACTAAGCACTCTTGAGAAGAATGGAACATGTACTTTCAAGACAGATATTAACAGGACCCAAGTGACCCTCATCTTCGTTAGCCTGGAAAGTAGTGAATCGTTGCTCATTGCAACCATCCATTATAGCCCATCATCAGCAAATCTCAGTCTGTCTCACACTGGTAGGTACAGGGATGCTACAAATTTTCTTAAGAGATATTGTATCAGTTATGCATTAATTCTGAAAAGTAATAGTCAAAATTAGTATATATTTAACCTCTCAATTGTTTGCTGTGCTTAGCACAACATAAATGTAACTAACTAGAATTTTAGAGCAAAAGCCTGGGTTCCCATAGTCCAAACAGGCTAAGTTTCACCACCCATCCATGTATAACACTTCCCTCTGAAATAGGAATGTTTCATCTTGCAGGAAAACTTCTTAAGCAGGAAGGTCAACAACTCAAAATTTTCAGGAAGTCCCTGAGACTGACCAGATTCACTAGGCCTCTCTTGGCTCTAGTGTAAACAATAAAAGTCGAGCTGAGCTGGGCGTGGTGGCGCACGCCTTTAATCCCAGCACTCGGGAGGCAGAGGCAGGCGGATTTCTGAGTTCGAGGCCAGCCTGGTCTACAGAGTGAGTTCCAGGACAGCCAGGGCTATATAGAGAAACCCTGTCTCGAAAAAACATAACCAAAAAAAAAAAAAAAAAAAGTCGAGCTGCAAAAACCTTAAGACCAGAGCAGCTACCTAGAAAAATTAGAACCCAGGTACTTCAGCTGTCTGAAGAGGTTTAGACCAACTGAAGTACCTGGAAAGGACACTGTCCAACCTGTCTGTAGGCTGTTTAGTATATGTTGAGTCATTTCTGATGCTGTAAATGACCTCTCACCTATATTCCTGTAAGTAACTCCAATAAAACTTATTGGTTCACCATGTTTGACTTTAGTGGTATCCATACTTTAGTCTGTCATGAGCTCCCTATCTAGGGTGTGTAGATGTGTGTGTTATATCTCTTCAAGAAAAATTTTGTCATCTAACACAGCCCAACATTCCAATTAAAGAGACTTAATGAAAAACAGGAAGAAGAGATTTATCTATGTAGTCACAATGGGATGAACATGAGTTTAGTGACTCCAACACCAGCCTTCAGGGCGCTGACAGGAACTGACAGGGGCTGACAGGGGCTGGCAGGAGCTTTAGGTTGTAGCAAGGGAAGATTAGGACAAGAGCAAGAGGTCTGAGTCACCAAGCAGTTGTGGTCCAGACACGATCTAGTTGATCACTGTTCCCATTCCGGTTGGCCAGGTGGCCCTGAGAAGCTGTCATAGACCACCGTCGCCATGCTTGAGGGGTTTGGTCTGGCTTCTACATGGGCAAAGCTTGTGCTCCTGGATACGGTCTCAGCCTCACAGATAATTGTTCTCATTGTTGGACTGGGGGGGGGGGGGAGTCCAGTCTGTAAGGCTTTTGTTGTTTCTGGAATCCAAGACGACTACAGGTTAAGGACAATGAATTGTCTTTGTAGAGACTTTGTCCTCATAGGTACATGCAAGGAGTCAATGCTCTTATAGAAAAACAACAACAACAACAACAACAACAAAACATTTTCCAAGCTCCTGTTACTCAAATATATATATATATATATATATATATATATATATATATATATATATATATATATATTCTCCTTCTTTCTGGGTTTCCCCTCTGCAAACTCCCTAACCCTTCCCCTCTGTAAACTCCCCAACCCTTTCCCCTTTCCCCTTCCCCTGCTTCTATGAGGGCACTCACACACACCCACTCCCATCTCACAGCCCTGGCATTCCCCTACACTGGGACATCAAGCCTTCACAGGACTAAGGGCCTCTTCTCCCATTGATGCTAGATAAGGCCATCCTCTGCTACACATTCAGTTGGAGCCATGGGTCCCTCCATGTGTACTCTTTGGTTGGTGGTTTAATCCCTGGGAGCTTGGGGGAGGGGGCGTCTGCTTGGTTGATATTGTTGTATTTTCTATGGGGTTGCAAACCCCTTCAGCTCCTTCATTGGGGTTCCCTGCTCAGTCCAATGGTTGGCTGCCAGCATCCACATCTGTATTTGTCAGGATATGGCAGACCCTCTCAAGGGACAGCTAGTTATATCAGGCTCCTGTCAGCAAGCACTTCTTGGCATAAGCAGAAGTGTCTGGATTTGGTGTCTGTATATGGAATGGATCCCTAGGCAGGGCAGTCTCTGGATGGCCTTTCCTTCAGTCTCTGCCCCACATTTTGTCTCCGTATTTCTTTTAGACAGGAGCAATTCTGGGTTAAAAATTTGGAGATGAGTGGGTGGCCCCATCCCCCAACCGACCGGGAGCCTTGCCTAACCTCTGGATATGGTCTCTACAGGTTCTCCCTCCCTTTTGTTGGATATTTCAGCTGATGGTAACTGCTGCAGCTATTTAAACAGGAACGTAATTTAAACTCCATAAACTTCAGTTTTTGCACAGGTTAATTAAAGATTTAAAGTCTACTGTGTTAATAAATGATGGGGTTCAAAGTCAGTACAGAGCCCAGGATACAGAATAGTTTGCAGGCATAAACATGGCAATGCCGAATAAGATCATGTTAAACTGGGGTAATGCTAAAGGAGATGCAGGAGATAATGCCTGTGAATGGGAATGAGAGTGAAGAGGACACTGGGGTGGGGCAGGGCAGGGTGGGGTGGGGCAGGGCGGGGTGGGGCGGGGCAGGGCAGGGAAGCTGGTGGTAAGAGGAAGATGTTCAAACTGAGACCTGGTCACTCACTAGGAAGCACATTAGTTACATAGAAATGACAAAGCTGCCCCGCATAGCTGAAGCCAGAGTTCAAGATCTCAGGCTTGAGATGTAACAATTATGTTACTTCTGACCTAGTTCACATTAGAGGGATACAAAGTTTAAAATGAAGCAGGAAATAAATTAAAATGTAGGCTTTACAGCCCCAGAAGAGGCAAGTTAGCATACAGCCCCATGTACGTCGAGGAGAGGTATTCCAACTATGCACACAGTCTTTCACGGATGCAGTCTTCTGTTTCCGGGTCCATACATCCGGCTTAGTGTCCCAGAGAGCCTGGTTCCCAGTTAGGAGTAACCCTGGTTTGCCCAGTGTTTTCCATGGATTGCATGTGTGTCTTACCACACACAGTGTTGGGAAGTTAGCCATCCTGTCACCCTTCCATGGATGAGAAAATTAGGAGTTGCCTTTCATGACACCCCACATCTGGCCTGATTTATATTCTACACCATTTTATGGATACACTGTCAGGTAAGACATACGTTGAGGGCAAGGATGTCCATTCATAAGAATTGAAACTACCATTGTTTGTCTATGTATCTCTGCCTCTCTTCACTGCTACAGCTCCTGCAAACTCCTGGCAGTTCTGTTGGAATGAAGATTCAGAGGATACAGTCAGACTAGCTCTCTTCCCCAGGAAAACATCTGGTATGAATCAGGTCTTGAAGGCCCCTAGAGACAGCAGCTCTGGAACCCAACCCAGCCTTATGGCTTGAGGATAAGATACAGTAACCAGTCAACCTCACTTTAAGGAATTGACTTCCATTGTCAACCTGATTCACAGCTGAGGAATTGCCTTCATCTGATCAGCCTGTGGGCATGTCTTAACAGCTAATTGATGTAGGTGGGTCCTGTGGGTAGTACCATCCCTGGACTGTCCTGAGTTAGAGACAGAGGTAGCTGAGCAAGTCAGAGAGAGAGAGAGAGAGAGAGAGAGAGAGAGAGAGAGAGGGGAAGCCATCAGCAGCAATTTGCCATTGCTTTTTGCTTCAGTTCTCCACTTCAGGTTCTCATCTTGAGAGCCCGTGCTTGCTTCCTTCAAAGACCTACTGACTGACCTGTAAGATGTAGTAAACAGTTTCTTTCCCCAGGTTGTTTCTAGTCATGGCATTATCACAGCTACAGGGAAGTAAGCTAGACCCAAGGGTGTAAAGTTGCTGACCACCAGTAATACTGCAGGTAGATGGGACTGAGGGCTAACGAGGGGAAATGATTCAGGGACTGGTTCAACTGAGCCCAAGTCCCCTCCAGCTTCGAATTTATGTGTTTTCCTGTTCCCAGGCTTTGACACCTGGGGAAGGTGACGCTTGCCCATGAATGACAACTACAGGATGAGCTGGAACTGCTTTTACAGGCATGATCTGTGAGGAAGGGACGTAAGAAAAGGTCTGGAAACTTCCAATCTCCTGGGCTCATCAGGAAGAACTTGGGATAGTCCAGACCCTCACCTAGGAGCCATTTGTCCTTTGCTTCACCTTGAAGGAGTTAAAAAGCCTTCCTGTACGGAAGAAGCAGGGATGGAGGAGGGCCCAAGGAGGGAGGAGAGGAGGCACAGAGGGAGAGACAGGCTCCTTTTGCTGCAGTGGGTTTGTGCTTGTAGGTCAAAGGCAGATGAGAAGTGGGAGGTGCGCCGTGGACATGAGGACTATAGCTGCTGGGGTTGGTGTGATGGCAGCAGCCCATGGATACTCTGGATACTCATGGAACACAGAGATTCGGAGGAGGGAGCGGAGGAGCCTTGAGGGTGGGAAGGTGAATAAGGTAGACCCTCTTCCTTTCCCATCAGGACACCGTTCTGAACCCCAAGCCCAATCAGGGCTTGCAGTTTGGTGTCTGGCAGTAGCCCCTGGTTTGGGCATGTGGTTTGGCATTATTGCTCCCACACAGCATGGCCCTGGGCCACTGGTCCTCAGCTTCTTCACCTGCAAAATAGAGATGGTGCTATGGAGGACAAAATGAGATGAACATGCCTTGCATACAGCTGTAAACACACAGGAAAGCTCTTTATATAGAGAGAAGAGAAGCACGGTCTAGAAGGGAAGTGTTGGGGTGTGCCCTGTCCAGGGAGTTCACATTGACTAGGTACTGTTTCAAGTCGTCCCTGCAAGCTGGCTTTTCACCCAGAAGCCTTGGAAGAGGAGTGTTTTTATCCCTCAGTTTCCATACCTTCCCTCAAGGAAGGCTAAGATAGGAGGCAGACAGAAAAGGACGAAGGAAGGGACTGGCGTCTTTTCACACATCTCCGATTTAGCCTCTACTGTCTTTTTCTTTGAGGCAATGGGTACTAAACTCAAGCTTTGCACATGATAGACAAGCACGCTACCATTGCGTGCTTCCCCAGCCCTTTTGTTTTGAGACAGGACGTCACTGTGAGCTCACTATTCTCCTGTCTCTGCCTCTGGTGCTGGGATCACAAGCATATGCCACCTTGACAGGCTGTTCAGCCTAGCTCCATCCTCATTACATTCTCCCATCCTCAGTGGCCTGGGATCTCTCTGCTTTATTTACTTCAGCTCCTGTCTACTCTGCTCTGTTATAGATGAGCTGTGCAAGCACAGACAAGAGAAACAAAGAAGAAACAAGAACTCCCTAAGCCTTTGGGTGCTGTATTGGTGATCACAGATTTGATCCTTGGCTGTAATGTCACATGATCCTTCCAGAAGACATCCTACTATGTGCCCTCCATCTTACAGTGAGTATGTATTGTGATACACACACACACACACACACACACACACACACACACACACACAGACACACACACACAGAGAGAGAGAGAGAGAGAGAGAGAGAGAGAGGTGGGGGGAGGGGGAGGGGGAGAGAGAGAGAGGTCATTCAAGGGCCAATGGGAACAATTCTCTGAGGAAATCTGTACCTTATAAGAACTAGACTAAGAACTAGCTATGAAATAGTGGATGTTTCTATTCAAACTCTTTTTATCAGCTCAACTCAAACATGACCTGACCACTGCCTTTTGTTTCTCAAGGGAATTCAGAATCACCCTGATGGAAAAAAAAAATCACAGCTTTTGCCAGTGCTTAGAAAATAAAATTGGCACTTAAAAAGTCACCCATGCAGTTTAATGGAGGCACAGAGGTCCCTACATGATAGTGGCTTCCCTTCTTGCAGATGGAAGGACAGTATTGAGAAATGTCACCAGGTGACTAGAACTCAAGAAATAAATGTGTGCTCACTTATCCACAGATGAGTCTTTTGTTCTTGTTTTGTTTTAATTTATTTATTTTACGTATGTGAGTACACCGTTGTTGTCTTCAGACGCACCAGAAGAGAGCATCAGATCTTATTGGAGAGGGTTGTGAGCCACCATGTGGTTGCTGGGAATTGAACTCAGGTCTTCTGGGAGAGCAGTCAGTGTTCTTAACCACTGAGCCATCTCTCCAGTCTGAGTAGTTCATTTTTAAGAGTGATTCATTACCTCTGTACTAAGAGGAATCAGACTGTCTTAGTTAGGGTTTCTATTGCGGTAAAGACACCCAAGACCACAGCAACTTTGCTTGTTTGTTTGTTTGTTTGTTTGTTTGAGATAGGGTTTCTCCGTGTAGCCCTGGCTGTCCTGAAACGCGCTCTCTAGACCAGACTGACCTCAAACTCAGAGGTTCACCTGCCTCTGCCTCCCAAGTGCTGGGATCAAAGGCTTGATCATGGCTATTCTTATAAGGAAAAAAAAAACATTTAGGTGGGGGTGGCTTATGGTGCAAGGTTTAATTCGTTCATTGTCATCATGGCAGGATACATGGCAGCATGCAGGCAAACATGGTGCTAGAGAAGGAGCAGAGAGTTCTAATCTGGATCAGCAGGCAGAAAAAAGATTAAATGAGCCACTGGGCCTGGCGTGAGCTTCTGAAATGTCAAAGCCCATCCCCTAGTGACACACTTCCTCCAACAAAGCCACACCTATTCCAACAAGACCACGTATCCTAATAGTGCCACTTCCTGTGGGCCTATGGATGCCATTTTTATTCAAACCACCACACAGACTACGAGTTCAGGGTCCATGGTGTTAGTGTTAAAAGGTCATTAAGATGATTAAGAACAGACTTGGGGATGACAGTGTATGCGTAAAGGTCGCTGAACTGAGAGTGGAAGTAAAACTGTGAGTATCATTCAGGCCTCCCGAGGTAACAGAGGTTTGTGATGTCCTGATCTACCAGACAGGGACTCTCAGATCAAAGTGGGCTCACTGGACCTCCAAGCTTGTCCTAGAGATACCTTTTAAATTATTTCCTCTTGTCTAAGGGTGAACTCTTGAAAACATTGTCTTATTTAGCGTTTCATTGCTATAAAGAGACACCATGGCCACAGCAACTCATATAAAGTACAATAGTTCATTGGGGCTGGCTTACAATTTCAAAGGTTCAATCCATTATCATCATGGCAGGAAGCATGGCAGCAGGCAGGCAGACATGGTGTTGGAGAAGGGGCTGAGAGTTTCACATCTTGATCTGTAGGCAGTAGAAGGTGACCATGTCACTGGACATTGTTTGAGTATAGGAGCGACACATTTTCTCCAACAAGACCACACCTACTACAACAAGGCTACACATTCTAATAGTGTCACTTTTGGGGGGCCACACATTCAAACACACGGATCTATGGGGGGGAGCAGACCTATTCAAACCACTACAGACATGCACATTGGCATATATCTGAGGTCCCAGAGTTCAGAAGACTGAATCAGGAAAATTGTGAGGTCAGCCTAGGAAGGCTACAAAGAGAGGGAGAGAGGGAGGGGGAGGGAGGGAGAGAGAGAGAGGAAGAGAGAGAGCACCTTTGGATACTAATTGTACCATGGAACTATCTAACACACCCTATCTCCTTGCCGAGAACACTCTTCTCTGAGCCCCAGAAATCTGTCAGGCCAAGCTTGTGTGGCTGGCTGTAACTGAGATGAAAGTTAACTGTGGGACCCTGGTCCCAGGCCCCTACTTTTTTTTGCCTCTGCTTCCTTTCTTGGAAGAATGAATTTTCAGTCTATGGCCTATGAGCTCATTACAGTTATGTAAGTGTTACCACTAGGCCCTAAGGACCAAGGCTGCCCTCTTGACAGGAGACCAAAGAGCCTAAGATATCTAGAATGCGCAGTGGCCCCAAAAGATCTGTGTACTATGGGGGCAGAGAATAAACTAGTCTTGGCTTTCTCTGTTCACCCTCTGGAGGTAGAGTACATTTTCTTTCTTTGAAATTCTTTTACATTTAAGTTTATTTTGCATGTACACACATGCCAGAGCATGCATGGAGAGGTCAGAAAACAACCCTGATGGCTGTGGATCCTGGGGATCAGACTCAGGTTTTCATGTTTGTCAGAAAGTGCCATTACCTACCAAGCTCTCTCACGGACCCTGATAAAGGATATATTATAAAATGAGACCTGAGGCCCGGCAGTGGTGGCACACATCTTTGATCCCAGGATTCTGGAAGCAGAAACAGGCAGATCACTGAGTTTGAGGCCAGCCTGGTTTACAGATTGAGTTCTAGGATATCTAGAGATAGACAGAGAACCTCTATCTCAAAACAAATAAACAAACAGACAAACAAACAGCATAAACCAATAAATAAAATAAAATAGACCAAAGTAGGGCCTGATTGCTCAAGCTGGTAATATCAACTTAAGGAGGCTAAAGCAGGAAGATCATAAGTTCAAGCCCTGTCTGGGATACAGTGAAGTCAAGACTCAGGCAATCTAGTGAGACCCTATCTCAAAATAAAAAATAAAAAGAAGGCCAAGGCTCGATAGTCAGAGAATAGTTGTCTAGTATATTCAAGGTCCCAGGCTCAACTTCCAGTGCACATATAGACACAGACATAGACATAGACATAGGCATAGACATAGACATAGACACAGACATAGACATAGACACAGTCACAGACACAGACATAGACACAGAGACACACACACAGACACACAGACACACACACACACACACACACACACACACACACACACACACACTTGTAAATGGAGTTGTATCCATGTCAAGCTAAGACCTCAAGTGTTTTTGCCGGCTTTGAGGTGAAGTCATTGTCCTTGACAGTGCTCAGGGCTCTCTTGTGTCATGTGATCCTTCTCAACCCCATCACCCCTGTCCTTACACTCTTGGTTCCAGTCCAGTACAGGGATCCATGACTCACCACATCTGCCTGCAAAATGTGTGCCTATGCTGTTGAACACAGTCAGAACATGGGGAACTACAGTGCAGGGAGAGGCATGGCAGAAGTGAGAGCACCTGCTTCTATGAGAACCCAAGGGCAGAGCATCTGTGGCATCTATTCTGGCATTTGGATGAAGGATGACTTCCCGAAAGGATGATATCTATGGTAAAAGCTACAGGGTCACAAGGGATCAAGAAAGCCAGGGAGGCAATTTCTGTAAAGGGAATAAAAAAATGCAAATACTGGAGAAAATAATTACTTGACATTCATGAGTCAAAGTAAGAAAGGTCTTGATGAAGCTTTCTACCCAGTCTTACCAAGAGTATGCTGTCCCAGTCGGGGCTTTTGTTTTGTCTTTGGTTTGGAAACAGGGTCTTGTGATGTAGGCAAGCCTGGGATTGAACTCTTGATCCCTTATCTCTGCCTTCCAAACATTGAATTATAGGTGTGCACCGTTACATCTGCCTCCAGTGAAGGTATTAAGCTTAAACTAAGGTAAACAGGGAACTAGTGTGTGTGTGTGTGTGTAAGAGAGAGACAGAAAGAGATAGAGAAAGAGACAGAGACAGAGGTAGACAGAGGGGGGAAGAGGGAGAGACAGAGAATATGACCTGCAGTGGTCTGAATGTATCCTCAAATACTAACATGTTAGAAACGTAGTTTCCTGTTGCTGCATGGAAACTTAGACTTTGTCCAAGACTAATTGTAGAAAGGTCGCTTCTAATGCAACAGTTCAAGGAGGTGGAGCCTGATAGATGGTGGCTAGTTAGTTCACAGGGTCTATGCCTCCATCAGTAGAGGCACTATTAAAAAGCCTTGTAGGTGCAGAATTTGTCTGTCTGTCTGTCTGTCTGTCTGTCTGTCTGTCTCATTCCATCTATCTATCCTTTCTCTCTTTCCTTCTCTTCTTTCCCTTAGCCCCTTTTCTCTTCCTCCTCTTCTTTCTCCTATTCCTTCTTTTGGGTGTTTTTGAGATGGTCTCAAGAAGATCAGGCTGGCCTCGAACTCTCTGTGTATGAACTCACTGCATAGCTGAGGCTGACCTAGAACTTTTTATTTTTCTGCCTCCCCCTCTGAAGTGTTGAAATCACTGGCATGTACCACCATGTTGGTTTTAAACAGTACTGGGATCAAACTCAGGACCCCGTGCAGGCTCTAAAAGTATTCTACCAACTGAGCTACATCCCCAGCTCTGATTGTGTTTTGTTTTGAGACCTGGTCTACTTATTGAATCCTATGTTGTTTTTAAACTGGTGGCAATCCTCCTGCCTCAGTCTTTTGAGTGTTCCATGTGTAACTAATATTCACCTGTTTTCTCTCCTCAAGAGTTGGAGGTTGAATGAAATGCTTCATGCATACTAGGCAAGAACTTGACCCTGAGCTCTGTCCCTGAGCTCTGTCCAGGCCTTCTCTTTCACCCTGTATGAGAGGACACAATGTAGGTTGGCCATTTCCATAATCTTTGCCCCACACCACCCCAGCACATCTTGTATGCAGGACGAATTGTAGGTGGAGGTTTTTGTAGCTCCGTTGATGTCCCCATCTCTCCATTGTAAGTCTTGCCTGCTTATAGGAGATGGCTGGTTCAGGTGCTGTATCCCCATTATTAGGAGTCTTATCTAGGGTTACCCTTGTAGATTCCTGGGAGTTTCTACTGCACAGGGTTTCTAGATAAGCCCTGAGGTATACCCCAGCTCCAGTTGTCTTTCCCAGTACTCTCTCCCTCCATCCTGGGAACAGCCAACCAATGACTGATCCAGCTTGAGACCCCTGCTACACGAGGGAGGCCAGCGTTGATCTCACCTAGAGGGCCAGGGATCAGAGTCTGGATGGCCCAGAGACTCGGAATAGAATCAAACAGGACCAGCAATTTTTAAGCCAATGAAATGATTCCTAATGATAGTCTGCTACACTCATAGACAGGAGCCTAGCATAAACATCTTCAGAGAGGCGTCACCCAGAAGCTGATGGAAACAGATGCAGAGACCACAGCCAAACATTAGACAGAGCTTGGGGAATGTTGTAAAAGACGGGGAGGGAAGATTTGAGGAGCCAGAGGGGTCGAGGAAACTACAAGAAAACAGCCCACAGAACCAGCTAACCAGTGCTCATAGGGGAACTAGAGGTGCCCATGGTTATAATTGCCTTGATGTGGGTGCTCAGAAGTGAACACTGCGCCAGCAGCACACACTCCTGACCACAGAGCCATCACCCCACCGGCATCCCGTCTTTGGTATTTTGTTTTGTGTGTTTGAGACTGATTGGACTCGGAAATTCTGGAGAAAGACTGAACAGGATGCTGACTGCATTTGAACATGAACTTATCAGATTCGGGCGAGGAGTCAGAATTGGTCCCTTCTGGAGCATGAGAAATGACTCCGACACGAGAGTGCTGAGCATAGAGGTCAGAGTCCAGTGGCACACCATCATCAGAAATGGGCTATTTGAGGAAAGAGACTGAGGACACATGGATAGCACTTGTGACATTGATGTAGGCTTGTGGCAGTTGGAAAATGGCCTGGAAACAAGCTGGAAACGAGATTGGGACACGTGTGACGAGAGTCACAACCAGACCGTCAGCCTACTCCCAGGCAGCCAGCACCCCTGGGCCTCTCTGTGCTCATCACTCCACAGGCAGGACGGAGAATGACAGCCACACATGGAGTTCAAATCAAGCCTGGGTCACGAGGGACCAGAAAGTCAGTCCTCTACCACCAGGAAGCAAGGTAGTTGGTTCACCTCCTGCTCCAAGCCACGGGCTACTGCTGGCTTGATTCCCAGTGGTGCTTTGCGAGTTGTTCCCTGAAGTCAGTGACATGTGTCTCCTGGTTTGGGTTCAGAATACAATCAGTAATCAACCAAACTTCCTGAGACAAAAACAAACAAACAAAAAAACAAATTTCTGGTTTGGAGATCGGAGCCCATCTGTCTCTTATTTTATCTCTGGTCTGGAAGACTCCATTATATGCTCTCTCTGCTCCCACCTTAAGAACACACAGCCAGCTGGAAGCAAAGTGGCCTTGCTTGTGCTTGACGACCTTTGACCAAGTGAGAATAATGTGTGCGGTGGGGACTGCGTGTTTCAGTGCGGAACAGGTGAGGTGCCTGACTTAAATTTTTTTTTCATGAAATTTTAGTTTCTGTATTTAATCTAAAAAACAAACAACTAAATACAAGCAAACGGTACAGAAAGCTATGTCCAATTAAGTGGGCGGTAGGCAACTTCTCTCCATGCTGATGTCTCAGCAGAGTCACGTGTGTAATGGAAGGATAGCAGTTGATTGGCAGATCAGTCGAGTGTGAACTCTGGCACTGAACAGGCATCTTGGAGACTGCAGCGTTTGCCATCCTCAGCCTCTCTTCTGGGATGCAGGAGGAGGGAGCGGTCTGGAGAACCAAGCTCTCTTTTCTTTTGTGTTACAGGTCCCTCTAGTGTCGGCTGTGAGCACTGTCCTGCTTCTGCACCTTGAAACATGAGACCTGATTTTGTGAGCTTGTCTGCATTGCAGCTCGAGTCCTGCTCTTTCTTCACACGATCTCCCCCACTACCACCATCAGCACCATCTCCCCCAGTACCACCATCAGCACCATCTCCCCCAGTACCACTGTAATCATTGCCATCGTGACTATAGCATTTAATGTGAGTTTAGGGAAAACCGTATTTAAAACCATGTGCCGGAGTGTAGGTAGTCCCGTTGATAAGAGTGTTTTTCAGGGGCTGGTGAGATGGCTCAGCGGGTAAGAGCACCCGACTGCTCTTCCGAAGGTGATAAGTTCAAATCCCAGCATCCACATGGTGGCTCACAACCATCCGTAACGAGATCTGGCGCCCTCTTCTGGAATGTCTGAAGACAGCTACAGTGTACTTACATATAATAAATAAAATAAATCTTTAAAAAAAAAAAAAAAAAGAGTGTTTTTCAATCACGAACAAAGCCCAGGATTTAGTCTCTAAAGTACGAACACTGGTGTGGAGGAACACCCAGTATTAGGGAGGCAGTCAAGTGAGAGGTTCACGGCAGGCTTAGCTACCTACATAGTTGGAGACCCCGTTTCATAGACAAAACAAGCCATTTGCCCAGATGGATGGGCTTTGGCTTCTTCACTGTGTTCTCTCAGACAAGTGTATGCCGACAGCTAACTCCTGTGTTTGCCAGTTTTTCACTGATTATGTGGATTACGTGGACGAGTGCAATGATGCTCACATGATTAAGACCCAAAACTGGTTTTAATATACACTGTATACACTGTATATAATGCAGATAATATATAATGTATATAAACTACTTGCTGATGGACTGGAAAAATAAATTGTTCTGAGATAGGATGTTCTAATGGAGCCACAACTGGCTTGGAACTCACTGTGTGACCACAGCGGCATTGACCTTTCTGTGATTCTCCCGCCTCTCGACTGCCAAAGTCACAGGTGTGCTCTACCACGCCTGACTTGAAAGCTTGTCTTCACACACTCCTTTCTCCCTTAGAGATTCTTATCAAGAGTGAAGAAGGTGTAACCGAGGCAAATTGGCTGTGCTGTGACTGGGTGTGAGGGTTGAGCTGTCTGAGTGCTATGGATGTAATGAAGCAGCCAATGACAACACGAAGTACTCGCCGACGGCTTCTTAGCTTGGAATTATGCCCCAAGTTAAAATGTGCTTCCTTCTCTTGTACTTTTGTGAGTGCTGCTCCCGCCACACCCCTATTCTGTGGCAGCATCTTGTTGAGTAGCTCAACTGACATGCACGTCAGACTCTCCTGTCCTCATGTCCTAAGTGCAAGGCCTCACTGGGCTGCCTGCCCATGTCCCCATCTTCTGAAGCTGAAACAAGCCTTTCTCTGCACACCAAAACCTGGCAAGCATGCCAGCCTCTTCAGTTCCCTAAGTCGGACTGCAGCAAGCCCTCAAGCTGAAAGGCAAACATGATTAACACTTGTCAGGAGATGTGTGTGTGCAAAGTGTTATGAGGGATATATGATTGATGATGGACCTGACCAAACGAAAGGACCTCCTTCCCTGAATTCACACAGAACGGTGTGTATTCTGTGTGCTGGGCCCTTCACTTGGCCCTTGGACTGGACCACTTTACGGTTCATCTTCCTGTTACAATATATGCATCACCAGGATCCTCAGAGTTGGACCGATTTCTCTTTGAATTCCTACAGACAGGCAGAGAGTTTACCACTAAGTAATAGTTACTGAGGAGGTTCGATGCATGCCTCATTTTTCCTACAGATACTGGAGATGTTTCAGAGAAAAGAATATTGCTCTGTGTGTCTTTCTACTCTCCCCGTTCTTCTTCTCTTTTCCTACCATCTTCAGAAGATGATCCAGGGCATGTGACAATATTCACAGCAAGCAGGCTAGCCTTCCAAAGCCACGAGAAACCTCTGCAAGGACCCTGAGCCTGGGTCCACATTTCCTGATAGTGGCTCTGCCAAAGGTGGCCAGGCCTCTCCACCAGGGTGGGAAATTCTCACCTGGTAAACTTGGTAAACATTGTTTAACAAGGCCAGCACTGGTCAGAAAGTAACACTCCAACTGCATCCCTGTAAGCTTTCATACGTTAAAAACAACAATCATAAAAATCTATGCAGAGCTGAAGAAATGGCTCAGGAGGTAAAAACTGCCACCACACCTAACCATCTGAGTTGGAGCCCCAGGACCCAGATAGCAGAAGAAGACCCCTGTTCCAGCAATTGAGCCTCTGATCTCTACACTTTTACTGTTACACAGACCTCCTCCACCAAATAGATAAAGATATAACGAAGAGGAATTTTTTTTAAATCTATTCCTTGGAGACATTGGAAACTTTTATTTTGGTTTTGGTTTTAGTTAGTTAGTTAGTTAGTTAGTTAATTAGTTAGTTAGGATAGAATTGTGCTGTGTAGCCCAGGCTGGCTTAGATTTTGTGATTCTTTTATTTCAGTCTCCAGAGAGCTGGGATTGCATGCATACCTGTCACAGCCAGCTATAAAACTTTTAAATGCACTTTCTGCTTGGCAGCTTGTCGTATTTGAAGAAAGCTCCGTAATAAATTTTGAGTTCACTGTGACACGACTTCTATCTTGGTGCTCCTGGCCTTTCTGACAGACATTCCTTACTTGGACCTTAATATAATTTCCGTTGCTTAGAGCATGGCTGTGTGCTGGGTGCCGGGAAGAGCTTTCATGTATTGTCTCGTTTCTCTCACCCAGACTCGTGAGGTGAGGGTCATTACCACGGGTCGGCCACACGAGGATAAGTAACTGGCCTGAGCAGTAAACATGAGTGCTGGGACTGGAATCCAGGACTGTCCAGTGTCTAAGGCTGTGTTGACATCCTCTGAGACATGCCGCCTCCCTGAGCTACATGGACTGAGTTCATTCCCCTAAGTGTGTTTACTGTTTGCGAGGTCTTCCTCAATTCCATTTCCTGTCTCATGCTGATTATTAACCTTGTAGAAATTCTTCATTCTTCTGGTATAAGACCATTTTCTCTTTTGTTTGAGATGGGGCGCCTCACTCTGTGGTTTTGGCTGGCCTCAAACGCTGTGTACATCAGGCTGGGTTTCTTTTGAAATCCTCCCAGCTCTGCCTTCTGAATAGCTGAGATCTTAGGCATATATCTTACCTAGCTTGCTTTTCCTCTGTCCCTTTTTTCTATGTCAGAGTGTTATGGAGCTAAGGCTGGCCTCTAACTTGCTGTGTTCCAAGGATAACCTTGAGCTCCCGATCTTCCTGCCTCTACCTCCTGGATGCTGGGATTACACGTGTGTAGCACTATGCCTGGTTATATGCAGTTTGGGTGATCAAACCCAGGGCCCTGTGAACGCTAAGCAAAAGCTCTGCCAATTGAGGTCCACCTCCAGCCAAACTGTGCCCTTTAGCTTTAAAAAAATATTCTGTTTTCAGGAGAGCATAGTGACATGTCTCAGTTGTGAGGCTCTTCTAGACACATTTGGGCTACTGTCCTTGTTACATGGTTTACCAGGTAGAACAGCTCCATATACAAACAGTAATAAATTCATGCCCATGCAGTGTGAACCTACAGTTGGCTGGGCTGATGTGCCGTTACCTTGGCAACAAGGGAAATAACTTGCGTTTTCAGAAATATTCTCGTAGACGCAACAGAAAACTTCCTTGTGCATCTACCATCTTATTCCCTTGAATTAAACCTTTCAGTAAAACTTGCTGAAAACTATGTTTCAGCCAGAGTTTATCTACTTATGGCAACCGCAGTGTGTAGCATTTCTATGGGGGAGAAAAAGACAGTTTTAGTACTTTGTCAAGAAATTATCCTCACTGTCCTGGTGACGTGCCCGGTGTAGGCTGAAAACACCCTCAGGAAACTGAGACAGGAGCAGGAAGAAACAGATATGGCTTCCCTGCCTCTCAGCTGCCCCATTGCTCTACAGTTTTCCCTTGAAGGTTGTTGCATGAAGCTTACCCAACTTCAGATACAATGCAAGCTAGATCTTATAAAATAAAATAAAATAAAATAAAATAAAATAAAATAATACAGGATGGTGAGCCAGGCCAAGTGTCCAGCAGTTGCCTGGAATGCACAAAGCCCCAGGACTGACCTATAATGGAGCAGCAAAGTGAAAACCAAAGACAGGAAAACAGAGTGTATTAGGTTCCTGCATTTGTGAAGCAGAGGCAGAGATAAAAAGTTTGAGGCTATATAATAAATTTGAGGTCAGTCTAGGATACATATATAGAGAGAGACCCTGTCTCAAAAGAGAGGAAGATGGGAGGGGATGAAGGAAGGAAAGAAGGGAGGAAGGAAAGGGGAAAGGTGTGCCTCAGTCATAGACTTCATCTGTCATGTCTAAGGCTCTACTTCTTGGCCTGTCTTTGCCACCTTGACTAGATTTAGTTAAAGACATCATGATAAAGAAAACCCAAGTATCCCACTGGGCTCTAGTGTTTATGAAGCTATAATCTAATGTCAATCTATGGTAGTCATCTCAGGGAGAAGTCTGGTGTCAGCCCCGGACTGACTGGCACGGGGCCATGCTGTTCTGACAACTGAAGCAGTTGTATTGGAAACATTACTTGAGAAAACATCTCAGACTAGCTCAGGAGGGACAGAAATCTGTAATAAAAATATGTCAAAAAACAGGGACCAGGGATGTATCTCAGTGGTAGAACAGTTGCCTAGCAAGTATAGGCTCTAGCTTCAATATCCAACATCATAGAAGAATAAATAATAATAAGACACGGGCTCCCATCCCTGCCTTGGCTTACTCTCTGCCTTTGGTTAACCAGGTCTGATCTGAGACTCCCTTGCCCCGAGAATACTTACTTTCACCTTTCCCGTTCACGCTTTATCTCCCATGCCTCTCGCCCTGACCTGCCAAACGCGCCATGCTCAGCCTTCACTGAAGGTGGATTTCCACCTCACTCACCACCAGCCCCAGCGGCTGTTAACATTGGAATCACCTCTATTCCTTCTGGCATCGCTTTGGTTTGCTTTGGTTTTTACCTCTTTGACCACAACTTAATGTTTTCCCAATCTTTGGCTACCACAGCTCGGCCTTTGAGGTTGTACCAGGGCGCTCACAGCCCACAGTTTTACAGATGCCTCCTCACATCTTATATTTCCCCGGCTATCACCGTGTCTGGATTCTCCCCTTCTTCCCCACGGGATGGTTAGGCAGAGGGAATTTGGGATATATGATAACCAAGACCTTCCCTCACCCTTCTCCCTTTCTAGTGAGAGAGAATGACTTTATTATGGGATTTAAGGAAGGGTTAGGTTAGCAAGGGAGGAGACTGCCTTGTCTCAGGGTTTGTGGAAGGAGACTGATGAAGACAACTTTTAGCTTAAGAAGATCCCTCTGTGGGGATGCTATTTAGACTGAGGCTGGATGAGAAGACTTACAGTGAAGTCAATTGTGGTTACACACACTATAGTTCCAGAACTTTCCAGGCAGAGACAGACATGCCTTAAATTTTAGGCTAGATAAATTTACACAGTAAGTTCTAGGCCAGACAAGCCTATCCTTTCTTATTCCCCCCCTTCTTTTGGTGTTTTGTTTTGTTTTGTTTTTTCGAGACAGGGTTTCTCTGTGTAGCCCTGGCTATCCTGGAACTCACTCTGTAGACCAGGCTGGCCTTGAACTCAGAAATCCGCCTGCCTCTGCCTCCAAGTGCTGGGATTAAAGGCGTGCACCACCACTGCCCAGCCTATCCTTTCTTAACTCAACAAGAAACAACGACAAATCAAATTCTATCTCGAAGGTACGGGAAGCAGTCCAGGTGTTCAGGGCTAGGAGTCATAGCTTATACCTGAGATCCCCCAAACTGAGAGGAAGTCAGGGTCGTCTTAGGTTACTTAGCCAGTTTTGAGGGTATCTTGGTTATCATGATAGCCTTTCTCAAAAATACAGCCCGGAGCCAGGTGTGGTGGTGCACGCCTTTGAACCCAGCACCAAGAGGGCAGAGAAGGTGGACCTCTGTGTGTCCAAGGCTTGAGTTCTCTTCCCAGCACTGGGGAGGGGGTGATGCAAAGAGTGAGTGATATTCCAATTTGTAGAAATTGTGCCTGCCTGTTCTAGCATGGCCAATAACCTCCAGGCAACACCTGCCTGCCTCCTGTTCCTGGCTTTTCCTTACCAGCTGTATTGTGCCTTTTCTTTAGACATTTCCAGAGTTTCTTCTCATTCATTCATTCATTCATTCATTCATTCATTCATTCATTCACTCACTCACTGATTCTGTTTGTTTGTTTGTTTGTTTTCACAGGGCTTCATTATGTCACCCAGGACGGCTTAAAGCTCACTATGTAGCCCAGGCTGGCTTTGAACCCATGGTAATTCTTTTGTCTCCACCGCCCCCTCCCAATCGTTTCTGATTTACTCAGTGCTGGGTGGGATTAAATCCAGGGCCTCACATGTGCTAGGCAAGTCTGCCTTCCACTATCCCCATTCTTTTTTTTTTTTTTTAATGTATTATATGTAAGTACGCTGTAGCTGCCTTCAGACACACCAGAAGAGGGCATCAGATATCATTACAGATGGTTGTGAGCCACCATGTGGTTGTTAGGAATTGAACTCAGGACCTCTGGAAGAGCAGTCAGTGCTCTTAACCACTGAGCCACCTCTCCAGCCCCACTCTCCCCATTCTTTAGCTGCATCCTTAGAGGGAAGCAGAGAAGGGAGACAGGAAGGCAGGTCTTCCTGGATGAAGGGGTCTGGTAGATTCTTTTTGATTTTGCTTGTGTTGTTGGTTTATAAGAAGTCTGTGTGATTGTCCTGTGTGTGTGTGTGTGTGTGTGTGTGTGTGTGTGTGTGTGTGTGTGTATGTGTGTGTGTGTGTGAGTCGTGCACCTCAGCTTTCTGACCTGTATCTCACTCTCCATTTATTTATTGAATGGTTCCTTGAATAGACGTTCCAGTCATTCTGTATATAATTGTGTATGTAACAGGCTTCCTGTCCAGAGTCTAATGGCTGAGGGGAGACACAGGCATACAGATCACAGTATAAGACAATGTAGAGTCATGAAAGAGCAATGCATGGACTGTTAGCATGTCATAAAGTAGGGCACTAAAGAGACTGAGGGGGTGCTTCTCAGAGATACTCTCTGAGCTCAGTCTCCCTCTGTGCAGTTCTCGTGTATGAACCAGGTCATTATGCTGGCGTAGCTAGGGAAGGCTGTGCCTAGTTTTTATTACTATCCAACACGCCACTTCAAAATTTAGCAGGTAGACTGAGGTTGTAGGTTGTTTGACAGGGTTTAGTATTCATGAACCCCTGGGTTTGAACTCTGGCACCACATAAAGCCACACATGATGGCATAATCCTGTAACCCCACAACTTGCAGGGTGGGCAGAAGGATTAAGAGTTCAAGGCCATACTTAGGTTTGAGGCCAGTTGAGTAAGGAGATTGTATCTCAAACCAAACCAAACCAAACCAAACCAAACCAAACCAAACCAACCAAACCAAACCACAATGGGTGGAATCAGCTGGTTACTTGTTCATGATTCTGCAGTTTGTACTGTGATTTGTCAGGGATGGATCATCTGTTCCAGTGCTGTCTGCTGAGGTAGCTCACCAAAGAGTCCAGGATGCAAGCAGGTCCCACTCTCGTGGCTGGTACCTCAGCTGGTCCAGCCCTAAGATGCAGGGGCACCCTGGGCCTCCTACTTTCCTTTTATCCTCCAGGATGCTCTGTCTGTACACAGTCTCTTTGTTTAGACTTCTGCACCATGGTGGCAGTCATCCAAGAAGATGAAAGTGGAGACTGCCAGTCTTTGGGAAGTCTGAGGCCAAGTGCAGTAGTGCCATTTGGGAACTTTCTACTGGCACAGCAGGTCACAAGACCAGCATAGATTAAAGGGAATGAGACACAACCTATGTCTGTATGAGTTAACAGGGCATAGTTGTATCTCCTGTTCTGGTTATTGCAACAGGAGACAAAGAATACGGTTAGATTTCTTTATCAAAGGAAGTCAGACACATGCACCGAGCAGAGCCGGATCAATCCCTGAGCTCTGGAGCCTGCTTCGTTAGGAAGGGGTGTGTGCAACTTAAGAAAAATTGCTGGTTGCTCAGTATGAACTTGCAGTGGGACAGGACCCACCTTTGGAATGTTGTGTCTCCCTCCTTGGAGAACTTGAACTCAGAGCACAAAAATAAACCAAAATCAAACAGAGGAATGTTTATGCAACAAGGGATACGAGCTGCTCTCTGCCAGTTTTGAATAGTGGCTAGTTAGTAATATGCATGTTTGTGTATGTGTATGTATGTATATGTTTATATATACATATATACTATATATATGCATGCATGTGTGAATTCATGTATGCATGCATGTTTATGTACCCATGTGCTCATGTATGTATGCATGTGTATATGTATGTATAAGGATGTATGTATTTGTGCATATATGTATGTATACTTGTATGTATGTATTTTTTATATTTTCTTACCCTATGCCAGACCCAAGCTTTCTTGGAACTCACTATATATGTAGCCTGGGCTAGCCCTTGACTTTGCAGTAGTCTGCCTTCAACCTCTAAGACACTAGGATTACACATGTGAGTCACCCTGCTCAGCTTGTTTAATGAAGTGTGTGTGTGTGATTCCAGGCTCTTTTCATCTGGTAGCAAAGCTGCAGCAGGGTGGCTAATTTTGTTCTTGGAAGGCAGCTCGGCCAGCCATTATACCTCCACTCTAGAATCCATCTTCTTTTTACAGTAGCTGCTGTAAGATGTGAAGTCTGAGCAGGCCTGATAGATCACTTTACAGTAAATAGCCTTCTGTCTTAACATCCGCGGGAACAATCTCCAGCAACCCTCTTTCCTACCAAAGAGCAAGGGTGTTTTGTCTTACATTGGCTCGCACCGTGCTCCGAGCGCCTCCTTGTGGCCGGCTGCAGGCACTGCATCTCTAGGAGCTCAGCCTTAGATTCCTTCTATAAGACTGTGGCATACCTCTCCCTGTGCACGACGCCACAGAGTGTTGGAGGCCTATACAAAAAAGAACAGTCTGTTTGCCAAAGGAATGTGTCTGTGCAACACATATAGCTCAGCACGCTGCTGCACGGAGAGGAAAACCTTGCGGCTGCCAGCTCCCAGAGCTCACAGCTCAGCATCTCTCCCTTCCAGCACCAGCCGCTATGCCTACTCCAATCGCAGTTAAAACATTTATAATTTTTTTCTTTTGGAAGGAGTAAAAGTATAAACCCGCAGAAAAAGCTAGTCGATCTAAAAGCTGATTTGCATTTGAGGGACAGTTTAAAAAAAATACTGCCACTGTGGACCTCAGGGTGTCAGAAACCACAGAGAGAATTTTTAGTTTTTGAGACAGGCTCTCACGTAGCGAAGTCTGGCCTCCAGCTGTTTGTGTTGTCAAGGATGACATGAATCCTGATCGTCCTTCCTCCGCCTCCCAGCAGTGCTGGGGTCACAGGTGTGTGGCATCACACCCGGCTTATGAAGGACTGAAGATTGAGCCCAGGAAGACTCAGGTGTTTTTACGGACGAATGTCTCCAAGCGAGCGCAGGATGTACACAGAGAAACTCTCAGGAAGGAGCAGACAGCATTTGCATCTTGTTTTTCAGTTTCACAGAGCCATTAACACCCCCTCCACCCCCAGCAACTGTGACTCATATGTTCGTGGCAATACTATCCAGAATGTATTCTGTTAGATTTAAAAGCATTTTTTTAAAATTTTCAAGTAATTCACTTCTATTTTATGTTACAAAAACATTAGCTTATGGTCCATTGCGCTGGGTCCGGGGAACTGGCCATTTTCCTGGACAGCTACCTGGAAGACCCCGCTCCATTCAACTTTGGGATATCTTGTAAACATATATGACACACATCTTTCTCTTTTTAAAATTACTTTATTGCAAAGGCTAAACTAGAAAAGGGGGAAATACATTGAAAAATGCAATTAGCGCAGCTTTACTTAAAATCAAAGTCACATTGTCTTGTAAGACTCTGGCGAGCCTTAGCTTAGTTGGGGACCCCCCCCCCCCCCTGAGTGAACCACACAGAGCCGGGAATCAATGCAAAAAGCAAGAGGAATTTATTGTTCCAAAACATTGGGGGCATCCTATAACTGAAGAAGAAATGGAGACCCTTCCCCGTCCCCAAGCCCATTTGGTCAGTCTGTCTACAGTTTTACAGAGCAGCAGCCATTAGGCACAATGTGATTGGCAGAACAGTGTGACTTTTAAATTGATTGGTCTCTGGGGAATTCGGTGGCAGGGTCTGTCCTGGGGAATGTGTTTACCTGGTCTAGGCCTCCCCCACCTGCAGGTCCAGCATTTGGAGACTGGCTTCACATCCCATAAAGTGTGGCTAAAGGAAAAGCAAAGTGTGGTTTGACTGGGCAGGTATCCAGATAGGAGCATCTCTTCTCTCAGCTACTGTACCTCCCACATTGCTTCTGTGAGTGGCTCGCTGAACCCCATCTTAGATGGCAGGTCTTATGCTGATAAGGAGTGGTGAATTCCCTCAGCCCCAGCAACAACGTGCTGGTCCTTCCATACACGTGGGTGTTTCTCTCTTAGCTTCTCTGCCTGCTTCTCTGAAATACTTCAGGTGTATTTTAGCTGTAGCCCCAGGTGATACTTCAGCTTTTCTGTTCCCTTGGCCTGGCTCTGGTTGCACGTATGTGTATCTGTGTATGTGCACGTGGGTGTGGGTGCTTACAGAGGCCTGAAAAGGGCATCATATTGAAGGGTTGCATGTGGTCCTGTTGAGACCTGAACTCCTGTCCTTTGCAAAACCCTCATTTTCCCACAAGCTTGGCATTCCTGCTGCTTCTCTGTTTCTAGACCCAGAGCTAGAGGCCCATGGCTTCAGACCCTATTCTTCTGGCTCCAGAATACCTGGGTGTTCAATGAATATTTTTTTAACAAATAAATTAATCTTATTTTTTGATAGTAGCTATGTCTTTTTGGCCTTAAAAATAGTACTTTTAAAATCACCATCACCACCATCATCATCATCATTTTAAAGAGTTTCATGTAGCCTAGGCTAGCCTCAAACTTACTATGTAGCTGGAGATGACCTTGAACATTTGATCCTCTGGTCTTTGTCTCCGTAGTGCTGGGATTACAGGCATGTACTATCTTGCCCAGTTTTACACAGTGCTGGGATTGAACCTGGGGCTTCAAACCATCTAAATAAACACCCTACAACTGAACTTCTACCTCCAGCCCAGTGTATTTTTATTTCCGAGTTTAGAAAACAAAAGAATGTGAATGTCTCTCCACCAGAAACTGGACTTCAGTTACCTGGCACTTAGCCTAAATGTGCTGGTTTCTTCTTACTTTAACAAAGATTTATTTTACCTTTGTGAGTGTGGTGGTTTGAATGTGCTTGGCCCAAGGAGTGGCCCTATTAGGAGGTGTGGCCTTGTTGGAGGAAGTGTGTCACTATGGGGGTAGGCTTTGAGAGACCTTCCTCTTACCTGCTAGAAGTTAATCTTCTCCTGTTTGCCTTTGGAGTAAGTTGTAGAACTCTCAGCTCCTCCTGCACCATGCCTACCTAGAGGCTGCCATGCTCTCGTCTTGAATGGCAATGGACTGAATCTCTGAACCTGTAAGCCAGCCTCAATGAAATGTTGTCTTTATAGGAGTTGCCTTGGTTAAGGTATCTCTTCACAGCAATGGAAACCCAACTAAAACAGTGATCATGTGTGTCTGTGTACATGAATGCATGTGTATGTGAGTGCCTACAGAGCTTAGAAAAGGTCAATGGATTCTCTGGAGCTAGGGTCACAGGTGTCTGTGTCACCTGACATGGATTCTGGCAATCAAACTCTTGTCCTTTGAAAGAGCAGCAGGTGCTCTCTGTCGCTGATCCATTTGTCCAACCTTTTCCTGGTGACTAACCTGACACTATACTCATGGTAGACAGGGTGGCATGGGATGGAGAGGGTGGGAGACAAACACAAACTTAACCTAGTAGCTTAGGACACAGGACAGGAGCAAGGCAAAGTCCCCATATGTCATTCGTCATCAGGAAAGTCCAGAAGTCATAATAGCACAGGAGTTGTAAACAAACATAGATCATACAGGAAAACCTCCGCAGTGTGTCTGATGGAGATCCACCTAGGTATATGAAAGAGAGTTTACTGCCCCAAGGCCAAAAAAAAAAAAAAACAAAACAACTCCCCAATATTCCATCCAGAAGCTTACAAACAACCCACTTTCTAGGGAGAGCCATGCCCTTGAATTTTCTGTTCCATATAAAATACCCCCGAGCTTCTTGGTCAGCAAGGAAAAGTGAACCAGAGAAGGCTCTGCTGTTATTTACCTGGCTGGTATTCAGCCAGTGTCTTCAGCACAGGGCCAGACAGTAAGTGCTTGAGTCTGCATGGCGCCTACTCTCTGCTCTGTAGGAAACTCTGCAGTTTCTCTGTCTGCCTCCTCTCTCTTCAGTTCATCACCTGAGATTAACTGTGGTTCCAAATTGTTACTCAACTGCTTAAAGAGGAAGGCCGCATCTTCATAACCTTTATTACAGTTACGTTTGTATTTATTTACATTGATATATGTTGTTATAGTTATTCTGTCTCATTAGTAGTAATTAATTTTGACTCCTTAAAGTGTCTAATTCATAAATGAGTTATTGCCATAGGTATACAGTGAAAGGAAAAAACCCATAGCATATATTCTTAGGATTAGGCCTCAGCTGGGGTCTTGAAACATGCCCTGCCAATCAATACTGCTGGAGGTGTAGGGTAGGGGTGCGAGACTACCAGACTTCACTCTATAAACTTAGCACAAAGGAGCCATGGCCATGGTACATGGATAGCAGTGTGCCGTTGGGCCTTTATTTACTAACTAGGATGGGCTTGGGGTTTGAAATGTGGGAAGGTACTGATCCCCAACTTAGCCTGTTCCCACATGGATCTATATTTCCCTCAGTTTCCTTGGTCTGGAGGACTAACTGCAGGTGGGGGTGACCAACCCGCTGTGCAATAGACCTCTCGCCTCACAGGCGCACAGCAGAGTGGGTTCATACAGAGACTATGTCATGCCAGAGAATCCTGGCTCAGCTGAACACCATCTGTGTGTCCTTAAGTGGCTCACCTTACCATGGCTTCTGCCTTCTTCCAGCAAACGTGCTCCTGAGAATCCTCCAGAGCCCCTTCATCCCAGAGGATGAGGGCTGCAGCTTGTGAGGTCCTTCAGCCCCCGGCTGGCCACTTGGAAAGCATCTGCAAACATTGTCTGTTTTAAATATTTAAATATTCCTTTCAGTTCTAATGGGACTGAGCTTTCGGAGAGCCCCAAATGGTGTAATGAAAAGGAAAATTCCACTCTGTTTAAAATTAGATTTTGACAGCCAGCTTCTGCCCCATTTGCTCTCTGTTCTTTCCACCCTCCGAGTTCCCACCTGTTACCCAATTAACCCCCCACCATCCCCAACACCTGCAGGGAGGCTGGGAGCGGGCTCCGGTCCAAGCTCTTCCTGATGCACCCCTGACTCCGGGTCCCCAGGCTACTGCCAGGCTGGGCAGGTGTTTGCCTGCAGGAAGCATTTCAGGTTTGCTGAGCTATCTGCCCTCCTGGACATGGGTTAGAGTGGTAACTAACGCCCGAGCTTCTCTCCTGGGCCAGGATTCTGAAGCCCCTCATCAACTTTGAAAACATAATTTTGTTGAGGGAGGGCAATAGGAAGACGCTGAGAAAAGAGAAACAGAAGGAGGTGAGAGAGAAACAACAACACAAACGACAACGACAACAACAAACAACAAGTCAATTGGAGTTCAGTGGGAGAAAGCAGCCTCCTGCTCTGTCCCAGGCAGTGAGGAGAATGTTCACTCTCACTAGCTTTGAACATCTATCTCATTTCTTAACTTTAAAATATTTAAAGTCAGGAAAGCGAGCTAGCCCAGGAAGCCCAAGATCCTGCCTACAAAGTGAAAACCATCCTTTCTTTTTTTTTTAAATTATTTTTTCTTTATTAGATATTTTCTTCATTTACATTTCAAGTGTTATACAGAAATTTCCCCTTACCCTCCCTGATCCCCGCCCTGCTCCCCTACCCACCCCCTCCCACATAATGGTGCTGGCGTTCCCCTGTACTGGGGCATATAAAGTCTGCATGACCAAGGGGCCTCTCTTCCCAA
Source organism: Mus minutoides (assembly GCA_902729485.2). Classification (NCBI taxonomy): domain Eukaryota; kingdom Metazoa; phylum Chordata; class Mammalia; order Rodentia; family Muridae; genus Mus; species Mus minutoides. Next base: position 38,527 of record LR749707.1, read on the forward strand.
TGATGGCCAACTAGGCCATCTTCTTCCACATATGCAGCTAGAGACATGAGCACATGGGGAACTAGTTAGTTCATGTTATTCTTCCACCCATAGGGCTGAAGAACCCTTCAGCTCCTTGGGTATTCTCTCTAGCTCCTTCCTTGGGAGTCCTGTGTTCCAAACAATAGCTGACTGTGAGCATCCACTTCCGTGTTTGCCAGGCACTGGTATAGCCTCCCACGAGACAGCTATATCAGGGCCCTTTCAGCATTATCTTGCTGGCATATGCAATAGTGTTTATTTTTGGTGGCTGATTATGGGAAGGATCCCTGGCAGCCGCAGTCACTGGTTGGTCCATCCTTTTGATTCAGCTTCACACATGNCATCTGCTGTCACCTGATTTTTTGATCTTAGCCATTCTTACTGGTGTGAGGTGGAATCTCAGGGTTGTTTTGATTTGCATTTCCCTGATGATTAAGGATGTTGAACATTTTTTCAGGTGCTTCTCAGCCATTCGGTATTCCTCAGTTGAGAGTTCTTTGTTTAACTCTGTGCCCTACTTTTTAATGGGGATATTTGATTTTCTGGTGTCCACCTTCTTGAGTTCTTCATATATATTGGATATCAGTCCCCTATCAGATTTAGGATCGGTAAAGATCCTTTCCCAATCTGTTGGTGGCCCTTTTGTCTTGTTGACAGTATCTTTTGCCTTACAGAAGCTTTGCAACTTTATGAGGTCCCATCTGTCAATTCTTGATCTTACAGCACAAGCCTTTGTTGTCCTATTCAGGAATTTTTCCCCAGTGCCCATATCTTCGAGGCTTTTCCCCACTTTCTCCTCTATAAGTTTCAGTGTCTCTGGTTTTATGTGGAGATCCTTCAACCACTTAGACTTGACCTTAGTACAAGGAGATAAGAATGGAACAATTCCCAGTCTTCTACGTGATAACTGCCAGTTGTGCCAGCACATGATCAGTGGCGCTGGACCACACAGTCATAGAAAGACTATGATTGGCCTCAGACAGTAACATGTTTTCACCACACACATGGAGAACAGAGTTTGGTCCTGAAGAACACATGTAAAAAAGCCATGTGTGGAGGCATGCGCCTGGGCTTCCTGGCTGGCCAGTATCCGCGGAGCCAGGGCTCACTAATGCTCTAGGTGTGTTTCCTGAGTCCACGTGGTCCTCTGAACTTCTGCCCATCATCTGTAAGCGCAGGTCACGGCCGTGAACCAGGACTGGAGCATTACCTCATCCCAGTGAGCCTATTTTTCCACCTGCCCTGTCTCTCAGAGAACCTAAATCAAAACGGCAGCTTATTTTTCTCAGAACAGAGCCTGACTTTGTTCTGAAATAAAAATGAACAAGAAATTGACCTGGAAGATCAGAACTGAATTGCCCAGGGAGTGAGTTATTTATTTACTTATTTACAAAATGCGCCTCACTTTCACCATCCGTAAAACAGGCTAATATCCATACTGTCTATTCTGAGGAGTAAAAAAAAAAAAAGCACTCCCCATCCCCACTCTAAACTTGAAGATAATGTAGGTGACAAAGTCACACAAAGTTCTAGTGTTTTGAGACAGAATACATGAACCTTCACTCCAGCAGATGCCAACCAAAGGAGACTTGTGCACCCTGCTCCACAGAAGTCCAAGAGGACTCCAGCACTTGGAGTTACTTGCACAGGGTTTAGAGTTTGCTTGTCTTGTCTAATCATCAGGGTTTATCGTTGACAAGCAATTTTGAGGGTGATGAAACTGGATGGATGGAAACGGAAGTGCCTCGAAACTTCTGAACATCAGTTTTCTCTGTAACCGTGCCACCTCTCTGCTCCTGCTTCAGGAAGTGTATTGGGTTAAGGTTGTGGAACTCTGGGGAGATGTACATTTCTGAGCAGGCCTGCCTCTGATTGCACGGCTGTTCTCTGCAGACCACAAAAATCCATGAATCTGAAAGCCAGTAGGATCCTTTGAGATGATCCAGTCCGAGATTTTATTCTTTCTAGTAGGTGAGATGCTGGTATGGCTAGCCAAGACCACATTGCCTGTCCATGAGAGCCAGGGCTTGGTGTTCCTGCATCTGCCCCATGACCCAGCATCTTCTTATACAGCAGGCTTTCAGAACTTAGGGCAACTCCTGAGGTTGGATTCTCTCTTCTGGGCAGTGGCCGTTCTCAGGGATCAACTCGTCATCAAGTTATGCTTCCCAGCAAAAAGCAGGAGGTGTCATCATCTGGAAGTCCAGTCAGATGCTCCAGGAGAGTGGTAGACATACAGATAGTGGGTGCAAGGGCTTTCTACGGAGTGGGGTCCAGAATTCAGCACTACTTGTTTGTTTGTGTGCAGCAACATAAATCACTGTTTCAAGTAATATTGGCAATAATTAGTATTCTCGTAGTAGAAATAATAATGTTCCCTGCCAGGAATGACTTGATAAGCTTAAGGTGTGTGTGTGTGTTCTCACACGCATGCATGCGCCCTTATGGGCATATGAAGCATTTAGCAGATCAGAACAGTATAAAAAGGTTTTACTAAAGAAAGTACATTTCAGACAAAGATGAGGTAGGCAAATTCTTAGAGGACTCCCTGCCTCCCAGGAGTGGTAGTTCCTTTATAATGGTCAAAAGAAGTTTCTTGATCTTATCTTATGAGCTATTTATGTGTGGTCCACATCTAGATAGGTGGGCAGCTCTCTATCTTGTTAAATAGCAATTTTGTAGTACCATTGATATTTTTAAAGACTGGCCATTTTGAATAGAGCCTGTAAATTATGAGGCTTTAGGCTATGGGGCTGGGGAGGCAGCTCAGTGGGTAACAGTGCTTGCCTTGCAAGCAGGAGGACTTGAGTTCAGTTTCAAGAACCCAAGTCAAAAAGCCAGGCATGGTGATACTTATAATCTCAGGGCCAAGGAAATGGAAACAGTGTATCCCTCAGACTCACTGCACAGCAAGTCTAACTTAATTGGTGATTTCTAGGTGGATGAGTGGCCCTGTCTCAAAGAGCAACATGGACAGCACTGGTCTGAGCAGTTATCATGACAGGGTGAAGTCCAGACTGTGACATCATTGGAGATAGTATTGGTTACTTTTCTTTTGCTCTGGTAAAACACTGTTTTACCAGAAAGTACAAGAGAGCCTGTGAGCCTTACAGTTCCAGAGGGCTGGAGTCCATCATGGTGGGAGACAACGTGGCAACAGGAGCTTGAGAGCAACCTGCCAGGAACTGGAAGTACACACACACACACACACACACACACACACACACACACACACACACACAGGGTGGGGAGGGGGAAAAGGAGAGGGAGAGAACCTTCAAAGTCTGCCCTCAGTGACTAATTCCCTCAAACAAGGCTCTGCCTCCCAAAGTGTCCAAAACCTCCCCAAAGGTGAGCACCAACTGGGGGCCAAGTGTTCAAACACACGAACCTATGGAGACATTTCTCATTCAAACAACCACAGAGGTCAAGCAGTTTTTGGTGCTGGTGCTGATGTTGATGGTGTTTGTTGGACAGCCTGAGACAGTACCACTCAGTGTTTAAACAGTCTGAAATCTGGAAGATCCCAATTGTGCCAGAAGGTTTAGTGGGGGCTGAAAGGAAGGAGAGTTGTGCTAGCAAGGTGAGTGGACTCCGGAGCAGTAGTAACCAGGAAATCCAGCCCCACATGCTATCCCTCCGAGGTACTTTCCTGCTTTCTTAGTCCTATAAGTGTATCTCACAGTATCTTCACATTAATATGGTACTCTTCCAGGGACAGGCAGGTACCCTTGGTCCCAAGCACGGTGAGAAGCAGCTGGTTAGGAAGGACCTCGAGGGCAACTGAGCTGTGATCTGGTCTCATAGTTAGTTGAGCTGACAAGCTGGAAGCATAGGAGCCAATCTCATTCTGCTTATTCCCGTACCTACTCCTGCTGTGATCTCTAGTCATATTAGCAGGGTTGTCAGCCAATTCTTAGGTAGAATGAGCCCAGAAAGGGCTACTGAATGCAGTTAGCTAGGGACAAGTTGAATGAGAGCTGGATTGGATGTGATGGTAAAGGTGCCAGTCCAATTAGCAGGAACACATTGAGACCCTTTAGTTCTACACAGAAGGAAGGCCCCTCTCCCCCAGGACTTGAGGCACGTGGTAATATCAAAACAGAAGAGAAAGTATAATTATTTAATTTTTTTTTTTTTTTTTTTTTTGTTTTTCGAGACAGGGTTTCTCTGTATAGCCCTGGCTGTCCTGGAACTCACTCTGTAGACCAGGCTGGCCTCGAACTCAGAAATCCGCCTGCCTCTGCCTCCCGAGTGCTGGGATTAAAGGCGTGCGCCACCACGCCCGGCTAATTATTTAATTTTTAAAATTGTATGTGTATAGAGTTCTGCCTGAATATCATATGCATGGCGGCTGTTGTCTGCAGTGGCCAGAAGAGGGCCTTGGGGAGTTAGAGATGGTTGTGAGCTGCCATGTGAATTGAACCCAGGAAGAGCAGCCAGTGCTCTTAAGCACTGATCCGTCTCTCCATCACTGGTAGTTGGTCATTTTAAAGAAGCAGAGACCATTCAAAGGAAAGGTTGAAGGTGAAGGACTTGGTTTTGGGGGTGGAGAGGGACTTATTTTCCCACTTCAGGTAGAACATTTACTGGTTATTAGAGTCTGCTGTTGCTTATTGTACAGAGGAGATTTGAAAGAGTTTTAAAGAAGAGGTACAGTCTCATCAATGAGACAAATTAGGACTAGTAAAGTCTGGTTTATTGAAAAAAAAATTTTTAAGACTTTTGTCAGATTGGCAAGAACACATCCAGTGAGACTCATAGGTTGTTTGGAATTGGGGGCATTTTGAGCCAGGACTTTGTGTTCTAACAGGAGGGTGAAATTTTATGCTGAAAGGGTGCCCACAGGAGTCAACTTTTCTCAGTGGTTAGTGATCTGACTAAAATGCCCAGGAGATATGAATAAGAAATTCAGGGTTACGTTTGGTCAGGAGTGATGGGAGTAGTGATAAATCCACCAAGACACGGTTTCCTGTTTCCTTCCGCTGGGAATGTGAATGGGTGGAGATTTTGGATTGGGTCTGTTTGAGGAGAGTGGCTGGGTAAATGCTGTCAGTCCAAGGATTCAAGAGCAAGCAGACCCAGTCATCTGCAAGGCAGGTTGTGCTTTGAGATCAGGTGGGGTTGATGAGGCTGGGGTAGCTGTAAGGGATGGAAACAGGAGCAGGAAGATTATAGAAGCCATAATGTTGCTTTAAAAGTTATCAATTAACTTTGTAGTTCTTAATACGACCTCCCCCCAATAATGGAGATTGAGTACTGTAGATTTATTTAATCAGCCTTAGCACAATTACTGGGTGAATTACCCCTAATCTATTTTTCCATATGCTAGACTGGTTAATTCCCAGCTGATCTCCCCAAATACTTGCTGTTTGAGTTTTTCCCCGTGTTACTTTTGCTCCGTCACTGTCCTCAGTGGGCATTACACTCCGCCATGTGCTCCTTGTCCATTTTGTCTAATGGACACTTCCTGTTCTCTCCATCTTCTTTCTCTTTCTCATCCTTCCTCCTCTTCTCTCTCCCTGTAGTTCCAACCTGCGACTCTCAGCCTGGTAATCAAAACCCCACCCACCTCTATTCTCCCCAGTAATTGGCTATCAGCCATTTATCTAACTAGTCAGAGAATAAAACAAAAGTTTACATATAAGCAAATAAGCAGAGTTTACATAGCATCATTTGATGTACATGAGGATCTGCTCATTGAGAGCAACCAGTTCTTGGGGGCCAGTATTTAGCGTCTGAATACATAGCAGCACCAGACCAACCTCCCCCCACACCCAACATCATAATGGTGAAAGTACTGGGTGATTCTAGGATGGGTAAGAAGCTTGGCTGTATAAGAAAGGTAGTTGGAGATGAGCCTGGGGTTGAGACGGTGGAGCACTTCTTCCTCAGATTCTGCTTCAGTTCCACCGGCAACATCTGTCCTTCTCTTGATGATGGACAATAACCTACAAGTTAAAATAAACCCTTTCCTCCCCAAGTCATTTTTGGTCCTGGTGTCTATCACAGCAGCAGAAAGATAAGCAGGACACCGACTGGGATTCCAGTTGTCGCCACACAGTAATACTGCCGGGTAACCTCAGGGTTAGCTAGTCCTGAAATAGGATAAGTCTGGCAAAGGTCTACAGCAAGCTCTGAAGTCTGTGAGAAAGGAGTCTTGTAGTGGCTGCTCCTCGTGTTTGAGGACTAGTGGAACATGTAAGCCATACATGGTCTTGGGGTTGGTCTAGAGGTCTCTCTGACCAAGAGTAACAGCATTAGTGAGCTGGCACAAAGGGATCCAGGGCATCAGCTCTAATAACATGAGAAGCCAAGCAGCTGGGTACCGGCAAGACCCAACATTTGGGTTCAAACTCTTGTTCTCCTTGTGGAGAACAGGCTTTATTGAGGGAGAGCTGGTGCAGGGATGGAGGCTGTGACTCCGGATGTGGGGTTGGTTCAGGACACTGAAGCAGATTAGGGGCTAACACATTTACTATGAATGTTACTAGCACCATGGACAGACAGAGGGTGGCAGCAAGGCAGGGGCTTCTGGGAGAGCTTATGTCCCAGCATCAGGGATACACAGCATAGTGGGGGTCTCGGAAGAGAAGCAGAGCCCACTTACTAGAGTATGAATCCACTTCTTTCAGCTCTTGGGGATGTGGAAAGTTCACACCAAGAGCCTGCAGCCAGGCTGGCTGGTACCCAGGTAAGAGCCTGGGAAAGAGATGGCAGAAAAAGGATAGGCACAACTTTTAATATAAACTTACTTCCCAGGTGAGATGCCTCAGGGGAAGCCCAGCTAGCTCAGAACTCACAATGTCCCAGCAGTGTGCCTGCCAGTGTCCCTGAAATGTCCTGAGCCAGAATGTATTCTAACCTTACAGTCTTACGGAGCTAAGCTCTTGTTTTAGGAGAGCCATGGTCCATGGACTCTTAGGAGTCCAGTCTAATGGCTTTTATTCTGTTTCCCTCAATGGCTGCATCATAGAGGGGTTTACCTATCAGGCTGAACTGAGAAATCCAGATTCTGAGAGACTGGTCACAGCCAAGAAGGTCCTTAGTTGTGGTTTGATGTCTTGCTTGGGTCCTTGCAGTTAAAACAAGATGCTTCTCCCTAGATTTCTATAAAACCCAGCAACTCCACCTCCCGTGGGGAGATCTGGGCTTTCAGAGGACAAGCTCTGTTTCTATATGATGTCAATTTTTGAAGAGTTTGGACAGTGTTTGAGCTGAAGTAAGTTTAGGTTATAGGTTAATAACTCAGTTTATGTACAGAGAAGAAACGGAAATGCCCGTCTATGTAGGCAGGACTGTCCCAAGCTTCCGGGTAGAAGATGATTCGGATGAATGCTGGGTAGCATGGGCAGAGGAGCGATTTCCCAGTGTTGACTTAATCCTTAGTTTATTTGTTTTTGTTTTCATCCTTTTAACTCTGCTCTGCTCTTTATGAAACTGTGTGTCCCAATGTTAGCCCACTCTGGCCTCAGACCTGATCCTTCAGTCCCAGCATCTCAAGTCCTGGGATTATAGTTTTCTCCACACCAGGTATTCTAGTGATTTCAGTAAATGAGCAAATTTGGAGTCAATGAAATGGGCACCGTAGAACAGCATTACTGCCCCACCCTGGGCTCCCCCCGCCTCTGTTTAATTACTGAGGACAAAGAGGGAGGAAGCTACTCAAGGTAGACATTGGAGAGAGCAGAGGGAGAAAATGGCTGTATTAGGGATGTACAGTAGGGAGGAGCAACTGAGAAGAGGAGAACTCCAGAGGTGCATTTTCAAGGGAATTCTCTCCCTTCTGAGCAAGACCTGGGTGCCCCAGCGGACAGTGGAGCGTTAGAAAGGGCACAGCACTCCTGGACATTTTGCTGAGGTTGCAAAGAGACAAAATGACGGCTGCATTGCAGGGCTGTCCTGGGAATATTTCTGCACTGGAAACACCCCCCCAAACCCCATTTGTTGTTGTTGTTTTGTTTTGTAAATAACCAAGAAAAGAGAACTCCTTCCGTTGTTTTGCCAGATGGGATTCATACGTTAGGTACAATTTATTTTTTTACTGTCACATAAACTGAATTCTAAGCATTCAGTCTGTGTATGACTGAGACTGGGCCCTCCCCTAGAAACTTGTGCTGCTCTTGCTTAGAGAGAACATGTCTGCTTCCTTCTTCAAAGCTTTCCCTTGAACCCGAGGCTTCCTGCTGGAGGACTAGGGCCTGGGAGCTCTAGAGAGAAAACCCGAGGCTGCCCAGGATTCCTTCCAGAGAGTTTCATTGTCAGGAGAGAGAGGAGGCCTTGATGTTAGACATAGACAACTCCTGGGGTGGCGGAGGTGGGGAGTTCTCACCGTGTCGCCAAAAGGACACATAGACAGTGAAGAGAGAATTTTATCCTTTGAGAGGATTTGGGGACCAGATGCTCCACAGGAGTTAAGTCTGGTTTATACAAGTCTGGAAATGAAGAGCTGCTGGCGCCACTGGGTGGCAGTGCTGAGCTCCTCGTTGCTTCTCTTTAAGGAGTTACGTCACTCTATGCGTCCGCCTAGACACAGTCAGAACCGAAAGTGCGCATGCCCGTGTCTCGGTCAGGTGGTGGTGACGACTTACGAGACGGCAAAAATGAGCCTTTAGGACTCCTTTGTCTTTTCTTCACAATGTCTAACCATCCTTCAGAATAGGTAGGTTATAGGGTTTTGTGCTATTAATATATAATTATAAAAAGTCACCCGAACAGCTACAGTAGAAAGTCATTTCTAGGAAGAGGCGTACAGTATCTTGGGTTGAAATATTCTTAGGGAGAATTAAAGAAGACTGGCTTTTTTTTTTTTTTTTTTTTTTTGGAAAGCTTTACTGGGCGTTTTATGTAAGGCAAAGGTGGCCTGTCAGGAAGTAACGACAGCGCTGCTCTGCCATCTGGTGGGCAAAGTGTTACCTGCACTTTATAACAGAGCTTCCAAGTTACCATGAATTGTAAGCAAGCAAACAAGAAAACTGCACAAAAATCCCAAATAAATACAGAGTCAATGTATGTTTGCCAATTTTATTTTATTTTATTTTATTTTATTATTATTATTATTTTTTTTTTTTGGTTTTTCGAGACAGGGTTTCTCTGTACAGCCCTGGCTGTCGTGGAACTCACTTTGTAGACCAGGCTGGCCTCGAACTCAGAAATCCGCCTGCCTCTGCCTCCCAAGTGCTGGGATTAAAGGCGTGCGCCACCACGCCCGGCTTGCCAATTTTATTTTTATTGAAAAATTTCATATTATACATTTTGATCATGGTTTCTCTCCCACAACTGCTCCCAGATCCTCTGACATATCCCCGTCCACCCCGTACTATCTCTGTCTCTCTCTCTCTCTAAAAAACAACAAACAGGCAAAACAGCATAATAATAAAAAAGAAGAAAAAAAAGAGAAAACCACAAGAAATGCACAAACACACACACACACACACCCTAAAATATATAAGAACACAAAATCAGATAACATATTGTACTAGCTAGTTTTGTGTCAACTTGACACAGGCTGGAGTTATCACAGAGAAAGGAGCTTCAGTTGGGGAAATGCCTCCATGAGATCCAGCTGTGTCTAGTGCTGGAACCTCAACTGCCTTGAACCTGTTTAAGCCCTGTGTGTGCTGTCATGGTCTCTGTGGGTTCCTATTTACAACAGATCTGTTGTGTCTGAAGACACTGTTTACCTGGAGTCATTCATTCCCCTTGGCTCTTACAATCTTTCTACCTCCCCCTCTTAGCTCCCAGGGCCCTGAAGACAGGGGTTAAGACATTTCAATTAAGACTGGGCGTTCCAAAATCTCTTTCTCTGAATATTGTTCAGTGTGGTCTCTGTGTTAGTTCTCGTCTACTCCAAGAGGAAACTTCTCTGGTGACGGCTGAGCGGCACTGATCTATGGAAAGAGCACAGTGTCGTTAGGAGTCACTTTACTGCTATGCTCCTTTTGAAGAACGACAGTGTTTGGCTTCCCCCTAGGCCTGTGACCTGTTTAGTGTCCTGTTCTTCACCACTGAGCAGTGTCAGGCATGGGGTCCAGCTTGTGGAGTGGGCCTTAAATCCGGGTAGTGAGTGTGGTTACTCCCATGACATTTGTGTCACTACTGACCCGCATACCATGCAGGCAGGTCACTGTTGGAGATTACAGAGTTTGGAGCTGGGCTCGTGTTTACTATTCTCCTTTGCTAGCATACAGAGTACCTTCCTGTATCATGAAGACCAGCCAGCAGGGCTGAAGGCTCTAGTTAAGCATCAGATTAAAGAAATGCATAAATGTTGTCTTCAGTAATAGGGCCTGGCGATCAGCTTGTAGAAAGTTATTGATACCCTGAAATGTTTGGGGGGTTTTCCATGAGGCCCTTTTGGCTAACGACTCAACTCTAAATAGGACCCATTCTTGCTTGCCACTGGAGGTTTCACTTGGGGACAAAAGATGTCTGATTGGGGCATCATCCCCCCTGTTATTTGGTGACTCCATTTTGATTTTAGATAGGTGACTTCATGTATGTATTTTAAAAAGCATGGTCTTAGGGTTTTACTGCTGTGAACAGACACCATGACCAAGGCAACTCTTATAAGGACAACATTTAATTGGGGCTGGTTTACAGGTTCAGAGGCTCAGTCCATTATCATCAAGGCAGGAACATGACAGCATCTAGGCAGGCGTGGTGCAGGAGGAGCTGAGAGCTCTACATCTTCATCTGAAGACTGCTAGTGGGAGACTGACTTCCAAGCAGCTAGGACTAGGCTATTATAGCCCATGCCCAGTGTGACACACCTACTCCAACAAGTCCACACTTCTTAATAGTGCCACTCCCTGGCCCAAGCCCAAGCCCAAGCACATACAACCCATCACAAGCACATACTGTGTAGGTTCCCATAGGACCTCTTAGATGGCCCTCCATGCCAGTTGTCCTTCCTGCATTTCCTCCCTTACCTCTCTTCCATCCTCCTCTTTGTATAGTCCTCTAGCTCTAGTCTCCTCACTGTCTGTCCATGACCACAATATGGATTCTATTTCCCCTTCCTTGGGAGGGCCTCACCTTCTCCCCAGTCCCTTACTCTATACCTAACCTCTGCGGTTATACGAATTGTAGCATGCCTAGTGAGTATTTCAAGCTAACATTCTCATATAAGATAAAACACGCAATATTTGTCTTTTGGAGTCTGGGTTACCTCACTTAGGATATTTTTTTCCTAGCTCCTTTCATTTTCCAGTAATTCTATAATTTTTAAAAGCGTTGCATAATATTCCATTGTGTAAATATGCCACATTGCAGTATCCATTTATATGCCGATGAACATCTAGACTGATGAACAATTCCTGGCTGTTATGAATAGAGCAGCAATGAACACGGCTGAGTAAGTATCTCTGTAGTAGGCACCCAGGGAGAGAGTGTCCCTAGGTATTGGTGGCTGACACAAAGGGATAGGTGAGGAAGAAAGGTTTGGTCTGCAGAGTCCTGAAGAATGAAGGAGAGAGGGAAGACAGGTCCCTGCAGGTAGCGGGTTACAGGGCTGGGAATGAAAATATTAACTCGTTGTTTGTTTGTTTGCTTGTTTATTTTTTAAAACAAGGTATCTTAGTGTAGCCTTGGCCATCCTGGAACTCAGCCTGAAGACCAGACTGGCCTCCAGCTCACAGATTCTCCTGCCTCTGCCTCCTGGGCCCTGGGATTAAAAGAGGCCAGACTGGTGTACAGGGAATAATAACTCTTAATGAGAAAATGCTTGCTCATGAATAAAGAAGATGACTGGCTGTTTGAAATGGAGTTTTGAGCTTCCTGGAGCAATCACGAGGTGCTTCTTACTAAATTTGTTACTACATCTTGTTACTAAAACGTTGGTGTGGCTCTTGGGGTTGATATTTGAGGGGTATTGGTCTGAAATACTTCATATTTCATCCATATCTGGGGACTTTTAAACAGTTCATCGTGGAGACAGGCACCTAAAGTATCATTTCAAGTTGTTTTCCATGTCTGTTTCTAACCAAGTACATTTTATTTGTTTGTTTGTTTGTTTGTTTGTTTTTTAAATGTGTATGGGTGTTTTTCCAGCATGTAGTCCATGTATGTGCCTGATACCCACTTAGGCCTGAAAACAAGATTCTATGTTCTGGGTCTAGAGTTATGGTTAGTTGTGAGCCACTAGGGGTGTGCTGGGAATTGAACCTGTATCTTTTGAAAGAGCAGCTAGTGCTCTTAACTATTGAGTCATCTCTTCAGGCCCTGTTCTTAAAAATTGTCATAATTTCATTCGCCCCTGAGGGGTCTTGTGGGCTTCCCAGTTTTTATGTCACTTAGGAATGAATTGCCTCATATGGACACTGTTACAGTAGTTTGCTGTGAGCATGTTTCTTGGGGGAATGTATCTCTAGATGCTGAGAATGCAAATCCAACTTAAGTGCTTGCCATTTGTTATGTGTTTGCAGCCCAGCTGGCCTTGAGCTCACCTGCCTCTGCCTTCTGATAGCTAGAATTGCAAGTGAGCACCACCATACCCAGCTTTGTTACAGGTTTTGAGGCATTTGAGGGTGGTCTTGAACTCATGACCCCCCATCTTACTTTTCCCTGTGTGTTTATAAAGTGAGCACCAAGGATATTTATAAAGTCATATGCAAACAGGAAATAGTTTTTCTTAGTCAGATATATATATTTGTTTTACAGCTTGTAGTCTATCATTTACGGAAGTCAGAGCACTAACTCAAGGCTGAAACCTGGAGGCAGGAGCTGAAGCAGAGGTCACGGACGAATGCTGCTTACTGACTTGCTCCTCATGACTTGCTCAGCCCACTTTCTTAAGCCATCTGGGACTACGTGGTTAGGTGTGGCACTACCCACAGTGACCTGCCCTTCCACATCAGTAACTAATCAAGACAACATCTCACGGAGTTGTCTACAGGCTAGCCTTATAAAGGCATTTTCTCAATTAAGAGTTCCTTTTTCCAAATGACCCTAGTGTGATGGCTGTTCCCGGTTGTTAACTTGACCACATCTGGAATGAACTATAATCCAGAAATAGAGGCCACAGCTGTGATCCAGATCTTGAGGCTGGAAGACACACGTTTCTGATCTGGATCTTGGCATGGAGATCTTGAGGCACGGTGGCCATGAAAAGCTTAGGCCTGGGTAAGGTAGTACAGAGCTTTAATCCCAGGAGACTGAGGCAAGCATATTCCAGCCTGGGACAAAGCAAATTCCAGATCCAGGTGTGGTGGTACATGCCTTTAATGTGGGCCACACCTTCTTCTGGAGGCCAACATAAGGACATTGGAAGAATGCTCACTCTTCTTTGCTTGCTTGCACTTAATTGTATTGCACATCTACTGGAACCTACTTCTTCATGATTCCAGCTTATCCAGAAGCCCAGCTGAAACAACTAGCCTTGTGGGACTGAGTAACTGCCAGACTCTTGTACTTCATTCACAGCTGCCCATTGTTGGGTTATTTGGACTACAGACTGTAAATCATCACCTGCCCTTCCCTTTCACATGGACACATTCACCAAGTTTCAGCTCACCTGTCCCTTCCTCAAGGAGCTCAACTCACTAAAGATTGCTCTTGTGTGCCCTCTGCTGGGACTTTGGTGACATTGCAACTATGGGACAGCAGGAGAAAGTGAAGAGATCGAACATACTTGGTGACAGGGGTGAAGCAATACAGGAAGAAAAGACACTTGTTTCCTTGGAGACAGCTCAAGACAACCAGAAGGGAATGGCTACAGCTGATAAGAGAAGGTAGTGAAGTGTATTTTAAAAACATATATAAAACTTGGCTGAGTGTGGTATGCACTGCCTGTAATTCCAGAGCTTAGGAAGTGGAGAGAGGTAGGGTTAGGAGGCGAAGGTCATTCTTGGTTACGTAGAATTGATCAGTCTTGGTTATATGAAGTGAGACCCTGTTCCCCTCAAAATCAATCAATCAACACTCATAAATTATTGTTATCTGACAATTTATAAATAAGATAGAAAAGTAATTCCAGTCTAAAACCCCCAAGTGAAATATCTTTAAAATAACATGAATAAGTTATGTGTAGGATCTATTTGAAAATAACAACAATAACAACAAAAATGTAATGAAAGGGAACCTGTAACCCAGCTGGTAGAAGGTGGAGGCAGGAGGATCAGGTGTTCAATTATCCTTTATTACATAAGGGGGTTCGAGGCCGGTAGGCTATAGGAGACCCTTTCTCTAGAACAAACACACACATACATGAACAAAGAACTTAAAGAGAAAACTTAAGATCAGATTATATTTTTTATTTTGAAGCCCATCCTACCCATTTACTAACTATATATGGTCTTGAACAAATGAATGGGTATTTCTAGGCTCATTGTTACAATAAAAACAAAAACAAAAACAAAAACAAAAAGACTATGGCAAATGCAGAGACCCATGGCTGATCGAGATTCTTAGACTGGGAGATGGTTAAATGCTCTGCCCTAAACAGGGCATCTATACCACTTCCTCTAAGGCTCTGATTGAACATTATAGAAGACAGAGTGGGGGGGGGGGAATGGAAGAGTCAGAGCAGAGCCCGGTAGAAGGGCGGGGGTGGGGGTGGGGGGGATGGAAGAGTCAGAGCAGAGCCCGGTAGAGCAGAGCCCGGTAGAGCAGAGCCCGGTAGAGCAGAGCCCGGTAGAGCAGAGCCCGGTAGAAGGGCTTAGCAATGCCACCTTCAAGGCACGACACAGCTGTTGCAGCATAAGCCACCCCCCAGCAGCTCTGATTGTGGGTACTGAGGCTGTGTAAGACAAGGCATGTCAGCGTCCAATGGTGGGTAATGGCAGGGGCTTGTTGCAGACTACTTCATTTTGATGGTTACTGCATCAAATCTGCAAATCACTTTCAGTAACAACCATTTTCAGTATATTCGTTTTGCCCACCCATGAGCACGGGAGGGCTATCTTATGGTATCTTCTTCAGACTTCTCAGTGTTTTAAAGTTCTCAGGTAGAGATTCTCAGTCTCTTGCCTGGTTCATCTCCTTGCTTGTATCTTCTCTGAGGTCAGTTCTACAAATGATATTTTGAGTTTTTCCTCTGGGACTCTGCTCATTTCAGTGTCTTTGGATTCAGCAGTTGAGGAGTTATGATATTCTGGGGGAGCCATGCTGCCAGCCTGGCCCTGTGGCTTGGCCTTTGTCTGAGTTAGGGTTTCCATTGCTGTCAAGAGACAACATGACCAAGGAAACTCTTAAGAAAGACAACATTTAATTGAGGCCGGTTTAAAGTCTCAGAGGTTCAGGCCATTATCATCATGACAGGAAGCATGGCAGCATGCAGGCAGACATGGTGCTGGAGAAGGAGCTAAGAGTTCTACATCTTGATCTGAAGGGAGAGAGAAGGAGACTAATTCTTTCTCACTGGGTGGAGCTTAAGCTCTAGGAGCCCTCAAAGCCTGCCTACACAGTGACACACTTCCTCCAACAAGGCCACACCTCCTAATAGTAGCACTTTCCATGGGCCAAGCATATTCAAACCACCACAGACTTCATAGTGAGACTGTCTTAAAAATAAAATGGACTAAAAAGACTAGCTCTGGTATTAGGGGAGTCAGGGGGTGGCATATGTGCTGAGCATGTATGAGATCCTGCATTGAATTGCAAAACAATACCCCTGCACCCAACAAAAACAAGAAGAAGCCAAAAGAATAAGTTAACATGATCTTTTGTGAGCTCAAGTTTAAGACTTTCTGCTCTAAATGAAATTTCCCTGAGAGGTCACAGTAGATTCTCTACGGATGGAAGGCACCCCTGTCTAACAAGCTTAGGAATGCTTGTATTATAACAAGTGGGTTTAGGCCAAGTCACACAGTTATTGTAAGGGTATAAGAGACGGTTGTGCAAGGGGAGTTCTCTCAAGTTAAAGCCAGTTTCTGGGCTAAGACTTTTTGGTTCTCTAACTTGTAAGTTTCCTTAGAAACATGCTCATGATCCCAGATCCTCCTGCATCTGTTGTCTTACACTGCAGTATGATCTTACTATATAGTACTCCCATCAAGACACAAGACAAAACAATGACCAGGGTGATTTCACTTGTCCTTTAAAAGAGCCAAGGAGCCCTGCTTCAGGTAGGTTGTTAGGGGGTCACAGGGAGTGAATTAACTAGCTCGAGACCACAGAGGTTATCCACACTATATATTGAGAGCCAAAGCCACATGAGGTGTATTATCAGGCTCTGCTCTGTGAGCTTATTCAGATCTCTGTGCCTCTGTGACCTGTGACCTGTGAAAAACATATAAAGAAAAGTAATTACCCCAAAAATGTTTTAAAATATTTAACTGAACTATTAAGTTACACCCAACTAATATGTACAGTTAATATCCATTAATAAAAGTGTAAATATTGAAAAGCTTTCTTTTTCTTTTTAAGAATGACAATTCTTTCCTCATCCTCTTCTTTCTTTTTTTATTCCCTTTGCTGATGGGGATTGAACCCAGGACTTACATATGCTGAATATACACTCTAACATTGACCTATACCTCACACCAGTATTTACGAGACCTAGGCATTACCCATTACCCTAGCTAGGAGGCTTCTGTCAGCCCCAGTATTAAATTTTACATAATGATACAGTCATTCTGGTAAAGAATCAAACACACAGTAATGAACATTTGGTACTAAGTATTTTTTTTTCACTTCTGTTCCCAGCTACCTAGCTCCTGTGTTTAGAAGCAAATAAGACTGTCAGTACGCCATTCCATTACTGCCCTACAGACACCGTATGAAGTACCTGTGCGGAGGGGTATCTTGAAACCCATTCCATATTAACATGGATCAGGGTTCTTCTTTGACGGATGCTTAATATTACATTGGATATATATATATATATATATATATATATATATATATATCCATACATTTATGTATATATATGTATATACATATATGTATATATGTACATGTATACAAATATATATGCACATGTGCAAACACATAACTGGTATTCTATTTGCACTATTTTGCTATTGAAACACTATTGTGATATACAATGTTGTGATTTTTGTCATATTGCATGCTAAACTCATGGATATGGAGAATAAACAATGGTCCTCAGGGTTGTTTTTACGATTCTGCAGAGATTGTACAACATTTTTGCCATGCTTTAAATTAAAGTATTTTTTTTTTGCTATCATCATTTTTCAGTATATTCTTTATTTTGTCAATACAGGGGAACGTGTCTAAGGTCTTCAACATGCCAGGCAAATGCCCCACTACTAAACTACCTTCTCTGAATGCTAGTATATATAGTATATATAGTATATATATACATATATGCTCATGCGTTTGTAATGTTTGCTATAATATTTTCAGCTGATTCTTTTGACCATATTATCTCCAGAAAGTAGTCACCACCTCCTGCCGCATATTTCTACTTCTTATTTTCTCTAATTAGTATTAGTCAGAGACTCTGAACTTGAGGTTAGCAAACTGAAGCATGTGGAGTACAACCAGCCTCTCATCTATATTTATAGAGTTCCAGGAGATCAAAATCACAAGCATTGAGAGGTATCAAAGCGTATACAGTCTTAACTACACTAGAACGCTGTTGTCAAATATTCCAGTTTCTGTGCCAAGATAAGGTCACATATATTTTCTATGCAAGAATAATATCATAATTAACAGTGGCCATCCTTGCTTTGTTTATGACTATAATGGGAACATTCATATCGCTGCTGGTTCCTGCTCATTAAGTATGATGTCACGGGGTTGTTTAAGACAAACAAAGTGACACTGTCCCTTTAATAAGTCCAACATATGAAGGATCCTTTTGGTTTTCAATAGACTTTCCTGGCCACCTCAAGAAAGATACTATGAGAAAATAAATGCTGGTGCCTTTCTAAGCCAGCTTAGGATATGGTGTACCCATTACTCTGTACTGCGTGCGACTCTCACTTTGGATGTCTCTGTCCTTAGAGAACAGAATTCTCCTGAGAGCTTTCCATGGAGACTTCTCATGGGAGGAGATGCTTGGGGGTCCCAGTTGTTGCAGTCACGGTGATTTCAATATCCACAATATTGTTGCTATACACTGCGTTGACAAAGCCTTGGCGATATCCTTGGTCCCAGCCCCTGTTGACTGACAGACCTGGAAAGGCCCATCTACTGGGGCTCAGGTAAGTTCTGGAGGGGGGCAAAGGTGAATGGTTGTTACTGTTCTAAAGTTACTGCCTTATAATGGTTTGTTATACAGCGACAGAGACAATGCTGAGTCCTCTGTAGAGTTAGGTGCCATTTTATTATGTTGAGAAAGACTCCTATTAGAAGTGAGATTGTGAATAGAAATCAGGTAGTCAGGCATAGAGTCAAGGATCTTTACCCCCCCCCCCCCCCCAGCCATTCCACCAACCCCAGGAATGGATTTATCAGCTCTGATATATTTAGTAGAGTTCTGTTTGAAAACATCTTACTTAAGATTATGAATGCCAATGTTTGGTAGTCTTTGTTTTGCTCTTTAACAGTTTAGGAATATTTATTTATTGACTTGTGTGTGTGCGTGAGCATGTGTGTGTTCATGTATGTGTGCATGTGTGCGTGTGTTCTTGTGCATGTACGGAGATCAGAAGACACTTGTGGGAATCAGTTTCTCCTTCCACCTTGTGGATTCTGGAAATCATTTTCAGATAGATAGTCAGGCTTGGAAGCTGAGTTTGATTCAGAAAATATAGACTTAAGGTTTAAGCAGCCTGACATTTATATGATTTGAGAAGAATTCTAAGAAAAAGAAAATAAAATCGTTTTTTTTTAAACCAAGGCTTTGAAAAGAGTCATTGGCCAGTGAGGCACTCAGAAATATAAGCTTCTTTGGTCTAAATAAAAATAAACTCTGAGAGGCCTGTCTGCTGCCACCCATGCAGTGAGGCGGGGGCCACTACAGTGAGCTAGCGTGTGGTGGAGAGATGAGAGAGGAAGAGAAGCAGAATGGGTTGTGCGCTATGAAGGGAGATCTGAAGGTGATGAGGATCATCCTGGTGGAGTAGGCTGCCCGGCCACCTGAGGCCATGGTGAAATCGCCCAGTGCATGCTGATGCTGAGAGCCACGTATGGGTCCATTGCCATGCAGCAGTGGGGGTCTGTGGACATCCTTGGTCCATTTTAGCACCAAAGGCCATTCGGACATCCCTGATCTGGGCTGCTGCTTGGGACCATATGGATGTTCAAGAGCTGACCTGGGCAGCACAGTAGATCTGTCCCTGGAGGTGGAGACACGGATGATGGTCCAAGAGTGTGAGCTTGGGAGAGCTGGCCCCTCCCCTCATCTGCCTGAGGTGGCACGGCCATAGGAGATGCACTCTGTCGCCCTTGCCCCTCCCTACCTGCAGCAGTCCAGAGAGCTGCCCCCACCCATTGCCAGCTGTAGCCTTAGGTGAGCTAGCTGGGGCAGCGCTAGAGAGTTCACCCTGGTGGTGGGTGGTGTGGATGAGAGAGAGATGGTGGGCTGGCCAAATGAGCTACCACTCAGGCTCAAATCCAGGGCTTTGAGTTGTCCCACCCCAACATCTACCCCATCTATAAACTGCTGACTCAAACAGAGCAGTCCTGTTGGATGCAGGACAACAGGTTATCTGAAAGGAGTCCAGTGAGAATTCAGTATTCAGTGTTGGTAGTGTCAGAGAAGCCAGAGGCCTGGAACTGGACTAGAACAGTATGTATAGATGAAAGGGCATACTGTGTGACACACTGAAACTTCCATCATAAGATTTTTTTTGTTTCTTTTTTTTGGGGGGGGGGAAGAGGTTGTAGGGCATGGAGGGTGGATACAGAGGAATGGGAAGATGAATGGAATTTGTGGTCCATGATGTAAAATTCACAAAGAATCAATAAAAAGTTAACAAACAAACATCGAATAAACAAACAAAACTTCTCAAAACAAAAGAAATCAAAGTTTGAGTCTGGCAGTGGTGGTGCACGCCTTTAGTCCCAGCATTTGGGAGGCAGAGGCAAGCATATCTCTGAGTTGGAACCAGCCTGGTCTACAGAGCGAGTTCTAGGACAGCCAGGAATATACATAGAAAATCCCTGTCTTGAAAAACCAAAGAACCAAAAAACAAACAAACAAACAAACAAAAAAACAAACAAAAAAACAAGCCAACCAACCAAACAAGCAAAATCTGTCGCGGTTCTTGTCTGTTCCGAGGCATTTCAGAAGCAGTTGATTTTCATTCCCTCGGGAGCATCTGTCATGTCAGAGTCATGGCACTAAGAGCGGTGGCACAGTAACAAAGGACAGAGTATATAGTGACAAGCCCATGCACCTTCATAAAACAATGGGATGGTTACTGCTGTGGATGAGAGAGTATAGCCAGATCAACAGTGGTGTGTGTGTGCGTGTGTGTGTGTGTGTGTGTGTGTGTGTGTGTGTGTGTGTGTGTGAAAATCTTCTGGAGATGTCAGCATGGTGTTAAGTCTACTTAGCTAAAAGTCACTACCGAATCCAAGGGCACCTGGGTGAGCGTCATTCCTTCCGTAAGACCCAGTTGCTGGGTCAGTAGAGACCTAGGAAATGTCTAAGCGACACACTCTAGTTCAGAGGCAGGGAGCTGGACAACATCCCTACTTAATGTTGTGAGAAAGTGTATAGTAAGCTGGAAGTTTCAGTCAGAGCCGTGGAGAGGGTTGGGGAAGCCCAGGGCGTGGTGGCCCAACCTTGCACACCAAACACTCCTGCTGCAAGCTTGCTTCATCCTCCACAAGCGTCTTCTCCTTGTTTCAAGGAAAAGTTTCAGTAGAGACTGGAACGTGGAACAATGTCACTGAGGCCACACCTCGGAGGTCGCTTTGATGCTGTGTAGACTCGGGGCTTCCTAGAGCTGCCTCAGGGACTCTGAGGATCTGTGATGTCTCCTGTGATTTCTTCACACTGATTCAGCAGCTGTGATATGCTACAGAAGCTTTGAGCTAGGGGATCCTGGGCACCGCAGAACCATTTGGTTGGGACTCTGTTTTCTCATCTTACACACGAGCTGAAGTCAGTGTGAAAGCGCACTGGGAACGCTCTCTTGCTTGTCGTAACACACTGTGTCGAAAGCCCATGTTTTCTAGTCTCCAATCTTGGGGTTAAATCAGAGCAGGGAGCGAGACTCGATGACCCAGTTATATTCTGGGGTCATACTTTGCTCCTCTAGCTACCTAAGGCAAAGTAACTTCAGGTTCAGTCTTTATCTGATCACATCCTTCAGGGACTGGCCTAAAACAGAGACATGCAGAGGTAGGGACAATCCTCATGGTGCCTTGGGGTCCCTCTCCTCCCCCCACCTTCCACCTTATGCTTCATGCTTTAGCGGGTAGGCGTATCGACCAGTTGGCAGCCTGGCTTCTCATGACGCAGTTCAGAAAAGCTGGAGCTCCAGAGATGACTTGGAATTCAGCGTCTCAGAAAGGTCCAGGGGCAGACCTGATGGGGCTGCAGTGGCCTAAGAAGAAGCTTCTCGTGAATAGTAAGTACATTAAAACACACGTCTAGCGGTAGTCTCGAAACTTCTCATGTCCAGCCTTCTCATCCCTAGCCAGTTTTAGGGACACTCCAACCTATTGGCTCTGGTATACTATTTCATATTATTGTCGTACTAATGACCTCAACCACAGTCCCTCTGACCTGCAAAGCACTCAACATGGACCCAACCGTAACCACTACAGTGTGTGGGCGACAGACCAGGGAGAACTCATGGACCCGACCGTAACCACTACAGTGTGTGGGCGACAGACCAGGGAGAACTTTGTTCCTGAGACAAGGTCTCCCTACATAGACCTAAAACTAGCCTAAAACTCACACTCCTTCTGCTTCAGCTTCCCGAGCATGCAGAATAGGGGTGTGTAGCACTGCGTCTGCCAAGATTGGCACTCTCACGCCAAGCGGATAAAATACGGCTCAGTGGTTTGTCGGAGAGAAGCGGAGTTTGCATGCCAGGTTCTGCACCGGGTCCTTAGGAGATACTGTGTTAGTTAATCCCTTTAATAACTCCACATGAGGGCAGTTGAATCGAGGCTTCCCAGCTGGGAAACCAGAGCTGCAGAGAGACAGAGAGAGTCAAATCAAGTCACACAAACGGACACAAACCACTGGCAGGCCCCGTGGTTGTAGTGGAGGCCTAAGTCCTGAATTATTTCCACCTTAAAAAAAGGGTGCTGTGTGTGTGTGTGTGTGTGTGTGTGTGTGTGTGTGTGTGTGTGTGTGTGTGTGTGTAGGGTGTCTTAGCTCCAATTGTGTCCAAATAGAAGCATGCGTTGAGGCCCTTGTTGAGCCTAAAATAAAAAGCTCCTTTTAGACTGTTGAGACAGCCAAATGCTTTCAATATGCTCCCAAGGTTGGTGACTGGGTCTGAATAGAAGCCAGATGTTCTGGATTCCTGAATTATTTCCTTGCATACTCTGCCTTTCCCCCCACCCCACCCCCCACCCCCAGCCCTCCATTCAACAGAGGAGGAAAGGAAGGTGAGACCAGACCCCCGTTTTGTGTTTTGCTTCTCACGTCTTTCTTTATAGAGTGTAGATGAGGTTGTGGCCACGCTGGAGTGGATTGTGACCTGGGGTGGAATGCAGACTGAGAGAAAAAGAAAAAAAAAAAAACCCAGAACGGAGCCCTGTGCTGCCTGACCCTCTGTATTCCTTCACAGTTGACAGCCCAGACTGAGTTTCCTGCTAGGAGGAAGTACCCTGCTGTTAGCCTGCTGATTACTAAAACAGAACCCAAGCAGCTCTTGTCAGGTCTGCTTCCTCCATGCGTGCGTGCTGGCAGGTTAAAAAAAAAAGATTCTTGTTTTATTACTGTTTGTCAGACTAGGGAGCCTTTGAAGTTCTTTACAGATCTGACTTTTATTAGAGAATGTGGGAGTTGGGGGGCGGGAGGGGGGGCGCGAGTGGGATGGACGTGGCCCATCAAAATCTTCTGCTGTGCATCCAGCCAACTCACTCCCTGCCACCCCGTCTTTGTCTGAGAAGGTTTTTTGACATGGTGTTTCTATACGTGGCCTGCCTGCGAGATGAGAGACTGACATCTATTGTCGAAATATGGGGAGGAAATTATGATTACTTAATGATAGCGTGTCGCAGCTTGTCGTGTCTTTATTTGCCTCTTAAATAGTTGCTGTCACAGCAACACACAATTGGCCTTCAATCCTGGGACTGAGCTGGGGACCTCATGTGGTACACAGTGGCACAAGGCTGTCTGTGGAAGAGGGAAACAACAACAAAAATGTTTCTGCCTGGCTTGCCTCCCCGCTCCTCTTGACGTCGTGTAAGCAGAGGCCTCACTAACGGGCGGCCTAAAAGTACCAGATTAACCTACACGAAGATGCCCGAAGGTGCCCACATCCTAAAGTCAGTACTCTTTGTCTGGCTCTGGAAGGCACTGCTCACGGGAACAGGGCTGAATGTGAGAGCCAGAGTCACGCCTCACCTGGCTTGTGGGCAAGTCATCTGCCATAACTCCGAGCAACAGAATGGACTCAGTGCTGAGTCACCCTCAAACGTGCTTCCCTCTGTTCAAGCAAGAACATACAGGCTAGTCTTTGCAGCACACAGCGACTTTCCCAAGCTGGTCTGTATCTACCAAGGTCTAACTCTCAGCCACCTTGAAAGCTTTGTCTCCACCAGGTACCCTTCATTTCCTTAAGAAAGGTCTATCTTCTATCTATCTATCTATCTATCTATCTATCTATCTATCTACCTATCTATTATCTGCCTGCCTGCCTGCCTGCCTGCCTGTCTGTCTGTCTGTCTGTCTGTCATCTGTATTGTATTTGTGTGTTGAGTGTGCATAATATACATATGTATGTGTACCTGGGTCAAGTGTGATGCTTGGTGGCCCAAGGAAGGCATTGGGTATCTGGCTCTATTACTGTCCAAGTTCCCTTGAGACAGGGTCTTTCACACGGTCTACAGTTAGGATGACAGCCAGCAAGCCCCAGAGATCCTTCTGCCTTTGCTGCCAGCAGTTACTGGTGGTTACTGGTACACTTAGAGCCATGCTTACTCCTGGAGATTTAAACTTAGGTCCTCACAGTTGTGTAGCAACCACTTTTCCCCATCAACCATCCCCTTAGCCCCAACTCTTCCTACCTTTTTTGAGACAGAGTCTCTAAGCTAGCCTTGAACTGGCTATGTACATAGTAGAGGCTGTCTTTGAACTCCTGATCTTCCTGTCTCTTACCTGCAGTGCTAAGATTACACACATGCTACACCACAACTTGCTTAAAAAATAATTTAAGTCATGGAGCATTTGAAACATAGGAAAGAGCTCATTTAATCTATGAATTTGTTTTATCTGGTTAAACTTAGCAAATGCAATCAGTATGGAAAAAAATGAGAAGTAAGTACGGTGAGATAGGACTCACAGAACTTTCAAAACACCCAAAGCCCACTTTGTTCCCACCTCACAAGTGTCTATTACACTTTACAACCCTGTTCATTTAGCCCCCCTGTAGTCTCTGACTCCTGAGTATAGTAATGGCTCCTCTTCGTAACTCCAGGCCACTCTCTGATGTGGTGTTCCTCTGCATGTGACTGCTTCAAGGGAACCTACCCTTTCTGTTTTCAGTCGGCTTCCCCTACTGAGTCCTGAGCCTGTAAGGACAGTAACTGAGTTACATTTAGCTTTATGCCATAGAGACAAGAAGTCACAATAGTTTCGTGAAAACTATTATAAGACACTAGCTTGATCTAACTGTAGGCACCGTAGGGAGCATGGCAGTGACTAGCTCTTAACTTTTTGGGAACTTCTATACAACTTTTTGCCTTATAATACATCAGTACAATAGTGTGATTCATTATCATCAGTACACCCTCACATTTATCATTATTATACCACCTTATCATTGTTGCAGCAGGCTTTTCAGAACTGGAGATCTGGAGACTAAGTGCGGGGACTTGCAGATGCCAGAAAAACGCTCTTCTTCTGACCCAAGGCCTCTGTGTCCTTATAACACTCACTTGTTCCCTTTGTAGACAGTCTCTCTGTAAATCTCTGACTGTCCTGGATTAAAGGCGTGCACCACCACACCCTGCCATTTTTATAATAGTCTGACATATGTTATGCAGCCAGCACTGACCTTAGATGAAAGAACAAATGATTCAGAGAGATTTAATGACTTGCTTATGACTTTATAGGTCATAGAGTTGACGTCGAAGATAATACTTTTCTTGTGTGCTTTTCTAAGGGTGTGCACATGTGTGGTGCATGTATGCCTTAATGTGCATCTGTGTACTTGAATATGCAAGGGCACATGCATATGTACACAACTACAGTGGTTTCCTTCCTTCATTACTTTCTTCTTTTTTTTGAACCTGGAGTTCATCAACTTGG
The DNA here is from genome assembly GCA_902729485.2 of Mus minutoides. Taxonomy (NCBI): domain Eukaryota; kingdom Metazoa; phylum Chordata; class Mammalia; order Rodentia; family Muridae; genus Mus; species Mus minutoides. The sequence goes on from LR749707.1 coordinate 63,842, forward strand.
CTAGACTAGCTGGCCAATGACTTTCAAGAATCCTCCCTCCACTCCTATCTAGTGTTAAGGTGGCTGATGCTCACCACCAAGCCTAGCATTTTTTCTTTTTAAACATGGGTGTGAAGGATCCTAACTCAGGCCCTCCTGCTTGAGACACTAGCACTTTACCAACCAACTAGTCATCTCTAAGCCCCAAGATACTACTTTTCTATTGTGGCTTTTTGAGTGAGATTAAATTCACAAGTCAGTCCATCTTTCTCTTCCTCTGTCCTTTCTGCTTCCCTTCCCTTCTCTTTCTCTTTATTTATTCATTCATGTAGCAAGGGTTAATTAAACACCATCTATACGCACTCTCTTATAAACTAGGGATAAAAGAATGAGTAAGCTTTCCGGCTTTGGTACCTGTGTAGGTAGCAGTCTTTTGGAGAGCTCAAAATCCTTCTAAACGACGCACAGCGTGTATGCTGGTAACTGTTTGGTAACTTCTTGTAAGGATGTGTTATACTCCAAGAGTGATAGCAAGATGAAATATTTCCTGGTACTTGGATAGAGTTCTCCTCACTTGGAGATTTTTTTCTGAAGCTAATTGGGAAAGGGAGGGGGAACTAATTCACCTTGTTTAGCTCGTAAGAGCTCTTCCCCAGTAGTGAATTGCTTAATGGGGAGGCTTTGATGCCAGCAGGTACTTTCAGTGGAATACGACTGCTATTGCCCTCCTTTGCAACCTGCACTGTTGTGTGGGCAGAAACCAATTAGACCTAAATTAATTAGCAAGAAAATGATGGGGCCCACTCGCTGAGCCATTCACAACAGCCTGCGAGGAGCAGCCTTTGTGGGATGCTCTGGCCTCTGCTGAACCCGAATGATTGAAGTACTTCCAAGCATGGAAGTAAATTCAAGTAGTTGCAGGAGTAAGCAGTTTACTTCTTTTAACCCCACGATAGTCTCTAACTCGGAGGCTGAGCAAGGGACTTGGGACTTCTTGGTTAGTTGACAAACTTTGGAATAGACAGACTTAAAAGGGGAGCAGGATCACCGTGTCATTTAACCCTTTAACGCCCTCAAGAGTTGAAGAAATTGATGGCCGAAAAATCACTCAAGGATGAGTATGTAGACAAAGAAGACTCAATATTGAAGCAAGGGCAGTAAGTATCTCACTGCGTCGGCGGCTCAGCGGCAGGACACGCCCACTGTCGCTAGTCTGTGCAGATGCCTTGGCCGACACCTCTTTCCTTGCCTTTTCCTTTACCAGAGTTTCTATTCCAGGGGCTCTGATCTCATCTAATGGCTCCTCCATGACCATCTGACAGATTCGAAGTCAAGACCACATAAATTCTGTCCCGAATCACGGCCGCTCTTGTCCTGGGTGCCACGCTTGCGCTCTAGTTACATGGCATGATTGGATGGATAGGCGCCTAGAAGAGTAATGGCGCGCACAGGGGCTGGGCTAGGGCTGTGAGGATGCTCCCAGAGAGGATTAACTAAGGGGGGGGGGGCGACGAAGGTGATGCCTCACTCTGACTGGAGGACCAGGTGGATTAAGAGGAAGAGGAAGAAGAAACCGGCCAGCACAGGGCCACGCTCTCTGCTTCCTGGCTGCTCTGGCTAAGCACCTTTCTTCCTGAGCTCCGTTCTGCCATGATGGCTTGTTACAGTTCCAGAAGCACAGACACCTGACCAGCAACTGAAACCTTTGATAGGCCGGGAGTGGTGGCATACGCCTTTAATCCCAGCACTCGGGAGGCAGAGGCAGGCGGATTTCTGAGTTCGAGGCCAGCCTGGTCTACAGAGTGAGTTCCAGGACAGCCAAGGCTATACAGAGAAACCCTGTCTCAAAAAACAAACAAACAAACAAACAAACAAACAAACAAACAAACAAACAACCGGGAGCCACAGTAAGCTCTTCCTCAGGTTTAAAAGAGTCTGCCCGGCTGGGATTTTGTTTGTTCGATTTATTTATTTATTTATTTATTTTGTAACAATGGAAATCTCGGCTTCTAAATCAGAGCTCCGAGTCCTGATATCCACTCCTGCCTCATGTACCTCCCTCTGCTTTCTTTCTGTTCTTCTTATTCTTCATCCTAACCTACTTCTCTCTAATTTCCATTATTATCATCTTAATAGATGAAATTAATATCCTTCCTGAATTATTATTATTTTTCTTAAAAAACAAAACAAAACAAAACACTTCTATGGTAATATTGCATATTGTTTGGTAGTTATTTTTTCAAGGGAGAAATGATGGGAATTGTGCCCTTGCTAGGTGTCTGCTAAACTTTACTACCCCAAGTCCTGCTGGTAAAATTTCTAATTCGAGTATTGTGTGGCCAGATCGATCTTTTCAGGGTGGCTCTTAGAGTGGCCATTGCTACTCTCAGATCTTTTGTCACTCATGGGTTCACAAAGCTGAAGGATAATGTCTGACTTCCAGCTTCAGCCTGGCAAGGCACTTCGCCATCCTGGCTCTGCAGTGATCTCTCCTCCCCAGTCCCTCTTCCCGCCCGCATCCCTGTTGGGAATGCTATGCTCTGACTTTTCTGAGTTCGTTCCTCTACCCCCACCCCCAGGGTGTTGTTTCTAGTTGCATCTGATGGCAGATATGCTCCGACACAGACTCCTCTTTCCAACCTTAACATAGACCACATCTTGTGTTACTCGAGGAAGCCTCTTTCCGCAGTGTGAGCACCGGGTACTTGGTCTGTTACACACGGGTGGGATGGGTAGTGTCTTCTCCATTATTGTGTTTCCAGGGAAGGGAGAGGGGAGGTGGTGATTTTAAATTTGAATCAAGTCATCTTGTAGATTTTCCTCCCTTAAGACTCAGCCTACTTTAACTTGTCTTCCATACTGCCCCAGGGTTATCTTTCTGAAATGCAAATGAAACCACGATGCTCCTGATGAATCTTTTAGCAGCTCCTGCTATTTGAGGGAATATGGGCAGTGCTGGTTGTCACTGCGCTCTGTGGTCTTGGCCACACCACATGCACTTATTCAGCTTCTGTGAGCCTGCATTTTCATTCCTTCTCAGTCTTAGCTTGCGGGATGAGACTGACAATTTGAACCTTCAAGGCCCATGTTTTCCCGTCTGAACCGATAATATCACTGCTTGGTCGCAGAGACAAGTTTAGGGATGTACAGGATAGCCAAAATCGGCCTGGGAAAGTTTCCTAGGGATATTCTGGAAAATGGCTCTTAACTGGGTCTTGGTTCCAAGGCAGGACCAGAACTTAAGACAAAGCGATGGAAGGCAGAGCGTAGACCTGGAGAGAATGTGAGTCCTGGTTACTTCATTTGATCTGTGACCCACTGACCTTGAAGAAACCCCTCCCCCATGATTTCAGCCAATTCCATCTTCTGTTTGCTTAAACCAGACGGTTTATCCACTTGCTTATGTATTCATACATGTACCTTTGCAGTGTTCTAATGACAGTACAGATCTAATAGCGGTGGACAGGTAGACCAAGTCTGTTTTCAGTGCATAACAAGAGATGTCCCCATCCATATCTTACAAGCAAACTACATGACAATGTCCACCGTGTTCCTTATGCCTTTGCATCTAGCAGCAGTTCAGTCCTGTCGTGACATGCCATGGTCATGCCTCTGCACTCTGCCGTTGCTGGATGTGGATGTATACCCCCTAGTATCTCTTCTTCTTCCTCCCAAATCAACACCTTTGTCTTCTATTAAGAATCCTTTCCTCCCTTTACCCACAGCAAATCTCATCCAGTGCCGTGCTAGCTCCGGTGTTTCTCCTAGACACTCCCCGAGGCCTCCAGGGCATCTCTTCTCTTTGATCACCTGTCCAGTTATGTCATCACCCTTGCTGCATGGGTTTTGTTTAATATTGTCCCTAAAAATCCCACAATGCTGTCTAAGAACTCGATGCTGGTTTTCAGAGTGAGATTTGAGGGGAAAGTCAAAGACCCTTTGGATCAGCGCCCGAGTGATGGTGTCTCTCCAGTATCCGTGAACGCCGCTCAGTGACGCTCAGAATCTTTCTGTGTGCTTCTGGATGATGGCTTCCTGTTGTCCTCTCAGCTGTTACTTCAGGGGCTCTTCTCTCCTCTAACTCTTACCTTAATTGTTGGATTGGTGCACGTGGAGAGTGTGCTGCGCAATAGATCAACAGAAGGTGTCCTCAAACATGGCAGCGTTCAAGGGGGAAGGTGACAGTGGACTGAGGAGGACTATAACCCGAGAGCCTGAGCTGCTTGGCAGGGTGTGTGTTTGGGAGTGTTGAGAGGACGTCAAGAGTTATTTGATGGTAAAGGAAATGTTCCTGCTGACAGTGAGAGAGCGTGAGGGCACAGTGGGGAGAATTCATGAAAATCCAAAACCCTGGACTCAAGGGCGTGTGTGATGGTTTGGAAATGCTCAGTCCTGGGAGTGGCACTATGAGGAGGTGTGACCTTGCTGGAGTAGGTGTGGCCTTGTTGGAGGAAGTGTGTAACTGTGGCAGAGGGCTTTGAGATCCTACTCTTAGCTTCCTGGAAGTGAGTCTTCTCCTGTCTGATTTGGATGAAGATTTAGAACTCTCAGCTCCCACTCTACCATGTCTGCCTGAACACTGTCATCCTCCTCCCTTAACGATGGACTGAATCTCTGAACCTATAAGCCAGCCCCAATTAAATGTTGTCCTTGTAAGAGTTGCCTTGGTCACAGTGTTTGTTCACAGTATAAAACCCTAAATAAGACAGCAGGAGAGAAGAATGTGACCCTCCCCTCTGACATTCTCTCTCCCCACCCTCTTCCTGTATAGCCCTGGCTGTCCTGGAACTCACTCTGTAGACCAGGCTGGCCTTGAACTCAGAAATCCACTTGCCTCTGCCTCCCAAGTGCTGGGATTAAAGGCATGTACCACCACTGCCCAGCCCCAGATGCAGAAAAGAATGAGTCAGTATGGAATAGAGTTGTATTTTGTTAAGAAAAGGTTTTTTAGGCCAGGTGTGGTAGTACATGCCTTTACTCACAGCCCTTGGAGGGCAGAGGCAGAGGGGAATCTTTGTGAGTTCCAGACTAGCCTGGTCTATACAAGGAGTTCCAGGCCAGACAGGTCTACTTAATGAGACTCTGTCCCAGCAAACAAACAAACAAACAAACAAACAAACAAAAACAAAAAGCAAAGGTTTTAATGGTCAAGGCATCAAATTGCCTTCTATTTATAACCACAGGCTTGGGCTGTTTCTAACCTTGGTCATAAACACTTCATTTTTTTGGTGGGCAACAATTGGGGTAGAGATTCATGATGGGTCAAGGGGCTGAGAATAAGTGAGCGCTCAGCCTTACATGGGACACCTGAGTTAACCCCCCTTCCCACCCCACCAAGGCACAGGGAACATTGCTGGAGAGGAGAAGGAAGAATACAAGAGCTGGAGGCCGAGGAGGAATCTTGGGGAATGCTACCTTCTGGACATGACATGGTTGCCTTGTGGGACTGAGGTTCCCTGCACATGATCCAGTCGGCCCCAGTCCAACCATGGATGGAAAAGGCCACCTCTTGCCTTTACCGAAGTGGAGGAGGAGCTTTTGGACAGAAGTGTTTCCTGATAACAGGGATCATCCTGGAGGGTTTCCCACGTTTCAGTGGACGGCCCCACGTCTGTGCGTGTGTGGGTGCTTCCCACGGTTCAGTGGGCGGTCCCACATCTGTGCGTGTGTGGGTGCTTCCCACGGTTCAGTGGGCGGTCCCACGTCTGTGCGTGTGTGGGTGCTTCCCACGGTTCAGTGGGCGGCCCCACGTCTGTGCGTGTGTGGGTGCTTCCCACGGTTCAGTGGACGGCCCCACGTCTGTGCGTGTGTGGGTGCTCATACCTGCACTTAGTGGCTTGCTAAAAACAAAAAAAGACAAAAGAAGACATGGAGTTGGGAAGGAGGTATATTAGGAAGGAGGGAGTTCAAGATTGGGGAAGAGGAGTAGTAGACATGAACGTATTTCACTGTAAACATGTATAAAAAAAAACCCCAAATAGCTCTGAAAAAATTCTGGAATCACCAATTTCTGAATAAAGTTCTGAGTAGAAAAAAATGTTTTAAAAACGTGTGTATGTGTATGCATGTGTCTATGTTAGTGAACACTACATGTATACATGTATACAGGGTATACAGTGGGTCCCCTGGAGCTGGAGTTATGGGTGGTCATGAGCTGCCCAGTGTGGGTGTTGGCAACTAAACTTGGTTCCCGTGGAAAGTAGTAAGAATACTAAAGCCTCCGGGCCATTTCTCCAGCCCCAAGTAAAGGGTTTAACACAGGGAGGGAATGAGGGAAGAGGGAGAAAGGGAAGATGGAAGGAGAGAGAAAAAGAGAGAGAGAGAAAGAGAAAGAGGGGGGAGGGAGAGAGGGAGAGAGGGGCAGAGACATGAGAAAGACAGAGAGATACAGAGACTTAGGAAAAATATAGTTCATAGTAAAGCATAGATCTGCAGTTTCAAGAGTCCTCCAGACTCAATTTCATCCCTTCTCTACAACTTGGTCTTTTTCTTCATCTTAAATTCCCGATGTTACAGTGTGGTCCATCCCCGATCAAGCTAGTCACTCACATGTTGAACTCCTTTCTCATTCTTCGCCCTCACCCACACTTCTCTCTGCCGATTGGTGTTCAGAGACCCATGGAAGTCCCAGCCACTCTGACCACCTTCTCTTGCTTCTGCAAAGCCTCCCGTACATCCATCCCACTAGTAGTTCCAACATCCAAATTCGCAGGTACCAATGGATGTTAAGCTTCCATTAGGTTCAAGTGAAGGTCAAACTCTTGACATCCCACACCAGTCACATTCCATTAGGTAAACAACTTATGAGGAGAAGGGTATTTCAGAGCTTTAAGTCCACACCATCTGGTTCTGTCAATTGTGGACCCAGGGTAGAGGTGATTCAGGCAGGAAGCATGTGATGGGGGGTGTCTGGGGAGAAGAGCAAGACAGAGAGAAGACACCCAGCCAGCAACTCACATCCTCTGGTTAGGTCTCACCTTCACAGGTCACACCTCCTCAGTGAAGTTACCCACAGTCCAAGGGCCCAATCCCCTCTCTCTAGTGCTGACAATTTCCCACGCCATAAGGCATTCGAATCACGATGCCTTTGGATGTTGCTCTGGCCTTTCTAGGCTCTGTCCTCATCCTTGTTACACGCCCTCTGCTTCTGCGAACGTGCAACTTCCTCCCAGAAGGTGCAACTTCTGTGTCAGGCTTGTTCTTGAACATTCTGTGAGACTCAGCTCAAGCCTTATCTTTTTAAGTAAAGATTTCTTGATCACCTCAGACAGAAGGAGATCCCATCCCACCCCTGCCCCCAACCCCCCACTTTTCCTAAGTCTGGGACTATCTGTAGGCCCACCGTGATTTGCTTGGGCCCGAGGTTCTTACAAACCAGCTAGTGGGTTCCTAATGTCTGATTCATTTGCTCAAGGTGGGGAGATGTGCAGGCAGCCTTCTTCAAATGAATTAATAGTGTAGCTTATTTTGTGTGCAGGTCTGGGATGACATGTGACCTGGTCTTGAATACCTTCTCTAAATCATACTATAAACATTTCACTTCACAGAGAAGTGCAAACAGCTTACAGAATCATTCACCCAGTACTTCAAACCACCTAGACCTTTGTCTGTTTTCCGTGGCAGAGGGCTCCACTGGCAAATCAGACTCCACTGGCAAAGCAGACTTCTCGTGAGCCTCGTTCTCTGTGCTTACAGTTCCTAATGGGAGGGGCCGCTTGAGTCTTTGATTTCTGCTGCTTTTGTTCCGTTTAGGTGCTTACTGTTTTACACAACAGAACAGAGAAGAGTTATTGAATTGTGCTTAGCTGTGCTGTTTCTGAAGCCTGCTTTTGTTCTCCCCACCTCCATTTAAATCAGTCGTTAGAAGCAGTGCATGAGAAACAAAATAAAACAAAAAGAAGCCGATTCACGAGTTCCTGTTAAACTTCCTATTTCACTTCTATTAATGGTGCTGAGGTCTTACACATGCTATTCACTGATGTTTACACAGTATTTCTCTGTAGACTGTCCTTTATTAAACATACACTCAGAGTAGGATGATATGGTTTTTGGCATCTTAATGTATGCAACAAACCTGTGAAGAATTAACACGTGGAAACGTTTGGAAACCAGAGAGGGCTGGAGTTACTGTGGGCTCACGGGAGACGGGAGGGAGGAGTGAAGCTGGAAGGTTAAGCAGATTCTGCATCTTAATGGTCAACTCCACAAGCCTGGGCTTTCCCCAGGCAGTGCTGGAGAACCAGGGTGTGAGACCAGTTAGGATACTCCAATAATCAGAGTCAATAACCAAGCCACAAGGGTGGCTGAAGCCATGTGGGGACACAGCTTGAAGAAGCACCAAGCAAGGAGGCAGGGACACAAAAGACTGAGACAATGGACCTCCAGGCTGAGTGTCCCTGGTCGCTTGCTTCTCAGAGTGTGATCCAGTAGACAACCAAAGCAGCTCGCTAACAGGTTCTCACCTGCAAAATGGGGCTAAGAGCAGTAACTCTCTCACAGAAGTCTGGAGCGAGTAAGAGATAATTAGCGCTGTGACAGCCAGGCGTATCCACACCCTACTCACACCAGAACCTCTGAATAGATGTTAACTTAGGAACAGAAGAGACCTAGCTGTTGTGGATAAGGTGTACCAAAGATTAGAGCAATTCTCTCTGATTCTTCAGGTGGGTCACTCTAACTCTGCCAGGTGGAAAAATGATGTGGCCTTGGAACGTGTGCTATATATAGTCACACCGGTGGAATAAATTACAGTTTTCCATGGATGGCTTTGGAGGATGAAGGAAGCAGACCAAGGGATGTGAATCTCCTCCAGGAAAAAGCACGGAGCCGGGTGTGGTGGCACATGGCTGCCGGGTGTGGTGGCGCATGGCTTTAACCCAGCACTTGATTGAGACATGATTGATGAGTCAAGGAGATATGATTAAGTAGATGGGGTTGGTGGGTGGCGGGGGGCGGGGGGCGGGGAGGTGTTGAGTACCTCAACCACTGCCATGTCTTAATTTGATATATTCAGGCATCTTTTCCACTATGATTTTGACATGGGATCTGGAACATAGGTACACATTGGCATTGTAGAATTATCATCCTAGAGTAAATGATGTTGCATGGCCTCATCACAGCTCATGGGTATTTAGGAAAAGTACCCTTCTTTGGGTCCCTGGTTTCTCAAACTGACTTCCATATCCTTGAGGCCACAGAGGTTTAACTATAAAGATCACTCTGGGTTAAAAGTCATGTCTTAAATGTGATCATCTAACCCAGGTGGATTAGATACCATTTTCCTTTCTTAAAGTCACAAAATCAAATTAGGATTTTTCTTCTTTTTCTTCTTTTTTCTCTGTGTAGCTCTGGTTGTACTGGATCTCACTCTGTAGACCAGGCTGGCCTTATCTCAGAGATTCACCTACCTCTGCTTCCTGAGTGCTGGGATTAAAAGTATACACCACCACCAACCAGCAAAATAAGATTCTTCATGTATGACAAGCCATGAAGGTCTTGGATCCTGGTGTTACTAACAGGTAGCTGAGTTTTGGTGGGTGCTTATACTGATTTTTAAGACACTGAATGTCTTACTCAACTCAGTGTCTGCTTTTTTTTTTTTTAATCTTTTTATGTGATTCTGATAGTTGTAGGCGTCTAGGTCTTTGCAGGTCTAACGCTTTGTCTTGGTTGTGATAGTGCACAATCACCACATGTGCTTCTTTGTCTTGGGTGTGATAGTGCACAATCACCACACGTGCTTCTTTGTCTTGGGTGTGATAGTGCACAATCACCACACGTGCTTCTTTGTCTTGGGTGTGATAGTGCACAATCACCACACGTGCTTCTTTGTGTCTGACTCCACTGACTGCAGCAACAACCCACTGCTAAGTGGGGACAGCCATTCCCCTACACGGACGCCATTTCAGACCCAGACAGGCTCCACACTGCTGAGCTGGCGGTAAACATTCATCTGTACAATCTCACCACAGCATATGAGCTCTCCAGCCAGGCCAGAGATTTCCCAGTTGCGATTCTTGCATTTGCTGGGTAAGACTATGTACTGTGTTGGTGAGTTGGCTCAGCAGGCGAAGATCATCCACTGCAACTGGTGGGGCTAGTGAGTGGTAGCTCAGATTCCATGGAAGGAAGGTACCTCGTGCTGCTGTTGAAATAGCGATATTTGATACTTGCTGGGGGCTGTGCTGGTTAGATTTTTATATTTTATTATTTTATTTTACCTTTTTTATATTATAGCAAACAGCAAGGGTCACCTTTATACACAGAGCTTCTAGATGTCTTCTAGAGAGCCAAATAACACCTCAGACACCTTAAGACATTCATTGCCTAAGATACTAAAATGGCACAGCCGGAATCCAAAATCACCTTTATCTGTTTTCCAAATGGCCATTCTTTCTAATGTCCATATTAACCGTATTGGTACAAAGATAAAGGGGCATGTCTGGGAACCACAGAATGCGCTGGCTCTCCTCGCACCCTCTGCACATCTTCAGGAACTTCCTCGTTCCTTTTCTTGAGGGGTTTACTCTTCTCTGACTCAGCCAGGGTTTACTGAGTGCTGAGTTAGGAGCTGTGCTGGGTGAGGTTCCTCAGGTGGCTCAGTTTCTAAGGGGAAATGGGAAATGTATCTTTCTAATGTATCAGTGAGCAGACAGGTCTCCATGCTGTGTTTAATTCCCACAGTGCAGACTTTCACTACAGGCCTGGATGGAGATTTTTGCACCTTCTGCAACAGGTTGCCTGCTTCCCCACCCCCCACCCCCACCAAGTACCACCAGCTGTAGATGAACTGTGATCCTTTCCAGTGTGCAGGAAGACCCTGGGGTGTGCAGATATAAACACACATTGATGCATAGCTTCATGACTTAAGTTACTGTTCACCTCAGGCACCGATGTGTCTCCTGCACCATATATCAAGGGGGCATATAATTTCTTCATTCATGATAAATTATCCAGAAAGGCTAAATTCCATCAGATTCAGCCAGAATTTATTATCTGAGGCTGAAGAACAAACAGACTGTCATCCCCCAGCTGCTCAGAACACATGTGTGAAGGGAGATTTGGGCCCTTTTGGCCCTTCTCACCCTCCCTGGATCTCAGAGTCAGACCTTCTGAGCATCTTCGTTGGACTTCCTCTCAACAACGAGGACACAGAAAATGAGTCGTGTTTCAGCAAGATGCACTTCACAGACTTGGTTTGACATCTCCACTCTCCTGTCTCGGGGCGTCTCATTTCCTGCAACGTTGACATTTGTCTCCACTCAAAGCTGCAGGCTGGGCAGCTGCCCTTCTTGTGGGTTTGCCTTCCATCTTGAGGCACTGTGTCTGACCTGTTTGCTCACCAGCTCAATAACTTGGCTTCATCCCAGTGGATGAGATTTCACCAATACATCTGCATGCCAGTGCATCTGAGGACCACTAACGGGCAGAAACCTGATTTTGATTTTGATCTTGTTTTGTGAGCCACTCTAGTTTATGCGTGAGCTGATTCTCCCCAAATCATGCTGTAGTTCAGCAATCATCGATGACCCTGGTTTATATAGCCAACAGTTTGGAAGATCCCCAATCCTGCTTTCAGTAGTCTTCCAGCTGAGTATCTCTTGACTGTGCAACACCCAATGATAGATAACTCAGCTAGAGTGGGCTGCCCCTTGTCTCAACGAAATCACTTCTAGGTAGTTATTTTACATCCAAATGAGCATCTTTTCTTTTTTTTCCCCATCTTCAATCATTCTACCTGCCTCATTAACTCCCGTTCAGCCCCCAAATACCCAACCAAAGCCCCTTCCATTTATTTAGACAGTCTCTGATTGCATTTCTTCCCCCTGACTGGAGTGACGATTCTTACTTGTGACAAATATGGAACTCCTCACTACACTCGATGGCAGTCGTTTTCCTGTGCACACCCCGATAGTCTGCAGCATTCTGAGCTCAGTAATTATAATTTGCATATGAAGTGTGCCCCTTGTCAAGGATCACATGTGGAAGGGCTCTGTCCTCCATGCGACAGTCAACAGTAAAGCTATGGGAAGGTGACTGGTTCCCGAGGACTCTGAGCTAATCTGTAGATCAGTCCATCCACGAGCTCATAATTTCATGGGGGTTGGTAGAGATTAGGAAGGAAGGCCACACTGGAGGAAGTAGCCTCTAGTGACATGCATTAAGAGATGTATTTCGTCTTTATTGGGTTCTTTCCCATCTCCACCTCCTGTCTGTCCTAAGGAGGGCCACTTTGCTCTTTGCCCTCATGTTCTGCCTCACCAAACACTGGGCTGGAACCAGCAGATACCAATGACAGTGAACAGAAAGAACCAAATCTGTGGGCCAAAATAAACCCTTGCTCTCTTATGCCATTTCTTCAGGCATTTGTCCCGGAGCTGCAGATGTGCTTGACACTCCCAAACCCTTCCATCCTTCACCTAGAACTCTCAGCAGTGTGAGTCCCTATAACAGTGCTGTATCATGTTGCTTCTTAAGCCGAATGCATTCAGCAGTATTGACGTCCTTGATACTATATGTTTTGAAGACAAAATCAATTCTGTTAGGAGGGATGATCTGGAAAGTGTCCCCAAGTGGCATGTTCTCATTTGACATCATCACACGAAGATTTTATCAGGCAGAGAGATAAAGAGGTCATTTTAACAGAGGAATTAACACAAGCCACTTGGGCACCAGGGCGGGGTCTGGAGTGGATTAAGAAGCTGTACTAAATAAATGATAGGCCATGGAGCTCAGATCGTGGGTTGGAAACTTGCCATCTCTGCAGGATTGCTTGCAACTATGAAGTCCATCGTCGTCGTCGTCATCCTAGACGCCGTTCACAAGAGAAATCGTGTCTCATTGTAGACTATCTTCTATGAGGACAAGAATATTGAGACATTGCAGATTTTTTTGTCTCCCGGCTCTGCCACTGGAGGTCACTGTTGTACCATTGAAATGAGTGCGAAGCCCCGCCTGATGACCTTTTGAAGTTGGCTTCCGCCAGGAGTGAATACAATACCCTCTGGGTAGCTAGGAAGTCCCGAGGTGCAGGCTTCTCCCTGGCTTCGTGGAAAAGTGGCCTGGTGACCTGCAAAAAATGACTTCGGAAGAGCGACGTCCGTCTGGAGAGGGGCTGCGGGTGGGAGAGCGGTGCTGGGAGGGAGACGTCTGTATCGCATTAGTCTGCGTCTGGCGGGGAGGGGCTGGAGGCCCTGGCGGGTCAAGGCAACTGCTCCCTGCTGCTTTCTGGCGCGAATCTGGAATCTGGTAGTGATTAGAGAAGGTTATTGTCTTGGGAGTCCAGAGAGATCGGTAGTAATACTGCTTTGAGCGTTTCTGACCCCATCTTAGAAGGACGTCTGGAGATTGAAAGAGGCCTCTCCCACGCCTCTCCTGCTGGGTTCTGATTTTAGAGCCACTAAGCAAAGAAAGACAAGAAAAACTGAGGCCTATTCCTTAAGCCTATCCACTCCCAGGGCTTACAGGGGACACTCCAGGAGGAGCACAGAAAAGAGCACACACATCCCTAGACAGAAAAACCCCAACTAAGCCTCTATTTTTCTCAGCCCCTCTTCCTGTGGAGTGAGTATCATTTGGTACATTTTTTATGAGAAGAAACAGAGACTTGGAACGGACATTCGAACCCGAGTCTTTTGAAATATAAAGAGAATGGATGGTAAAATGACTACTTGTGGTTAGTGGCTAAAAATTCTGCCCTTGAAATTTTGGAGAAATAGCTCCTCCCTGTGCAGCCTTGACAATAACCCGCTTCAAGGCGAGCTGAAGCCTGGGTACCTTTTGGCGACACTTTTTTTCTTCTTCTTCTTTTTCTTCTCTCCTTCACTTTCTCCCCATCTCTTCCCCTGGGTTTCCCTGTGTAACGCAGGTTGACTCTATCCCTTCCCCCCCCCCCCCCCCCCCCCCCCCCCCCCCCCCCCCCCCCCCCCCCCCCCCCCCCCCCCCCCCCCCCCCCCGTGCTGGGAATCTGACGGTTGGGCTACTCCTAGATCAGAGTGGCTTTCTAATAAGTCATAATCTGTTTATAGCCATTCATAAAAGCAAAGTGCTTCTGTGCACATTAGCTAATTTGGCTCTTATAATAACTGTATTATCCCCATTGCTGTAGACAAAGAATCTGAGACGCTGAGGAATTAATTTGCTAAAGGTGCTACAGTCAATGATGAAGTTCAACCTCGGATCTTTTTGCTCTAAACACAGTACCCATTGCCCGCCACCCATTGCCTGATACCCGTTACTTTCCAGGTAAATACTGGTTGATGGAGTGATGCTGTGTATACCCTAGTTAGCAATAAACTGGTCTTAAGTTTAGGTAGCATTTTTATCTCTGGAGATGGTGTTTCAACCCAGGAAGGTTACACAGGAGACCGTGCCCCGAGGGGATGGAAGACTTCTGAATGTTGTCCTCTGACTGAGGTGCATGAACACACACGGGTGTGTACACATACACACAGACACACACAGGGACACACGTTTGCATGCACACACACACACAACTCATGCCCGCATGCAAGAATGCACGCAGTATGCCCATAAACACACATACAAGCAGGCATGCGCACACACGTTTATTGTGTGTGGATGAGTGCTCACATGACATGACTGGCATGTAAGGGTCAGAGGGCAGCTTGTAACTGGACTCATAAATAAATTTCTAAAACTTTTTAAAAGGGCAAAGATTATTTATTTATTTATTTATTTATTTATTTATTTATTTATTTTGCTGGAGTTCACACAGCTCTGGGGCGATTAATACATCATCTTCCTATACCAGAGGTACCAGATTTAGAAAATAAGAACCCAGAACTCCTAGAATTAGATTTCTTACGGGGCTATTGAGACATGTATGCTAACAAGCCAACTGTTTATCGGAAATGTAAATGTATTTGGCCATTGTGCGCTTTCATCTGTCAACTGTTCCCTGTCTCCAAAGACAGAAAGCCAAGCTTGGTGTTCTCTCAAGCATGCTTGAATTTTGGACATGTCGGTGTTTTTAAAAGGACAATTTGAAAACACCCTCTCAACGCACCGATGTCCAAATTCTCCATTGCAGTTTTGTCAGAAACCCTTTGAACTGTGCTCGCTTCGTGGTATCACCTCATGGAATCATTTTAAAGTGAATCCTAAGGAACAAAACTGTGGCAGAGCAGTTTGAAAACACAAAGGGCTTCAGGACAATTGTGAAAGAAAGCAGAACAGATCATTGTACCAAGTACCCCAGGAAAACCACACCGTGGAAAGGAGTCCCTGAGGAGGGCCGAGTGGAATACCCTCCCTAGGCACACCTTTAATCAAACTTCAAAAGAAAGACAAGCATTCCCTTTGGAAGCCATTATATAATGAAGTCAACCCTGCTTTCAACTCCAAAACTAATTACGGGATTTATTCTTCTTACTTAATCTATTCCCAGGTATTTGGAAAAAATGCTTTAGTACTTTGCTAAGCAAACAGAAACCATAAGTAACATTAATTTGTCCCAACTAGGTGTGCACATGCTGATTTTAGAACTACCAGTCAGTATTTGCATATAGAGGAATCATCACGTTACTTAAAAAAGACCCATTGTTACACACAGAGAAGGTTTTTAAATCTAGCACACATCAAAGTAGATCCTGGCCTCATAAAGAAAAAATCTTATTCTGCCAAGACAAGACACATGGCTCTTTTTTAAGTTAAGGTCTTACTCCAGGGCTCAGGCTAGCCTGGGGCTCACTGGATAGCTCCCACTGGTCTTGACTGTGCAACAATCCACCTGCCTCAGCTTTCTCTAAGTGCTATGAGTACAGGTCTGATTTACTATATCCAACTTGGAATATTTGGGTCTTGAAGTCTTAGAGCCACACACTGAAGAGTGTGTGTACCATGTGCACACATAAGTGAACTATCACCTAGCACCTGTTAGGGTGGGTATTACTAAACACATGTGTAAGTGTTGTTGAGGTTGTGGGGAGCAGACCCATGTGCATGGTTGATGGGAATGTCTATCATTACTGTTATTACGAAAAATAGCATGTATGTTCCTAAGAACTAGAACCTCTATGTGCTCCCACAATCCCTCATTTGATTATGTAGACAAAGGAAATAAAAAGAGTATCTTAAAGAGGTAATGACACCCCGCTGTTCATTGTAGTAGCGTTCACAGACACTGCAACCATAGTAAAAGGTGAATGAACAGATAAATTGTGACACATACATATGAACACATACGTATTCATATAAAGATGTAGAAAATTCCTGAGTATAATGATGGCTTCCAGTGGCTGGGATTGGAAGACAGGGGAGGATGTTGGTCAAAGGTCAGTTATGCAGGATGAACCAGTTCTGTAGATATATTCTACTGCATGGTGGCAAAGCTTATAGTAATGCAGCACACACTTGGAGTTTTCTATGAGAACTTATCACAGGAGTTTTTGTCAGATATATAAAGGGTTAACAGAAGTAATAAACATATGAATTGGGTCTACTATGGGAAGAATTTCACAATACATATGCACATCAGACTTTATGGTATACATTTTAAATGTATACAATTTTCACCCATCAAATACACTTTAGTAGGGCTGAGTAGGTTGTATTTCAGACAGTAGCCTGGTTGCTTAGCGTGCACACATCCATGGCCTTGCTCTTCAGCATAGCACAAACCAGATGTAGTGGTGCACACCTGGACTTCTGGGAGGCCTGAGGTGGAGGTAAGAGGATCAGAAGTTCAGTATCCTCCTCAGCTACTTGGCAAGTTTGAAGGGAGGCTGAGATAAATGAGACTAGATCAACAAACAAACAAATACCAACCCCCCAACCACAAACCAACAACAACAACAAAACCAAATCTCCAAAAGAAAATGCACACTCCAGGAAGGGGGAAAATAAGGAATTTCTGCATTCCCTATCACTGCATAGATATGGTCGCACTGGCAGCTGGTCCAATAGCTCCATCAGTAAATACAGAGAGTAGAAGAACTTGTCGTGCAAACATGAGAAGCTGAGCTTGATTTTAGCAACTGTGTAGAATGAGCCTGGGGTTAACCAGATGTTTCAGATGGCAAGGGTGCTTGCTGTCAGGCTTGACATGAGTTTGGTCCCAGAACTTATATGGTGGAAAGAGAGAACTGACTCACTGTAATTGTCCTCTGACTTCTACATGTGTGATACAGTATGGTGTATACATACATACATACATACATACTACATACATACATACATAAACATACACACAAACAGGCAGAGAGTTATATAATCAATCAATGAATCCCAGCACTGAGGAGGGGAAGGAGGAGGAAGAGGAAGAAGAAGAGGAGGAGGAGGAGCAGGGAGTTCCTGGGTTCTTTGGCCAGTAAAACCAGCCTACGTGGCCTGAAGGCAAATGAAGAGACCTTGGCTTTGAAAACTCATTGTTCTTAAAAATCACAACTGTCCTCACTGTTGCAGATGGAAGAGCAGAGAGGGACCGCTGTTCAAGCAAACTATGACCCAGAAGAATTACGTATCACTCCCTATCACCTTCATAGTAAGGGAACTAGACAGTGAGTGACAGATCTGTCTCATGAAGTTGGGACACATGTACGGATACCTTTTTGTCATCTCTTCCCCTGTGACATTCAGAATGCAGATAATAGTATCAGTACTTGTGGGTACATGGGTAGTTGGGGCACTAGCAATAAAAAGTGAAATGATTCGGGTACAAGATACAAAGTAAAGATTTGCAGATGACTGGAAGAAATGAGATCACAGCTGTGGTAGACTTTTGGAAAACACCTTCAGTGTGTTTTATTTTGGGGGGTTCTAAAGACTTCACATTTTTTTCAGGTTGTAGTTGATACATTGTAACTATTATTTAGATGTTGGGTTTATCATGCCAATGGAATTTTTTTCCCAACGCTACACACTCATATGTGGTGACTAAGCATTCATTTTTTATGATGTATTAAAGTCCCAATAAAGGTAACAAATCCACCTAAATTTACACCAGAATCTCTAACTTACTGTACGAAGAGTTATTGGTATAACATTTGCCTGTTTATTCAAGATATGACCCAAGGAGCCATGTTTGAGCTGATGCCTGTTCTGTGAGCACCACATCTGTCCTCTGTCCAGATTCTCTGTCTCAGCTAACCAGCATTTCCTCATCCATCCCCATCACCCCTGGTAATTTTTTTTTTTTATTTTCTCCTGGCTTAACAAAATAATTTCTTAGGTGGACTTACTTATTCTGCCTTTGTTTCTCTGTATTGCCATCCAATCAAAAAGTAATTCTTATTTATTAGTTCCTTTTAAAAACCATTTCAGAGGTTTTAAGTATGATGTATAAGTCTCTTTATCTGATTTTTAATTACACTTCTAATGCCCAGCACTCAGTACACACTGCTCTTTCTGTAGTTTCTTAAACAAACAGCCCTATTTCTCCAATATGTATCTTTCCTTGAATTTATCTCCTTAGACAATTGCTTCTCTGGCTAACTTCTATTTGCCCTTAAACATCCACTTATGGCTCTAGCTCATTCAGTAAAGTGTTTGTCTTGCAAAGATGAGGATCTGTGTTTGATCCCTTGAATCCTTGTTAAAAAAAAGTCAGGTGTGGTAGTGTGGGCTTGTAACCCCACTGCAGGGAGGAAGAGATGGGTGAGTCCTTGGTACTAGTCTGTCAACCAGTCCAGCCTATGCGGTGAACTTCAGGCCAGTAAGATACTTGTTTCAGAAAAACAAGGTAGATGACAACTGAAGAATGACAACCGAGACTCCTCTGGCTTCCCTCCACACAAGCATGTGCACATGCACACACACACACACACACACACACACACACACACACACACACACACACACAGAGAGAGAGAGAGAGAGAGAGAGAGAGAGAGAGAGAGAAAGAAAGAAAGAAAGAAAGAGAGATTTGCCTATTTTCTTAATTACTCAAACTTTGATTATTAGGAACAACTGAACACTTTGATTATGTGATACAAATATTTCCTATAATATGTCTCTAAAACAAAGGCCCTTCCTTCCTTCCTTCCTTCCTTCCTTCCTTCCTTCCTTCCTTCCTTCCTTCCTTCCTTCCTTCCTTCTTTCCTTCCTTTTATTTCCTCTGTATCTAGCCACTCAGTGTGTGATATACAACCAATAAATATCTGTGTCATGAGTTGTCATGTGGAAGAGGGAGCAGATGTTGTCTTCTCTCTTGCAGTTAAAACCAGCAAAATGCCGAATATCAATCTGTCATTAGATGGTAATGCATCCCAGTGGATGGATGCCCAGACACCGGGATCTGTCTGCTCCTTTGTGGCATTCAAGTTCTGGCTGGAAGAGCCACCTGATCAGGCTCCACAGTAGGGACTGAAGCTGCTCTTCACAGGTGGTTTTATTCTCTAGTATCCCAATTACTCATAGCCATACATGACTATATGACGCACATTCATCATATTTACAAAGCAAGTGCATTTTAATCTAATGAAACATGCTATGGGGCATATCCATAGTGGGAAGCCCTTCTGGTAGAAAGCCTGGTTTGAATAAAATAATACCTATTCTAATGAACTTTGGAGAAGTAGCCCTTTGAGTCAGAGCCAGCTCCTTTCTTATAGATAGCTAAGGAAAAGGCATTAAGGGACAGTGGTCAAGATACTTCAATGAGTTCCTAGAATTTTGTTTTGTTATCTTCTTCTGTTCCTCAAATATTGATGTGTGCAGTTCATTATGAAGAATACAAGAAGCACGTTTAGTGAAAGTTTTGGTTTCTTAAAAAGCCCAGTTGTGTTATGTGAATATGCTTTTGTTTTAATCCCAGGTGTGGGATAAAAGGCTGCTTCACAGCAGGTGATTATGATTTGCCTCAAGCACTAGCAGGGTTGTGATTTTTGCTAGTTGGAATTCTGGGAAATCTGGAGAGGGCATAAATGTCAGAGACCCAGAGGGGCAGGGTCCCTCTGAGAAGGCTGCTGATCCTCCTCTTTTGCATTTTGTTAAGTGGTGTGATCAAAGAGACAAGAAGTTGGCGATATTCTGATGATGAAGATTGGACTTTCCCCAAAGAACCCAATGCTCTTAATCAGAAGGAAGCAGGATATAGAGGCCTATAGCCCTTTCCCCTTTAACCTTCTTTTTTTCCTTCCTAGTGTTGGGGGTCAGAAGGGATTAGAGTAGAATAAGGGTTGGAAGAGGGGTGAGAGATATAAGAACTCAATAAAATAGCTAAAATTATAGACCAACAGATGAGGACATCTCTAATCATTGGGACTCCATGAACATATCTTTAAATACCCCTAGTTATGTTGATATTTGTGCTGATTTGAACCTTCATATTGTGAGCCCAAATTGTGAATAATTTGGTCTGGATTTTCTGGGACTGACTTTAGAATAGAGACAACTTTAGATAAACATTAGATATATAGAGTGAAAGTGTTCTATCTACAGGAAAGAGATTTTTCCTACATTTGTTCCCCGGGACAAACTTTGTATGTGAAGCTGAAATTAAAGAAGTGTGGTCTTCTGTGATGTGACCTTTGAACTCCAAGAAAACTACCCTTGGGACGTAGAGGAGGTATAATTTCCCATCAACCATTAAGAAAGCATCCCATTTTTCTCATGGTAGTGTAAATGTGTCTTTTATACTTCCCTTGCCTGAAAATAAGTTTAGTTATTCTTCATGTAAGCTTTTTGAGGGGAAGAGTATTGTCTATTATTCGATAAAGTGTTTGTAATAGGAATGTCTGATTTGAATATTAGTTACTTCAGTTTGAGCTGGAGGCTCTGGGCTGCTGTAACTTGGGGGCTTTGTCTAGGTCAACAGTTCTTTGGGTATCAGCACCTTTGGGAGTTAAACAAACCTTTCACAGGGATCTCCTAAGACCACCAGAAAACAGAGATATTTACATTATGAGTCATCACAGTAGCAAAATCACAGTTATGAAGGAGCAACAAAAATAATTTTATGATTGGGGATCACCACAACATGAGGAGCTGTATTAAAGGGTTGCAGCATTAGGAAGGTTGAGAACCATTGGTCTAGACCCAGACATGAGGAATCTAGACAAAACCTTTACACTTCTTCTTACAAAATACTCTCTTTGTTCTGAGATTCTAGGCATTCCCTCATGGATAGATAGTGTCTCACTGGACTCAGTGAGCTTGAAGAAAATGACTTAGACCTGTTTGAAGTCTAAATCTGGGATCATCACCTACACTTTGCACCAAGGAATCCATCCTCAGTAAATATACCATGAATCCCACATATGTTTCATGAATACCTCCATCGAGCCTTCTGATATAAGAGTGGCCTGCTAATGGCTGCTAAGTGCAGAAGCAGGCTTCTCTCCATCACTGTTCCTTCCCAGTACCCGCTCCTTTCACCAACACTTTCCCACTCCAGGTTATCCTACAAAACAGCACAGATCCAATTTTCCTCCTGAGTTCCTTTCATTCGTGTGCTCAGAAAAGCATGTGAGCTCCCCATTAGTTATGGAATAAGAACCACAGTCCTGTGTCTGCTACCGAGAGCTGCACAAGAGGGCCTCATCGTCTCTATCAAGTTTTCCCTTGAAAATTCCTTATGTACAAAATCTCTGTTGTGAGTTCTGTCGTTGCTCTAAAATGGTGGTACCGGACGGAACACCCGGTTGCGTGCTTTTGTTTGTTCTGGTTTGAGGCACAGACTTCCTTTTTCTCCTTATTTTTTTCAGAATATGAATTTTTTTGCAGTTAGCTCAAATCTATATATTTATGTATTTACCTATACCTATTATTGCTGTGAGAAAACACTTGATGGGATGACATAAGGAAGAAAGGGTTGACTTGAGCTTAATTGAGGACTCAGTCCATCATGGTATGGGGAGGTGTGGTTGCTTTTTCTGGGGAGGTAGGAGCAAGTAGTCAAGAAGTAGAGAGATTAATCTGGAGGGCTCTGTTTGCTTTCTCCCTTTTATTCCTTCCAAGATCCCTGTTGATGAGACAGTGCCTCCTATATTCAGGGTAGACCTTCCCTCCTCTTTTTGAAAACACACTTTACCTATCACACCATCCTTGTCCCCAGAGCCTATCATGGTAAGTTCTTAAGCACCCCTACACTGAGTCCTGGTTGTGTTTTGGCTAATTATATATATACTTGGCCCTCAACAAAGATGGCCTACAAGTATTCAGATTCATTTCTTGTTCCCTTATCTAAATTTAAAGCCCTTGGGAGAAAGAATAGCATTTTAGTAAGATGTGAATCCTCATTGCTTACCAGTCTAGATTTCCATATTATTTTGAACAAACCACCAGGAGGGGATTCATATATGATTTAGTAGCTATTTATATTTCTGTCTTCACAGGTAAGCCATGAGATTCTGATTAAGATACATTATTTCTGCTTCTCTCTGGGCCAGCTTCAGTGCCTGGGGTAGGGAGACACTCCTTCAGAGCTTGCTGAAGGAGTGTAGTGTTGAGTTTGCCAGAAAGAGCTGACTGTGAATGAAGTCAGTAAGTTCAACGGCACTGTGATCCTCTGAGACAGGGAAAGGGGGTTGCCTCTGAAGTGCTTCCTTTCTTGGTTGGCTTGTTCCCTCTTCGGAATGAAACTTGAGCAAATTAAACAGGACTCAAGCTGGAATCCACAAATGACACTGGGCTTGAAGGGATTGCGAAGTTGGGAGCGATTTAGTTCACTTGCGTTTTACTTGGAGGATAATGTTTTCCTTCTGGGAAGAGAAATGTTAGGGGGAAGAAAAGATCTCCTCCTGACTGTAAAACACAAGTAATAGGAATTTAGCCAGAAATATGATCTTATGAAAACCCTCCAAGCCCTGCTTCCTTTTCATAGCCCTGTCTCTGCTTTTGGATTGACATTACCATGTTTGCCTTTCTCTGGTTTCCAGAGATCAGGCTAGAGAAAGGCGCCAGGGTAACAAGCCAAATAGGCCTATTATGGGATGTCATGCTCACTGGCCATGAGTGCTGTCTCCTAGGACATTTATAACACTCGGCCCAACTTTAATAACACATGGACAAGCTTGGGGCAATCTGTAAAGAATCTGAAAGTTTTTTTTTCTATTTTTTGTTATAACTGTCTGTATTATAAAATTAGTGAGTCTTGGGATTGGACTAGGTTGGAAAGATGATCTCATCAGAGGGGCCTCAGCTTTCCTGGAGAAGAGCTGTTTTCAATATCCCTAACATTCTAACTGGGCACATCACTGGAGCTGCATTTATAAACATAGGTTGGCAGATGGTAACTGTTAAGCTGTAAGACAGAACATGGGCAAAATGCAACTGTCACTCCCCTTTAAGCCATGGAGATGAGGCAGGGCAGGAATAATCAGCCATCCTGAGCAATTTTGCTGAGAATCAGGGAGACAAGAATGTAGTGGGAGACCGTGTTATCAATTACTAAAAACAAAAAAACAAAACAAACAAACAAACAAAAAACAACCCATGCACATTGATGCTTTTCAAAACTTAATATTCATCAAAGCACCTGGAAAACAAGTTAAAGCTCATATGCAGGGTGGAACTTGGCACTCTGCATCTCCAAGTTCCCTGTGGCCATCGACACACGAGCTACACCCCGAGCAGCCAAATTTTAGGGTGCCATATTTACTGTAGCAGGAAATAATGCCATAGTTAACCATCCCTAACACAGAGAAGCAGACTCTGAGACAATAATGCTGGATGATTCACTTATCTTATAGACCCTCAGAACTGAAGCAGGTCTTAAGCTTTCAAACCTTCCTTTTGGAGTGTGTATCCACTCGTGTGCATGTTGGGGTCCAGGAGTCACTCCACAAACCACAGGAACACTCAGCCAGACAGGGGTGGTTTGTTGAACACACACTTTAAGACTTCAGAATTCAGGGGACTGAGGCTGTGACCCCAAACATTTCTCAGGGCTGGCTTCTAAAGGAAAAAACCCACAACGAGCACATGTGTAAGTAGGTATAGGAAGTGTTGCCTGATGGTTGGCTCTGACTCAAGTTACATCGGCTAACTGGACAGAACAGTTCTAACGGACCTATATTCTGATTGGTCCTAAGTGGAACTTACAGTTGTTGAACTTCTTAAGATTAACAAACCTCAGAAGTAAAGGACACAACAGGGTACAGGGTCAGCATGACCCTGCGCTGAGCCAAGTTATTATTCTGGGAGGCATATTATGGCAACAGTATGAAATAGCTGGTGGGCATGGAACAAAATGGCTATAGCTATGCTAGCGGGGCAGGCTTCAGCAGTGCTCATGGGCCATGGCTTGTGTGTGGAGGTTAGAGGACAATTTGTAGGAACCTAGGTTTTCATTTACCCCATGAGCCCTAGAGATCAAACTCAGGTCATCAGACTTGGCAGCAAGTGTTTTCACCTTCTGAGCCATCTCACAGCCCAGAAAACTCTGTTTTAAAAATTATATGTACACTCTCAATACAGGAAACAAATAAGACCCTCGATTGAATCCAGAACAGATTTCAGGGAGCCAAATTCTTTTCTTCCTGTTCCTCTCCAAGGTTCTGAAGTTATTTTCTTCAAATGTTAGGCTCCTGGGTAGTGTTATTAGCAAGGCAGTAACTTATTTAGAGCATTAGGAAATACGAAAAAGAAACCTTACACCCTGAAGAGTAGAATAAGAAAGTGGTGAATTTGAGGATGTTCTGGGTTGAATAACTAGACTCCATTTTCAGAGATAAAATGAGATAATTAGGATGGAAATAGAGCTGAAATCTAAACATTCTGATTGATAGTCTACTGTTTCTTCTAGCACATAATTTATTCAAGGCATTATGATTTACTCACAGTCTTGGTTTAGGAGCTGATTGGCATTGATGTGAACATCCTCTGGTCACCTGGGCTTTGACCAGTCTCTGTCACAATAAATATCTACCATTTGCCACACCCCTTGTACCTCGCATTAACTACATGGACTTGAGGAAAATTACCTCATCTTTTTGGGCCCCAGATTTTTGACATGCACAAGGAAGAGATGTATAACATTTTGCAAATGTGCCACCAGAAGACTGTCCAGCACATCATGGGAGCTCAGTGAACACTCACTGAGCATTGACTAAACAAAAGGCAGAGACGGTACCTTTCTTATCCACTCTTGTCATCCCCACAGACACCTCGCATGGACTCTACCGTGAACAAGTACTCATTAGATTTTTTTTTTTTGTAAAATAAGCAAACGCTGATGATGACATTAGAGGCAGGTGTTACTTACTTGGAAGGAATCATTAAGATCATCCTTATCACCCAGTGCATTCTAGGTTCTAAATTATCTGTTGGTTTCTGCTGAGAGCTGCCAAAAGAGTCCCTTATTTTCTCTGCGTCTGGCAACTTGTTTACAGCTTATGACAAACACCAACAAAACACATACAGGGCTTAGTGAAGAACAGCACACAACCATAATCTCTTGAAAGAGACTCAGAATGGCAGGATTTTACATAATGTGCAGACATGGGAAATGCATTTTAGACTGAAGATCAAAGGCAGGAGTGGAAAGCTAGGATGCTAGTCACGTTAATTTTATTTTTCAAATGAGGCAAGGCAAAGAGATGTTGTTAGCTTTCTTTCAAGCAACTGGAAAGGCATCATGAAAGAAGAGGACATCTCAGGATTGTGCTGTTTTTGGTTTTTTTGGGTAACATGTCTGTGTGAGTGATGGTCGAACTATAGCAACCAGCCTCACTTCCGGTCAATGGTCAAGGATAGAAGGCAATCATACGTCATATGGAGAAATGCACACCGGACGCGCAAAAACTCTGTCTCCCTGTTGTTGTTTGTCTTGGTGGACAGCTAGAGTGTTGGGGCAGAAGGCACAGATGCGACAGTTTGGACTAGACTATGAAGTTAGGACACTTCAACAAGCATTTGTGTTTGGAGCAACAGCACCAGGATGGCTTTATCTTCATCTCTTATTTGCAAAGCCCCACTGAACACCTCCGCTGGTTATGTTGGAGAAAAGAGACTTTCTGAGACATGATGCCATTATTGCAAAGGGGAAACACATGCCAAGTCCTGCAATACAAAACAATATCTAGATGCGGATAGCTGGAGCTGTCAGTCATGTGACAGGATGCGTGGCCATAGCCAGGCAGTACCCAGGAGTCCTTGAGGCATGGCATTGGGGGAAGGAAGAAAAAGTCTCCAATGCTTTCCAAATACACAGACTCTGTTACGTTTATAAGAACCTGAAAAAGAGGTTTTTCTGTTTTACCCGTAACAATCTTTCACCTCGTAAAACATGTCACACTCGCGCCCTTTCCACTCAGAAACAGAAGGGACTGTGGCAGCAATGGAAAGGAAAAGTTCCACAAATCTACATTTTAAAATTCAGCAAAATAAGTGGTAATCTTAAGTGTAATTCTTTCTGAATGCCGAAAAATATTACCTAAGTTTCAGAGGCTGGAGAGATGGCTCGACGGTTAGAGCACTGGCTGCTTTCGCCGAGAATGAGAGTTCATCTCCCAACACCCACACTGGACACCTTCAAACCACCTATACCACCAGTTCTAAGGGATCCGACGTCCCCCGCTAGCCTCTGCAAGCACACGGACACACATGGACACATGATTAAATATATATAGCAAATCTTTAAAAAAAATTACGGAATTAATGGGATTGCTACATTACTATAAGAGCCTCAAAGAGACTTTAGGTTTTTCTTCCCCCTGAAGGGTTAAAAATTGGATACATATCTATAAGAGTCAGGAGATGGAAAGTCAAAGTTTGACTAGGAATTAACAGTAGATAGCCCTGTGTTTGAGACTATGAAAGTTACAAAGGTGAGAATAACTCCCTTTTAAGAGTTATTATTCTAGTAAATGAGAGGATATGAATTTTCACCACAGACTTGGCTACGCTGATTGGGAGCGTGATAAGAATGCAGTTTCATATCATATTCAAGTTTGAGAATATTGGTATATTTTGGGAACCTAAAAGAAGAAGAAATTACTTTTGAAAGGCTGACAATGGGAGACTTGAAGAGCAATGAGCAGAGAGATGGGCCTTCAGAATGGGCAGCAGGAGTACAAGGACTTGGATGGGACACAAAAGTAGACCAAAAAAAAAAAAAAAAAAAAAAAAAAAAAAAAAAAAAAAAGAGGAGGGATATAATGCAAAGGCAGATTGCATTCTGGGGGAAAGTAGATGAATTTTAAAGGCACTTTAGAAAAATTTACCATATCCGGAGATTAGAATTTTGTAGTCCTAGAAACACACAATCCCTTCATGTTTAAATGATAATAGCTGAGCCACGAGGATAGCTAAATAAGAAATAAAACTTCTTAAATAAGATATTTACTATTTTATTAAATTATGTGAAATACATGTATAACAGGCTTTATTATTATTATTTATTATTATTATTATTATTATTATTATTATTATTATTATTATTATTATATAAGGTTTCTCTGCAGAGCCCTGGCTGACCTGGAACTCAGTATATAGACAATACCCACGACTCTAACTCTTAGAGATCTGCCTGCCTCGGCCTTCTGAGTGCTGGTTTAAAGGTGTGTGACACCACATCCTGCTCAACAGAGTCTAATTTCTATACTGGTCGAGTGACAGATCAGTGAAGTAAAAGTAGGCTTCATTTCAGCTCCACAGGTTGCTTTTCGTTGTCTTTTTCCTTGATTTAGTTTTGGTGAGATGTCTATGAATTATGTGTCTTCTCATTTTAGGATACACACAGTCCTTTTCCCCATCTGTGTACTTTGTAGTTTCTGTTTAAGACATGATGTCATCCGGCCCACGTTTGCCCTTGAACTTGTGGTGTAGCTGGTGGCCATGATCTGCTTGCTTTTCTTCCCCAAGCGATGAGGCTGGACATAGATAAAGAGTCTGTGGTTTGATTTTTACATCTTTGATCTCTTTCTCCATTTGTATATATTTTCTTTTAAGTCAAGGGTTAGTAAACCATGATGAGTCAAATTGAGCCAGCTGCTTGCTTCTGTGCAACTTGGGAGTTAAAAGTAGCTTTTAAATTATGAGGAAGGAAGACGGTGAATATAGACTGGCAGAAAAACATGTGAAGAGACTGCTGAGGCCCAGAAAGCTTGGAACTGTTACTATTCTGATCTTTATTAAAAAATGACACATGTTCCACTATGTTCATAGCAGCCTTATTCATAATAGCCAGAAACTGGAAAGAACCCAGATGTCCCTGAACAGAGGAATGGATACAAAAAATTTGGTATATTTACACAATGGAATACTACTCAGCTATTAAAAACAATAAATATATGAAA
Organism: Mus minutoides; assembly: GCA_902729485.2. NCBI lineage: Eukaryota > Metazoa > Chordata > Mammalia > Rodentia > Muridae > Mus > Mus minutoides. The sequence goes on from LR749707.1 coordinate 92,020, forward strand.
TTCCTAGGCAAATGGATGGATCTGGAGGCCATCATCCTGAGTGAGGTAACCCATTCACAAAAGAACTCACATAACATGTACTCACTGATATGTGGATATTAGCCCAGAAACCTAAACTACCCAAGATACAATTTACTAAACACATGATACTCAAGAAGAAGGAAGATCAAAATGAGGACACGTCACCCCTTCCTAGAATTAAGAACAAAGCACACATTGAAAGAGTTAAAGAGAGCATTTGTGAAGCTGAATCCAAAGGATGGACCGAACGACTGTGGTTGCCAGGGATCCATCCCACAATCAGTCACCAAACATAGACACTATAGCATATGCCAGCAAGATGGTGCTGAAAGGGCTCGGATATAGCTGTCTCGGGGGAAAATATACCAATGCCTGGCAAACATGGAGGTGGAAGCTCACGGTCAGCTAT
>LR749707.1:92549-115885 GCA_902729485.2 Mus minutoides
CAACCCTATAGGTGGAAGAATAACCATGAACTAACTAGTACCCCCTGGGCTCGTGTCTCTAGCTGCATATATAGAAGAGGATGGCCTAGTTGGCCATCAGTGGGAAGAGAGGCCCCTTGGTTATGCAGACTTTATATGCCCCAATACAAGGGAACACCGGGGCCAAGGGGTGGGAGCGGATGGGTAGGGGAGCAGGGCCAGGAGGGGGGAGGGTATAGGGAACTTTCTGGATAACACTTGAAATGTAAATGAAGAAAATATCTAATAAAAGTTGAAAAAAAAAGCAAAAAAAATGTTTGTGTAATTTCTGTGTTAAGTCTTTGATTTTAATGAGTGGTTTTGAAATGTATGTTTCTCAGGAGATTGGTCTATAATTTTCCATGTGTGTGTGTGTGTGTGTGTGTGTGTGTATCCATGTCCTTACCTGGTTTTGATATCAGGATAATTGTGGGTTTGTAAAGGAAGGGAATTCCATCATATTCTTTCTCTTTCTACTTTATGGAATGGTTTAAGAATGGTTAATGATGTTGCTTTCCTTTTATGATTTGGTAGAATTTAGTGGTAAATCTATCTAGGCCTGGGATATTTTTTTTTCTTGGAAGACTTTTTGTTAATAACTGTTGTGCTATCTGATTGCTTGTTATTATTAATCTGAGGTGTTTATGTCCTCTTGGCAACATTGGAAAGTAATATATGTACTTAGAAATGTAACCATTTCTTCCAGAGTTTTCAAGTGTCTCAAATACACATTGTCAAAATACACTCCAATGATCCAGTGAATTTCCCTGATGTCTGTGGTAATGGCCCCTTTTACTCTCAATCTGTGAATTTGGGTCCCCTCCTCTGTCTTGGTTGCAACTTTGCCAGTCACGTTTATAGTTTGAAAGAGTCAACTCTGTCTCCTTGGTTCTTTGGACTCTTCCCACCTCCATTCATTGCTCTGCCTCCTTGGTCTTTGATATTTCTTTCTAATTACTGAATCTGGATTTGGCTTGTTCTCATTTTACTACAGCAACAATGAGCTGCATCCATAAGGTATTCATTTAAGGTCTCTGAGATTTTGGAATGCAGGCATTGTTAGCTCTGTGAAGTCACCTCTAAGAACTGCTTCCCTTGTATCGCACAGATATAACAGTATCTGCTATGGTGCATCCTCACTTGAGTCTAGGAACTGAAAAGATTTGTCTTTTGATTTCTCTAATAACCCATTAGTCACTCAACTTCTAGGAAGTAGTATGTTATACGGTGTCTCTTGCTCTTGTTTCAACTTTAATTCCACTTTAATCAGATTGGATAGAGTAAGTTACTTTAATTTTCCTGTATTTGTAAAGATTTACTTCATGTCTTAAATATACCCTATTTTAAGAGTACGTTCCATGGGCTGCAGGGAGGAATCTGTATCTTACTGTGTTTGGGTAGAATGTTTTGGAGATATTTGTTAAGTCTATTTTAATCTACATTGTCATGTACTTATTTCAGTTGTTCTTCTGGGGGTCAAATGACCTTTCACAGATGCTGTTGCCTAAGATCATTGGAAAATGCAGATATTTGTATTACATTTCACAACAGTAGCAAAATTGTAGTTATGAAGTAGCAGGAAAATAGTTTTATAGTTGGAAGAAACAATAACACAAGGAATTGTATTAAAGGGTCCCAGCATTAGGAAAGTGAAAAACCACTGATTTATTTGTTTAATGTGCATGCCTGTGAGTGTATGTTGTACATACATATGTGCATGCTTGTGTGTTCATTTGCATATGAAAGTCAGAGGTTAATCACTTTACACCTTAATTTTTGGTAGATCACTGATCCAGGAGCCTACTGATTTGGGTAGTGTGGCCGGCCAGTGACCTGTAACGATCTTCCAGTCTCTGCTTCCCAAATGATCGGATCGCACATGCATGCTGCTTCTCTTTATGTGCGGGTCTGAGGATCCAAACTCGGGCCCTTGTGCTTGTGAGGAAGAAATGTTACTGGCTGAGGCATCTTCCTAGCTGGTGTTTGATATCTTCATTCGATGATATACTGTTTTATTCCAGGGTCTTCATTCCTAAGTCCTCGTGAGTGTGCTCATCTTCTCTATGTGTAAAGGGTCTTCATTCCTAAATCCTTGTGGGTGTGCTCATCTTCTCTGTGTGCAACAGTCCTCCAAGGATCGTCTGTGGTGTTCTCACTGCTTACGCATGCCTCTAGCCTCAGTTCACCTTGGACAGTCTTCTTTCTTCCATTGGGGAGATCAGCTTTGATGAATAGAAGAATCTGGATCAGCAAGGATTGTCTTCTAGAGTTTGAATGCATCATTCCATGTGCTTCTGGATTTTAGAGGTTCTAAACCTTTTGAGCTGAGAAGTTTACTGGTGTTCTGTGGTATTCGCCTCTGCATGTGGTTTTGTGCTTTTTCCCCTGCAGCTTTTTAATAGTTTTTCTTTGTTCAGTGTGCTTACTATTTTAACTCTAGCATGATATAGCATGTTCTTTCCATGGCCTTGCCTTCCTAGTGATCTAAATACTTTCTGTATCTGGGCCATCTCTTTCTCTACACTGGCAGATCTTCTATTATCATTTTATTGAATATATCTTCCACCATTTTATCTTGAATGTTTCTCTCTCTCTCTCCCTCTCTCTCTCTCTCTCTCTCTCTCTCTCTTTCTATGCTCATGGTTCATAGACTTCTCTTTTATTTTTAATTTTTATTTTTTATAAATTAGTTTATCTATTCACATTACATCCCAATATCAGCCCTCCTCTCCTCCTAGTACCTTTTCTGTGACATCATATGTATCTCACACATTCTGTTTATGCACTCTTATTATTTTTATCTCTGTCATCAACTGAGTATCCTAATTCGGGCACCTTGTGTCTCCAAGTCCTGATATTTTGTTCCCCATTTCTATTTCACTGGTGAGAATCTCCATTGAGTTTTAAAATCCAAGCTGTTTATTTCCAGACTTGGATTTTCTGGGTATTTCTGCCTTGGATTGAATTTCCCTTTCACATCCTGTACTGACTTTCTTATTTCCTCTAGCTCTTTGCTCCTGCTTTTGGATTTGTTCGGGACTTTGTTTTGCCCTTTAATTCTGTTGAAATCACTTTGTGTAACCACGCCTTTGAGTTCTTTATTGGAGTTTTTTTTTTTCTTTTTTCTAATTCGCAGTCAATGGATTACTAGCTTTTTAGCAAAGTCACATCACTTAAATTTTTCTAGTTTTTTGGGTTTTGTCATTGGGACTTATGTATCAAAGGCTAAGGTCATTGGTTTCCTCTTTTCGTCTGTATTTTTCAGTGGAATTTTTTTTGTAGTCTTCAAGTGGGACTAGATTGTCATATAGTTGAGGTGTTATTTCTCCTCACACTACCAGAGACATAGCTCAGTCAATAGGACACTTAGCACACATGCTTAGGACACCGGGTCAATCTCCAATAGTACTCTGACAGTCAAATCCTCTATGCAGAAGCAAGCATAATCGATGGCTAGGTCCTTAATAACAATACTTCCAACGCCACTTTACAGGAGAAAGAGTAATGCAGCGTGTGTTAATATATTAATTAATTGAGCACAGAATAAGATTAGTGATAAGTATTAGAGCATGAGAGAAAAAATATATGAGCAAAGTAATGAAGGAAAGGAGGTGGGTGGCTTCAGGTGAATGGAGAGAAGAGGAGAAAGATATACAATCAACCTCACACAATCCCCGGATGCAGGAGTTTAAGGGAACCCTCAACTCCAACTCCAGGTTAGCCTCTGTTCCTTAGGAAAACTAAACAGACAGACAGACAGACAGACAGACAGACAGACAGACAGACAGACAAACAAACAAACAAGGAGAAAGAGAAGAAGCAGGACAAGGCTGGGCCACTGAGGCGAATTTGGTGTCAAGTAAGAGGAATATAAACACAAAAGGAAAGAGAACTCAGTGAGGGTGCAGACTCCATCAGCAACTCAATCACATGCCTCCCTGTTGTCCTGTGTGTGTGTGTGTGTGTGTGTGTGTGTGTGTGTGTGTGATGGTGCCTTTGTGTGGAGCTCAGACCAGGTTTCCACTTCATAGTGCAACATTGAGTCCAAGTTTTGCTGTCTGTCTATAGGTGTTCAGCAGCCCAGGCCTCAGAAGACAGTCTTGGGACATTTGCTCTGTGACATAGGCCCTCATGGACAGGCGGGATCTTGATCTCCTGACTCGCCTCACTGGTGACCCCACAGGTGTTTGAAAATGGCTTCTTTTCCTTGTTAGCATCTAAATCTAAGAAGAGGGTTTTTCTGAGCAAGGCCTCTATCTCTGTGTGTGCAGCTGTTACAAGTGCTAGTGTCTATCCTCTCTTTGTCTCTTTAGATACTTTGTTACTAAATGCACATTGTTCTGAGGCTCTCTCTTTGCCTCAAGCCATGGCTTGTGTACTCTCCTTCCACCCTCCCACGGGGCCTGAGTCCTCTATGATGGACTCTGCATGCTCTTGTTTTATCTCCAGTTTCCTCTCTTCCTTTGCTATTGCTAGCATAGCTTTTCCCACAGTGATCCCTCATAGGATCATTGCTCACCAACTCTCTCTGGTTTATCCTCCAGAGATGATAGCAGTGGTACATGGGTGTTACTGATCATCTTCCTGAGCTCCGAAGGAAAAAAATCTGTTTTAAAAAAAGTTTTATTGATTTCACATCGTGTACCCCAATTCCACTCATCTCCCTGTTCCTTTGTATCTGCCTCTGCCGTTGCACCCCCACAAAGAAAATAAAAAACAAAATCCCAAAAACTTTAAAAAACAACAGTAACAGAAAACCCCCCATCTTGCCGCAGAAACTGCAATGTGTTCCACAACATATCCTTTTATCTAAACATCTTTACTTGCACATATTTACTGCAGTGAGTCACTGGTCTGGTTCAAGGCCTCTGGCTTCTGTCACACTGTCATTACAGGATTCTCATAGGACTCCCCTTGGATAACCTGTTATTGCCCTGTGTCATGGAGATCCTGCAGCTTTGGGTCTGCAGCCCTGGCCCCTTCACACATCCAGCAGATGGGGGAGATGTTGGTGTGGGCCAACTCAAAGTCCTGGATCTGGATCTGGGTGGTAGCTGAGTTGGCCAGCCTGCTAGCTCTCTTGCACCCTTATCCCCAGGGTGAACTCTCCAGCACTGCCCTGGTTAGCTCACCCAGTGCTGCAGCTGGCAAGGGGCAGGGTCAGCTCTCCCACACTCAAGCCCTCAGGTTGACTCACTAGTGTCTTCCCACCAGGGCTAGTTCCACTGTATTGTCCAGGTGAGGTGCAAAACCTGCTCTCCAGGATGCTGTGGCCAGGCTAGAGACCAGGAGAGCTGATCCTGAGGTCAAGAGGAGGCAGGGGAGGTATATCATCATCATCATCATCATCATCATCATCATCATCATCATCATCACACTATCTTGTCACTGAAGTGGTCAATGGTGTGGCAAGAGTAGTTCTTCACACTTTATGGCCATAAAAGCTTCTTTCATTATATCTTAGGTTCTTTCCTGCTTGGGGAGGCTAGTGGGGGTTATTCACCCCTTTCTTATTTTTATGTTCCTTGCCAGAAGACCACTTGGAGTGTTTATTACCAGAGATAGTCTAGAATCTTTGCAACCCCTTGACAATAGAAATACAAAGTCCTCAGGTGTAAATCTATTTGGCAGATGTCTGCTCTGCACACTCAGGGTAGAGCTGATACTGGTGCTGTGGTGTGTTTGGGTCCCTGGCACTCTCTGTGAAGCCCAGCTGGAGGGGGGGGAAGGGTTATGAACTTCACTTCATGGATATGTGTGAGAGTGACGGCAGGCAGGGATGGTCTGTGTAACTCCTCACCCATGGTCCATGTTGGAAACTCAGCTCTCACACATGTGCCACTTACTCTTGGAACTCCTACATCAGGCTTTCTGAGCTGCTGAGATATTTAATTTTGAAAACTATTTTAAATTATGTGTTTTGTGTCTATGTGGGGTTTTTTGCATGTGCCTGCAGAAGCCATAGGCCCTGCTATGGATGCAGAAACTGAACGCAGGTCCTCTGGATGAGAGGTACCTGCTCTGAACCGTTTCTCCAGCCCTGGTGTTGTCTATGATCTTAAAGTGAGGTGAGCTCCTAGTCCTTCTGTGTTACAACCTAACCTCTCACTGCCCAGTTCTCAGTGGGTTGGTTTTGGAGGTGCGCCCTGTGCTAAATGGGGCCTGCTTCATATCAGCTCTGCTTTGTATCTGCACAGTCATGGCTAGCACACGCAGAAATGCTCACATCTTAGAGATCAGAAGTGTAAGAGATTTTTTTTTAAGGCAAGGACACATTTGGGTTGAATGTGCTACAGAAAACGAAAAACTGTCAGTTGGATTGGCTTGGGGCAAACACCACGACGTACCAATGAAGCATATGCTACCATTTAGGATAAATGGGTTGCTTCCGTGCTGGGAATTAGGTTAGTTTACTCTGTATTCTGCCAATAATCACTTCCACTGGCATGTCTCTAACTGCTATGGCTTCCTACTTTACCACTTTGTTCCCATCACAAGGTGCTTCAATCAGACCAACCCCACCCTTTCCATGTGCCTATGATTCCCAGATGGTCCTGGGAAAGATTGTTTCCATGCAGGGGATGCCTGCCTGTCCCAGACGAGCAGCAAACCTCGAGAAGGGTGCCAATATGAATGCCCAGTCAGCACTATAAGACGTGTGTACCAAAGGGACATGTGACACAGGCTAGGACGACAGCATCAGCAGATGATGAGGCACCTCGCTGGTGCCTCAGGAACTCGGGGTGGACAACCTCTAGTGCTGGAACTCAGACATTTGTGAAGGAGTCCTGGTTAGCTGCACCTCTGAGTTCTGTGGGGCTGCCAATAACCAGACTTCTGGAGCAGAGTTAACCGCTTCTGCCGCTGACATGAGGAAGCACTCAGAGAAACAGCAAACAGCCAGGAAGAAGACAGTCGCCTGCTCGAGCTGGAAATGATGAGGCAACTGTGTGAAAACCTTTTACCCCAGCATCACAAATCAAAGTGTTGAAGGGTGTGTCTGAAGTGAAACATCAATGGCTTAAATCTCAGCATATCAGGCTTTGTGCAGAGTGTGTGCGACCATGTGACCTCTTCCTGATCACCTTGGCTCTGGATTCTGAGATGCCTTTCCTGTTCACAAGCTCCCCTCCATGCTAAAATGGTCATTTGGTATCATATACACAGTTGTGATCTTTGGTGTTCTCTTCCCCCTCCCCCCCCCCGTAGCCCCCCCGCCGTGTGTATGTGTGTGTGTGTGTGTGTGTGTGTGTGTGTGTGTGTGTGTGTTCTAAACTACCTGAAAATACCTAACCAGCCTTATTAAATCTTAGCTGTTGAAGGATGGGTTACAGGCAAGTAACATATCTACAAGTTCTCAAGGGAAGAACCTGGGACAGTATGAAGGATGTAATACAAGATTGCCAAAGAGATGTGGAATACGTAGGCTCAGTTTCTCGTGGGAAAATGATAGAGACTCGGAGACAAACTTAGCACACTGCTTACTTCCTTATTGAGTAATCTCCCATCAGGGGTTCTAAGTTAGCCCATCTGTGTGTCCCTAGTGTTGTCTGCTCCTCCTTCATCTCCTCTCTCCTTTCTTCCCTTGCCTTCTCTTTTCATTAACAACAACTGCTGTTAGGTTCATCCAGAGAAACAGACAGTAAGCGATACTGAGAAGTGTAAGAAAACGTTCTGTACTAGTGTGAGGATGAGCCGGGCAAGTTTGACATCCACAGGGCAGACTGGGGATTGAATACATTTGAGCCAATTATTCTTGCCTCATGTAACTTGCTCCAGGGCCAGCGTTCTCTGAGATATTCTTTCAGGGCTTTTGTGATTGAACAGTAGAATGGTGTCTTAGGGGTTCATTGCTGTGAAGAAACATCATGATCAAGGAATGTTGGGAATTGAACTCAGGACCTCTGAAAAAGCAGTCATTGCTCTTAACCGCTGAGCCATCTCTCCAGTCCCGACACTGCCTTTTTAAAAATTATTATTAGATATTTTCTTTATTTACATTTCAAATGTAATCCTCTTTCCTCATTTCCCCTCTGAAAACCCCCTACCCCACCCCATCCCCCTGCTCACCAACCCTCCCACTCCTGTTTCCCTGTCTTGGCATTCCCCTACACTAGAGCATCAAACCTTCACAGGACCAAGGGTCTCTCCTCTTATTGATGTCTGACAAGGCCATCCTCTGCTACATATGGGGCTGGAGCCATGGATCCTTCCATCTGTACTCTTCGGTTGGTGGTTTAGTACCTGGGAGCTCTGGGGGTACTAGTTGGTTCACACTGTTGTTCCTTCTATAGGGCTGCAAGCTCCTTCAGTTCCTTCGGTCATTTCCTGAATAGAACAGCAATAGCTTATGCTCTAAGATTGAGAATTGACAAATGGGACCTCATAAAATTGCAAAGCTTCTGTAAGGCAAAGGACAATAGGACGAAAGGCAAACTCTTATAAAGGACAACATCTAATTGGGACTGGCTTACAGTTTCAGAGGTTCAATCCATTATCATCAAGGCGGGAAGCATGGCAGTGTGCAGGCAGACGTGGTGCTGGAAGAGCAGAGAGTTCTACATCTTGATCTGAAGGCAGCCAGGGGAAGACTGTTTCCTCTGGCAGTCAGGAGGAGGGTCTCTTTCCGTACTGGGAAGACTTTGAGTACTAGAAGGCCTCAAAACCCACCTACATAGTGACACACTTCCTCCAACAAGGCCACACCTCCTAATAGTGCCCCTTCCCATGAGCCTAGCACATTCAAATGAACACAGATGGCTTTTGGTTCCTCTGTCCCCTCTGTGTCCTATGTGACAGAGCCCAGAGCAATTATTGTTTTCTGCCTAGCAATTCTTACATCCTTTTCTACATACCCTTTCCATTCTTTAGAGTAAGCCCACAGCTCTGATTTCTGAAATACTTTTTAAACTTTTATGAGGAGGTCCCTGGTAATTATTCCTCCTTACTCTTCCTTTACAATACAGTGTGGTTTATCATAAAATGCTATTTTTATGAAGGGACTCCTCTTGCCCAGGCTACAGCGAGAGTTCCTCTCTTTGGTCCCATGGAAGACACAATGCAGCCTTACATTTAATAAGCCTTAATCAACTCAATGGTTGGGCCACTCTCCAACTTCCACATTGCTAACAGCTCCCCTCTGATACTCCTAAGTTATTACTTTCTAACATCTATATTCCATCTTTGCTATCTTAGCTCTTCCCCGACTCTTACATGACTGATACTCTGTCTTCTGCATCTCTCAAGCCTCCATCTTATTCCTTTCCTGGCTTGAGGATTTTTCTTCTTCATTGGTCCCCTTGTCTGAGAATCCTAAAGTCCCGTCTCTAGTGACTGGCAACTTCATTTACCAATCAAAACCCAATGGGGGCAGGGACTTTCAGCATCTTACATGCAGGATTCTCATGAAATTTTGGGAACTCAGTTAACATAATACAAGCATTCAAGCCAATCCAAAGTCCTCCTCAGACAAGATTATCCTCTAGCTCTGACTAGGGTTAACCCGAAGGGATGTCCACCAGAGTTACAGACTGAAGCAACAGGTTGCTGAGTACTACCTTTAATAATGTTGTATGCTTTAGTGAATCACATCTCTGTATTTGAGGATGTCAGTGCATGAACACAGAAATTAAGATGGACGAGGACATACTCTATCCTTGGTGTATAGCTACCATTAGTGCTTCATTGACCATGTTGGGATGTGGTTCTCACTTAAATTGGTTATGAGAAGACTAAGATACAGCCTTGACTGAAAAACAAATGACCTTTATGTGAAGGCTGAGAAGCAGTGACCTGACTTTGCTCCATAAGAAGTGATTCAGAAGTGGGTTTTATGTTTAAAAAGCTATGTACCCCAACTCTGTCAAAACTGCCTAGCCTAACTGTGCCTCTGCATAGCCTAACTGTGCCTCTGCATAGCCTGACTGTGCCTCTGCATAGCCTAACTGTGCCTCTGCATAGCCTAACTGTGCCTCTGCATAGCCTAACTGTGCCTCTGCATAGCCTAACTGTGCCTCTGGCATTGCTTAGTTGTGTAAGCACTAGGAGGTTAGCTGAGAGATATGTTTCAGATGATCTGTACTAGTGAATAGATAGAAGTTACATATGAATACAGTATGCATAACCTATTTGTATTACACAGTGGTATACACGCATATAAGTGTATATTGTATATATTTGATATATGGGCATATATTTCTATATAGATAGTATATTTCTATATGGTTAGTTTGGAAACAAGTGAGTTTGTATTAATAATGACTTTGTCTATGTTTTGTGCATCTCTTTTGCTTTTTCTAAACAGAAGTCATTGGTCAAAAGTTAACAGCCAGGGAATACTTCTCTGGTGCAGAACAGAAGGAGGAGGTCTTAGAATTGGCCTCTGGCTGGGACACAGGCTTCATGAACCTCTGGTGAGGAGGATGTGGGTGAATATCATCTGTCCATCACTGTCCATCAGATTCCACGTTCCTGAAATGTCCCTTCATCAAAGTCTGATACACAGACATAGTCATGGGTCTCTAACAGGCAAATGTGAACTGTAATTTACAAGGAGAAAACTGAAGTAAGTTAGGCATGGAGCCATTGATCTCAACCTGAAAACCCTAGCAACAAGGACTTTGAACTATGATTGCTCAAAGTTACAGAGACTAAGTCTGAGAAGCCAGTGGCATATTCCATCCTCATTCCAAGTTTATCTGCTCTTCTCTGCTTTGGTCTGGCCACTGCTTCTGATAGTGTGTGAGGTGTGGAGGCTTGATTGAGGTATCTATGGAAACTCAAGTGCCCAGGGTTCAAGCGAGGGAGGCAGCAGGTGAGGACAAAAGATCTGGCTTTCATTTTATTTTTTTGAGACAGAAATTCAGTATGTATGTAGCCTTGGCTGGCCCAGAACTCTCTATGTAGACCAGACTGACACAGAATTCAGAGATCTGCCTCGATAGTACTGGGATTAAAGGCATGAGCCTAGCCAACACAACTTGTCTTGTGAAGGGATGGGCTGGCTCCTTCAGTCTCTGGACTCTCCATGAACTTCAGGTTCAGGTCTCACTGTGGTCATTCTTACTATTATAGAGGCTTGATGACCCAGCATGGGGAGATAATGGGGAGGAGACTCTCTCAGAGGCAAAGGGGAGGGAAATGGGGGAGAAGCTCTCTTTGAGGGGGTACCACGAGGGGTCAGCATTTGCGATGTAAATAAATAAAACAATTAGTTAATAAAAGAATAAAAAAAAAAAAGAATCAGATTGCTTAGATTGATTTAATGATGTGCCTGGGTTGACTCACAAAGGCCCCCAAGCACCATCGTGTCTGTTAAGGTTTAGAAAGTTTGCCCATCAGTTATTAAATGTGGCCATTCTTAAAACTTAGATTGTGTATACTCACAATGTTACAAATTATGTTAAAGCAAAAAATGATAGGGCTGGTGAGTTGGCTCAGAAGGAACATGCTACCAAGTCTAGAGAACTGAGTTTGATCCCTAGAACTGATATGCTGGGAAGAGAGAACCGAGTCCCACAGGTTGCCCTCTGACTTCCATAGGTGTGCACACATGCGAGTGCACATGCACACACATGCACACATCCAGACACAAGTAATAATTGTCCCTCCAGTATCCTTTTCTGTTTATTTTACTACATTTCACTATTCCCCGTATGCTTGAAGTTGCTTCTACACTGTAATGTAGATATTGCTCAAGTCTCCCCAAATCTGTCTTCAAAAGCAATTTCATTGGTACTTAGAAACTAGCTATTCTGGGCCACAAGGTAGCACACCAGGCCCACAAGGAGGCTGGCATGCAGAGAGTTATGCTGTGGCCAAGCAGCTCAGACCTGCAGCTCGAGTACTGTCTGCAGTAAGCTGTAGGTAAGTCATTTCCCATATCATTGTCATACTGTGTGCACAGGCTTAACAGCCTACAGGGCTAACCACAAATATGGCTCTGGGTGGATGTAGGTTTATACACCAGAAGGGCTGTTCAGGGATGGATGCTTGGAGCTGGGGTGCTCTCACTGTAGATATGGGAATGAGAGTTTGGCAGAAATCTATGAATGAACTCATGCTAACAACCGGCTTCTACACAAACCTTATGATGAAGAGTTATATTTATATTGTATGAAACAATAGACTTACATAGTATTGGTAGTATTATATCATTATTTGTAAATAGTTCACTATACTATAGCCCAAATGTGTCAGTAACATTTTGGTAGATAGTTATTTTACATTACCTACCTTATCTATCTATCTATCTATCTATCTATCTATCTATCTATCTATCTATCTATCTATCTATCTCCACCTTCTCATCTAAATAAAACTATTTTAAAAATCTGTTAAACATTTATCAGGACACTGCCAGATACCTTTCATTACAGAGTTTCTTGCCCACAAGGTTACCTGAGGTTAGGTGTCAGAATGAAGAAAAAAAAAGCAGACAGAACATCTCAGTGAATTCTACACTATGAGTGTTGCAGATGTCAAGTGAAAAAGAGGAATTCATACATGATTCAAGGACCCAGTGCAAGACAATGTAAGCCCATTAGCATGTTGGAAGGCAATCTGAGGTGTACATATTTCCTACCTGTAATTTCCCACCACAGATGTGAATCCCTGAGAGTTAACACAGCCGCTATCCCCATAGCAGTAGCTATGGGGAGGATCAGGGATTAGAAAAGAAAGCAGCATCCCCTTGGTTTTCCCTTTCTCTTTCCTGCAAAGTATCTAATTTACTTGTTAGAGCCAACCACACATTGTTCGTCCACACTGTCTATTTTTTTTTAGTCTTAATTGATACTAATTAAAATCAAAATAAAATTACGGCTGTAACACTTGGCTGGGGATTTGATCTGCTGCCAGCATGCCTGAAGCCAATGCAAGTTACTATATAAACACTCCCACTTTGAAACTCCAGGTATTTTAAAAGCGAATGCCTCTCTCTCTCTCTCTCTCTCTCTCTCTCTCTCTCACACACACACACACACACACACACACACACACACACACACACACACACACGGCATGCTTATTCTCTAACTCTTTCCCAGCTTCTATTCTGGAACATAACAAAGTTTAATTTTTTTATTGAGGTGTAAGTGCATTCATTCATTCATTAATTCATTCATTCATTCATTCATTCATTCTCAAAGTGTAAACTTGGTGAATATGAATGAACATGGATAAAGATCTAGGATTAGGAAACGAACTGTCTCTCATGTGGTGGTAATGAGGCCAGGCTCCTGGGTTCTGCATTCTCATAAGCTGATTATCTGGAAAGAAACTCTGATTTGCAATTATGGGTGGAGACAATGGGTGGAGGTGCTTGCAGCTATGACAGTAACTCATTTGGGGATAGGGAAAGATTGTCTGAATGACTCACAGTGAACTGGTCCTTGCCATTCCAGGAAGATAAATCAGAGGTCTTTTTTGGAGGCCAGTTCTTAACTATCTCCTTTGGTGTGCTATTACACAACTGGTGATAGCTATCAATTGGATAATGCTATAGCCTAAATCTTACCTACAGGAGATAGGTAGAAGTGCCAAGAGGTCATGAGCTAAAAAAGAGATATTCGGAGTTAGATGTTGGTGTTCACCAACAAGAGTTAATACTCCTCATGCCATGTTAGATAAAATGTGAAATCCCTCGTATTTATATAATCTTACATAATCTTTGTAACAGTCAATGAGGTTGGAGGTGCTAAGAGTGTTATCAGTTGTCATCTGTAGCCTATTATGGAGATTTCTATATTTGGCTGTAATCTACCTACCTGATGTTTCCTATAATGTATCTTAAAAGTGTCCCAACTCATGATTTTCTTTATTTTATTACTATATAAACTTGTCAAAATGGCCATAACACTGGAACATGGCATTTTGAAGTAACCTGAATCTCTATTCCTGAGCCATGCTCACTCTTTCCTTCTTCTGGAATAAGCTATCTCTCATTCACTTATGTGGTTGCCTGGGTGTCATAATATGATCTAATGATAAGTGGCAGAATAGCATTTCTATGTGTTCTTCTAAAGCTATTATTATTATTACTATTTTTGAGAACTTCATACATAAGTTTTTATGTCATTTCTACCCTATACTCTCCCTCCTCCAACTCCAATATATATATATGTGTATATGTAAACACAGCCAGCTGCATACATTTAGTATTTCTGATATACATATGTGTTTAGTGCTTGTCATTTGAGATTTGATAACCCGACAGGGGGTTCAATGCTGGAAAGTACTTATTCTTTTCCTCTCACCAGCCATCAATCACTTGTAGCTCTTTATCTAGTGGTGGAGCCTTGTGAGATTTCCCAGGTTCACACTGGCATGTCAACTGGTATTGTCATCATGCAGGTCTTGCTTAATCAACTATCATTAATATTTCAACTTCCCTGTCATATATAGAAGACACTCTTTGGTAGCAGATATCCTGATCCCCTGGATTTTACAGCCTTTTGCTCCCTCTTCCATGATGCTTCATGAGCCTTGGGTATAGAAACTGTACTGTAGATGTTAACAACTACAGGAGGAAATGGGCCTCCTGCAGTTGGACATTCTCTGCATATTGAGGAATCGTGGGATGTGCAATAGTCTCCATCTGCTACAAAAAGGAGCTTCTTTGATGGGGGAGTGAAGGATAAGAGCTACTCTCATCTGTGGCTATAAGGACAGGTATTTAGAATGCAGTGGGGAATTATATTGATTGGGGAATTATACTGATTTTGGAAAGCAGAGGTGGTAGGTTCTCCTCTGGGGTCCATTACCTCACCAGCCTCAGGTAGTTGGCTATGTTTACAGTACCGGGCATAAATTCCCACCTATTAAGAAGTATTTATGTCTGGTTAGGTGGCTGTTTGTTACTACCAAGTTTTAAATGCTACTGACATATACTTGGGTATGACTCCCAAACAATAAAGACTATCGCTCTTGGTTGCCTCCTAGAACTTGCAGAAGTCACCACATGTTGGACAAATGATTTAAAGGGCTGGAACTGGTCTGGAAGCTTCTGACTTAAGGACTGGCTTTCATAGCATCTGGAAGAGCTGAGAGAACTTCCAAGGGAGGAAAGCAATTAATATTCCTACTCAGCCATAAAGCCCATGAACTGCCATGCAAACACTCATTGAACCGCACAGCAAGACAGATCCATGTGCTGCTTTAAAGCCCTTTCCTGCCGTTGCTGCTGTTCTTTCTGTCTCTAGAAAAATATGACAATTGAAAATAAAAGTACCAAAGAAATAAGTTAGGTAATTCAAACAGCAACGAGGCAAACTCATATCTGATTTTGGGTCTGCATAATTTAAAAAAAATTCAGCTTTTCCATCAGTATTCTGAGATCTCTAATGCCTTAGAAGTTAAGGGAATAGTATGCATCTTCTCTAATAGTTGGTTGCTTCTCTTTTATTGTGGTCATAATGATGCTCTTCCCCCTTAAGAGTCAGGAGATCCTCTAGGTGGAATGTAATGGCTCATATAAATGTAAGATATTATAATTCTAATGATATAAATTGTAGGAAGGATATTATAAATGCTATGAGTACATGTAGACATTGGTTTTTGGTCAATGTATCTGATGTAGTCATTTGTTTATAAGTTGAAAAATAATTTAAAACAGATTTACGTTGAGTCACTTAGATGCTAGGTATAAAGAGTTGGCTTTGGAATTAATCCTCTTAGACGATTGTTGCTGTTTATATTGTTTTTGCTTTGTTTGAGGCCGGGTCTCTTTGTAACCCAGGTGAGCTTCAAACTTATCAACATTTTTCCTTCAACATCCAAAGCACAAGAATTACAAGTGTGTACCATCATGCCTTACTTCTCTTTGACATTCTGAACTTCAGATCAATAGCTGCGGGAATTTTGACAGTTACTCAAGCTCATGGAACCTGTACATCAAGAGCTTATTCTGGGATCGTGGCAAAGTTTAATTAAGATATAACAGGTATTCAATAAATGCATACACGTCTTTGCCCAAGTTTGATGCTTGTTAGGGTAGAGTATTGTAAAGTCCATGAAATAGTGAGGCACAGATACCAATACAATTTCAGAATCAAAAGAGACTTCAAAAATAATCTTTCCCTAAATTTTTATTTTTACAGAATGCACAGAGGAGGTTAAAGGGATGGATTCAAGGACACACAGCTAGCTAATAGAACTAGAAACAGGGCTCCTTGCTTGCAACTCTCAGTTTAGTTGTGGTCCTATGCTAGCCAACTTCCCATGACCATGACAAAATGCTTGAGATAATCAATTTGAAAGGAGCAAAGGGGTTATTTTGGTTCATGGTTTAGAGATTTCTGCCCATGGTCAGCTGGCTCTGTGGATTCTAGGATAGATGAGACAGCATATCCCTGCAGAGCACATGAGAGAGAAAGTCTGTCTATCTCAAGGCAAGTGAAGCGAGAGAGAATGGTGGACCAGAATGCCCTCTGGAGCACATCTCTAGTAGTTTATCTACAAGCTATCACTAGAGGTACATCCCCAGCAGTTTTTTTTTTTTTAACAAGCTACTGCTAGGTCCCACCTTTTAAGGTTCCCACCACCAGTGTGGAGGAGGGCCCTATTTTCATAGTGGACATCACAGATCCAAACTATATGTCTCTGAATGAGGATAAAATGCAACCTCATATTCCATCTCCAAAGTCTAGGCACAGGAACTCTCTAGGGAGGTGGTTTGGAGATAGAGTAGGGAAACAAGCACTCCTGAACACACACAGTTGACTCCAGAGCCATTTCTAAATGGAATGACATATACAAATGATTCACCTCGCGAAATATGCCCATATTTATCTCTCAAGTACTCAAAATCTCAGTATGAATCTTGTCCCCAAAGAACTTCCTCCATATTCAGAGAAAAAATATGAGCGCATGCAAAAGTTGAAGCATCCAGGATCGTTTGCTAGGCAAAGGATAAGGAGAACTGTGAAGGTGTCTCAAAGATGTGCCTGTCTTCCTACAAATATCTCTGGGGGATAGGAAATGCTTTTTAGTTGTTAGAAATCTGTCTTCTGTTGTGTAGATATGTGTATGACATGTGAGGGCAGGCATACACATGATAATGGGGTGTGTAGAATCAGACGAATAACCTTCTACCTTGTTTGAGAGAAGAGTCTTTGGTTTCTGGTTATGTATGTATGCGAGGCTAGTTTGTCCACAAACTTCTGGGTGTTCTCCTGTCTCTACCTCCATGTTAGCCTGTAACTTCAGGGATTATAGATTCACTAAAGAGCGTTTCTATTAATGGGTCCTGGGGATTTGAACTCAGGTCTCTATGCTTACACATGAGTGCTTAACCCACTCTGCCACTGCCCCACTCCTGGATGTGAACTTTTCAGAAGTAATAAAAAGAAAAGGCATGGCAGATAGGGAGTCAGATATTATCAGAGGTCACAGAAAAGGAATTTGTGGAATACATTGAATTAATACATACAAGAGAGTGGTGGTGACATGGTAAAGACCACTATTTTGGGTCACTTGGAAATTAGTTTGGAGGAGTAGATTAGAGCATCGCAGAGGATCTTGGATGTTGTGTGGGATTTGTGTTTTGTCCGATGGAGAGTAATGACCTTTGGAAACATCGGCAGCAGGGGAGCACCAAGGACACAGAAGGAAAATTTATCCGGTGATGCTGTCAGAGACAGGCTGCAACCAGGACACTTAGGATTTGATTCCAATAAGCTGATAGGATGTGAGCCAAAAGCAAAGCAGTGGAGGGGTGCGAGGAGGATGGGGTAGAATCCTTGGTGACTTACAGACCTGGAAAACTCACAGAGGATTCGTCAAGTGGGTCACTAGATGTGAAAAACTGAGGTTCTTTGACAGAAGTGGGACAAGGTGAAGGGATGTGGTGGGAGGAGACGGCGGGTGCTTTGGAATAGTAACCTTGCTTCTAGACATGATGTTTAGTGTGCTGGCAAAGTGGAAGAGTCCAGGAGGGCTATGGGTACAGAGATGCCAACTGCAGACCCTCCCGTGCCAGCTTGAAATGTGAAATTCAGAGATTCTGAATAATTTAGACCCCTAACACTCTAAAGCATAAAATCCAGCCTGTCACTAAATCTTTCAGATTTGATTTTTCTCTCATAATGAACTGAGCAAGGAATCTGCTTTCTCACTTATTTTTCCAAGGGAAAAACTAATGGGTTCAAAAGTATCAGGGGTCTCCGAACACTCCTGGTGGATATTTTTGTCAATGTGTGGAATAACATACTTCAAAGTATGGCTTCTAATGGTAGCACTTCCTACATAGACAATCATGTATACACCATCCAGATCTGGATCTAGAACTTTCCAATAGCCCACAAATCCCCCTAGAAAGCTTTCCCCTGGACCAAACTCCGAAGATGGCCATTGTTCTGGTCATCATCCATATAGTTTTTTTTTCCTACTTTAAATTTTGTATGAATTGGGTAAAATAATACATACTTGCTTTGTTTGGCTAAATTTGTTACAGCTTTGCATTGTAGTGGCACACACCTTTAATTCCAGCACTCAGGAGGCAGAGACAGAGGCAAGTGGATTTCTGTGAGTTGATGCTATACATAGTGAGTTCCAGTATAGTCAGAGCTACATAGTGAGACCCCGTCTCAAAATACCACCTCATAAACAAATAAACAAACAATCAGACACATAAAAGTTAGTGATAACATTTCAGTGGAGGGTTTTTTCACGTAAGTGGAAGTAACTTTGCAATAAGCACCCACACACTTAGCCTACTACCACTAACATTTTACTATAGGGAGTCGTTTATGGAGTACATCTTTTTTCCTTTTCCATTTTTTTTATTAGGTATTTTCTTCATTTACATTTCAAATGCTATCCCGAAAGTCCCCTATACCCTTCCCCCCCTGCTCCCCTACCCACCCACTCCCACTTTTTTGCCCTGGTGTTCCCCTGTACTGGGGCATATAAAGTTTGCAAGACCAAGGGGCCTCTCTTCCCAATGATGGCCAACTAGGCCTTCTTCTGCTACATATGCAGCTAGAGACATGAGCTCTGGGGGTACTGGTTAGTTCCTATTGTTGTTCTATCTCTAGAGTTTCAGACCCCTTCAGCTCCTTGGGTACTTTTTCTAGCTCCTCCATTGGGGGCCCTGTGTTTCATCCAATAGATGACTGTGAGCATTCAGTTCTGTGTTTCCCAGGCACTGGCATAGCCTCACAAGAGACAGCTATATCAGGGTCCTTTCAGCAAAATCTTGCTGGTGTGTGCAATAGTGTCTGAGTTTGGTGGCTGATTATGGGATGAATCCCTGGGTGCAGCAGTCTCTGGATGGTCCATCCTTTTGTCTCAGCTCCAAACTTCATCTCTGTAACTCCTTCCATGGGTGTTTTGTTCCCAGTTCTAAGAAGGGATGAAGTGTCCACACTTTGGTCTTTGTTCTTGATTTTCTTGTGTTTTGCAAATTGTATCTTGGGTATTCTAAGTTTCCGGGCTAATATCCACTTATCAGTGAGTACATATCATGTGAGTTCTTTTGTGATTGGGTTACCTCACTCAGGATGATACACTCCAGATCCATCCATTTGCCCAAGAATTTCATAAATTCATTGTTTTTAATAGCTTAGTAGTACTCCATTGTGTAAATGTACCACATTTTCTGTATCCATTCCTCTGTTGAGGGACATCTGGATTCTTTCCAGCTTCTGGCTATTATGAATAAGGCTGCTTTGAACATAGTGGAGCATGTGTCCTTATACCAGTTGGAACATCTTCTGCATATATGCCCAGGAGAGGTATTGCTGGATCTTCCGGTAGTACTATGTCCAATTTTCTGAGGAACCGGCAGCCTGATTTCCAGACTGGTTTTACAAGCTTGCAATCCCACCAACAATGGAGGAGTGTTCTCCGACTGTGTTTTGCAGCTGCCTCTATTTCTGACTGAATGTCACTCACCTTTTCAGGTTTTCTCGTTCTCTCATTCTTATTTCTCATTTTCTCTCAACCCTGAGAGAAGACAAAAGAATCAAAGGTCCACTGCTTCATACACTCAAGGTCCCATGAAAGCACTCAACTGAAAGCTATAGAATACACCCAGGTGACCCAATACAGACCACTGTAGACCATGCGCTTGTTGCTCTGGTCTCTGTGAGATCATATGAGCGTCACTCACATGATTTATAGGGTTTTTTACTCATGGGTGCCCTCCATCACCTCTGGATCTTACAGTCTTCCAACCTCTTCTTCCATGGAGTTTCCTGAGTTCTGAGGGAAGGGATTTGATGAAGACCTCACATTTAGAACTGTGTATTCCAAATCTCCCTCTCCCTCTCCCTCTCCCTCTCCCTCTCCCTCTCCCTCTCCCTGTGGGTCTCTGCATTTGTTCCCATCTGCTGCAGGGGATAATTTCTCTGAAGATGGCTGAGTAAGACATTAGTTTTAGTTTCAGACACTGTATTTTCCACTTTAGAAGTTCACATTAGTTTTACTTAATGTTCTGTCTCACTATTCATTACACAACTGCCATCTGACAATTGTCTACCTGTGGAGTATGCGTACAGTATGTACAGTGTCTATTTTACTGTCTCTGTCTGCTAATTCTACTTACGTAGATTTGTGTTGATTCTCCAGGCAATAGCAGTATTTCTTGATTCTTTGAATGCCTGTTCATTTACAGAAAATTATTTTAATTTTGATAAAATACATGCAAACATCAAACTTAAGTAACCATTTAAGTAATTTGAAACGCATGACTGAATAGTGGGAAGGTTATTCACGTGGACATGCAATTTCCTGAATTCATTTCTTTCTTCAAAACTGAAACTTTATACTTAGCAAAATCCAGTTCACTCTCTGCCTTTCAGCCCCCTGTAACCACAATTTTACCTTGCATTTGTATCACTCTGACTAGATACTTCATACTTTAGAACATTTTCTTTCTTTTTTAAAAAATTAGTTAAATAACTAGCTTACATCCCAAATGCTGCTCCTCCCTCTCTCTCTCTCCCTTTCTCCCTCTCCCTCTCTCCCCCTCTCTGATAGGGCCTCACTATTTTGTCCAGCTTGGCTTCTAACTCACAAAGATCTGTCTACCTATGTCTCCCTGAGTTCTGGGATTAAAGATGTGACCCACCACTCACAATCTATGGGTGAGGTTTTTTTTTGTTGTTGTTATTGTTTTTTTTTTTTTTTTTAATAAGCAGTAGTTACTGGAAAGGCAAGCTGTGACCAGATTGGAGCATTTAAACATATCAGAGGGAATGTTACCCTGCAGGGCTGTGGTGTGTGGATGCGGAGCAGGGAGAATATGCCCAAGTGTTTGGGCAAGAAGCAGCTTGGCCCTGTTGGAACGTCTGAAGGAGAGGAGGCAGGAGGCACAGGAAATCTGTGCTTTTCACGGGTGAATGGACTTTGTGGGATACTGTTGTACTCTCCAAAAGGAGATTTTTATTGAAGCAGTCAGGCAGTTTTCTCTTCTCCAGCCGGTCCCCCGCTTCAGGCAATTTTCTTCCATTTGCTGTCTGACAACTCATGTTCCAATCTTCCTTCAGAAGTTGGCTCAAGGTTCATCATCACCAGGAGACCTATTTGGTGTCTGGTTTATAAGTGAATTTTAATCTGGGTCAATGATCTGTTAAAGAAAAATGACTTCTCATGCTGGATGAGAGCATTGACTGCTGAGAGGGCCAACGTGGGAGAGACAGCATGGAGAAGCTGAACCAGCGGAGGTCAGCCCAGCCACCATCCAAAGGAGATTACAGAGCGGGCCGTGTGACAAAGAAACCATTTCTTCCTTGTTAGATTTTCCTTGTGTATTTTTCCTGGGATGATGCCCAGATCTAGGAGGAGACTAATAGACAGCCCTCAATGGGTAATCTGTGTGTGGGCATCTGTGTTCTTGTATCTGCGACCTTGGGAAGAGGAGGAGAAGGAGAAGGAGAAGGAGGAAGATGAAGAAGAGGAAGAGGGGGAATAGGAGGAAGAGGGGAAGGAGACCAGCGGTTTTAGGAGGATGTGGAAGAAGTAAATGCAGATTATGCCCTCTGTACAAGTATACAGAAAATGGAAAGTTTACTTCAAATTAGTTCATAAATTGACCATATGCTTGCTCTTATTTTGTGACCATATAGTGAAAATAATGAGATCTTAGTGCATTTACAAATGGACCAAATGGTTATTCAGGGTTTTTTCCCCCCTTGGCCATTCTAGTCATTTAAGTGATATGTAATTGATATAAATAAAATTCACTCGTTTAAAACATACATAATTCAATAAGTTCTTCAAACACACACACACACACACCCATACAAATACACATACACATAGAGCCATGTAATTATGGTCATGCTGAATATATGATATATTCCTGTCTGCCCTAAGTGTGTCTTTATTCTCTTTTTCTATAAAGCTCCTCCGTCTATTTCTTCCACTAGGAATTTTTTTGCGTGTGTGCTTTTCAAGAATATTAAATTAAATCTGGCCTCTTTCAATAGCTTTAAAAATATATTTAAAGATTTTATATTTGCCCCCATGTATACCATGTATATTTGCCCCCATGTATAGTGATTGCAGAGACTAGAAGAAGATAATGGATCCTCTGGGATTGGAGTTACAAATATGGACGGTGGGAATTGAACCTAGGTCCTCTGCAAGAACAGCAAGTGCTCTTAACTGCAGAGCCAACTCTTTAGCCTTTCAAGAGTCTTCTGAGATTTGCCCAGACTGTTTCATGCCCTAGAAATTGGTTCCATTAGTTTGCTCAGAGACAACTGTGAGCTACGTGCACATAACTGCCCATTGTCATCTGATACGTGTGCAAGTTCTTTCCAACTTCTGCTAATTAAGATCGAAGCTGTTAGAACCATTTACATATGGGCCTTTGCAGGGAAATATATCTTCATGTCCTCAGATAACATGCCCAGAAGTAGAATGGTTGATGTGTTTAACTTGAAGAATCTGCTCCTTGGCTTTCCAATATGGCAGTGCTGTTTTCTATTCCCCTCTGCAAAGCATAAGAATCATAGCTGCTCACAGTACTTTCCACTACTTGGTATTGTCAGTCCTTCTAATTTCATTCTTTAACACCACTATGGTAAGACACTATCACTTTAATTTACATTCCTCTAACAACTGGTTATTTGATCTATCTATCTATCTATCCATCATCTGTCTATCCATTCACCCATCCATCCATCCATCCATCCATCCATCCACCCACCCATCCATCTATCCATCCACACCTCTTTTAGTGAGCTTATGTGATAAGTGTATTTCCTTTAATGAAAAGTCTGTTCAAATATTTTGCTCTTTTATTAATGGGTTGCTTTTCTTACTATTTCTTAAGACTTTTTTATATGTTCTATAGATGAGTTCTTCAGTAA
>LR749707.1:250496-265844 GCA_902729485.2 Mus minutoides
TATATATATATATATATATATATATATATATATATATATATATATATATATATACACACACACATATACATATACACAGTCTAAGTTTCTCATTTTTCTCCCTTTCTGGCTATTTTTCCCCCTACTCTGGTTGGAGTCTAAGACTCTTTACTATTTTCAGAATTTGCTAAATATTCAGCCTTTTCGTTCTAAAATTATTTTAAGTCAAAGGCGACTGTATCGATATGCAGAGACCACACTTTATTCAGAAGACATTCAATTAATACCACATGATGTGAGTAGGTGATTGCTGGTTAATACACACTCCTTTCTTCCTTTTCCAAGTAATGATAACAGGTGCGGTTGTTAATGTGAGTGTGTAAAAATCTTTTGGGTTCCCTAGGAAATCAACTAAGTCTCAAGCCTGAGATCTTATGTACATGAACATCTGGCCTGGTGAGCGGTCTGTGCATCCTTTCTCTTTCTCCTCTCAGTGCTGGTATTAAAGGATCTCGGACTGAGCCACCTTGTCTTTCTTTTGTAAGGAGACAGTTTGAAATGTCTATTAAAACAACAACAACAACAACAACAACAAAAAAACAAAAAACAAACTTCTTGAAGAAATGCAGGGCAGGCTGCTGTGTGCACAAAAGGCTAAGTTTAACTGTGGCCACCCTGACAGGCCACTGTGTGATTCCCAGTGTGTGTCTGCAGCCTGCATAATCCTTGCAGCAGCTTTAGACTAGGCTTTGTGAGCAGGGACAATTTATCTGTGATATGGAAGTTACAGATATTAAATAAAAAAGTTTACTTAGCTATTGCTATTGCTAGAGATAAAACCCAAGGCCTTGAACATGCTAGGGAACAACCATTAAGTTACATCCATATATATATATATATATATATATATATATATATATATATATATATATATATATATATATATATGAATTATTGAGTAGTCATTTGGGATTGATTCAAAGTCAGAATTAAACAAGTGAGTGCTTTGGGAATGGGGAGATCAGAAGTCAGTCTCTCTGGCTTCTTCAAAGCTCTTTGGCCAGAGAGAAATGGAGCAAGTGTCCCAGTGGTCAGGGCTACTTTGGTAAAATCTGAGGTGGGCCAAATATGAGGTTGAACTGTCTCTCTCTACTTTAAAAATGTCAGAAAAAACACAGAGGTGGGTTCAAGTCCAAGGGTCTGTAGGAGTGAAGCTGTGGAAAGTTCTGTTTGCTTGTTATCAAGCCATTGAGATCCACATGGGGCTGGAAGGTGTTTTCATGCCCATGGGGACAAAGATGGAGAAGACTCCTCCTGGTCTGTGCCCTCTAAGATGTTTAACTTCAGGGACAAGTAGAAAGCGATTACTGAGTTTGGGACAGAGACAGATCCCCAAAGGTGTTAAAGGTGTAGATCCAAGTTTAAGTGTTGATCAACATATGCCATATAATCTTTGTAATTGTTTCAATAGACATAAGACTTCTGGTTTTGGTTTTATTTTCTGAGACAGGTACCCAAGAGAAACAGCAGCATCACTGGCCAGTGAAGCCAGGTTGTCTGAGCACAAGCTAAGACATTAAGATAAGTAAGTGCAGTCTATTCAGTCTGTTGAAGGAACTTCATCATCACTGTGCAAAGTCACTTGGCAGTGATAATCTAACTCATCTTCATGCTTTTCCCCCTGGTATACATAAAGGGAAACTGGGGGTTCAGTGGAGTTTTGGCTTACCCACAATTAAGTAACACGTGGTGATGGGCTGGAGAGATGGGACCTTATGTGAAATTCTGGACACAGTGGTACACGCCTGGAATCCCAAAACTGGGAGGTATGAGAAAAGAACACATTTGGGCTTGTGGCCCAGCTAATCTAACCAAATATGAGTGTTCAGTGAGAGACTGTGCCACAAGAGAAAAAAAAAAGTTGGAGAGTTGTTAGCAGTGGTCAGTGTCTGGAACTGGTATTACGAGGTTGCTGGTCTCTTACTCAAAGAATTGTAATAAAGATACACACAGATTGCAAAGTAGCAAGGGGACTGAATTCAAAAGCAAAGTGATTGTATAAGTCGGAATACTCTGTTGAGACTGACATCGATCTACCTGATAGGGAGAGAATGCCCTCTGTTGGGGCTTCTTTTTATGGAGTTCAAAGGACATGGCAGTTTGTTGTTTGGGAACACAGTGCGAGTGGCTATCTGTTTTGATTGACAGATTTGGATTATATACATTTTCTGCTTATTGTGTATGCCCCTTCTCACAATGCATCTGACTTTAATCATATGCATGGTCAATTATGTGTAGGCATAAGGGGACAAATGGGAAAATTCTCTCAGAAAAGTTCAGTCAGAGGGTAGAATTTGCCTTACTACATCTACCCCCAAATAGTTCAAACCAGATTGGTTTGCAGTCATGGCTCCTAACCTGAGCTATAACTGGGGATGTTTGAATAGAAAATGTCCATACCTGCTGGTTGTTAAGGGAAGTTGAAAGTTATCTCATCATTTCAGGAGGGCATCTCTGCAGGTCAACACAGGTGGAGGCTCTAGGCTGTGGGGCAAATTGCCAAAAGAGGGGTGTACATTCATAGTACATAAGGTGAGGGTCCTAGATTGTTGGATACATCGTTAGAGGAAGGGTGTGCTGTGTATACCAAACTAAGCATAGTTGCTAGTTGTTGATAAGCTGTTCTATGCCCTTGCCCGCCTCACAGTGATTAAGGAAGACGCCTAAAGTCATCTTGAAGCCTCCACACACAGGAAGATACACACACATGCACTCCTACCCCACGTACACACAGGAACATGTATCCACACATGCTAATAAAATGTAAATGTGCTGAGTCATGAATTGAGACTAAGCTCACGCCTGCTAGGAGCTTCTTTTCTCAGAGTGCATTGTTTCTCAAAGTCCCTTTTCCTCTGTAGGCTGGTTACTGTAATCAAAGACCCAAACTGCTCTCAGGAAACTCCTGCACAGCTGAGGTAAACTTAGAGGGAGAAATAAGTTCTAGCTCTAGTCTTCTGCTGCACGATAGGGAAGCAACAGACCACAGAAGGAGCACAAGTTCTCAGAAACAGCTAGAAGGAAAAAAAATTGAGGACTTTCACTGAAAAGGAAAGATACATACTTAAGGAGATGCTTATACCCTTATTCACACATTTATAATATATTATATATTAACATAGCACATGAGACCCTATGCAATTATACAATTTTGTGCATCAATTAAGTAAAATGCATAAATTAAAATGAGAAAAAAATCGATACACCTTGCTAGTGGCTTGGGTACAGAACTGTAGTGCAATCAATACTCTTGGGACCATTACATAAAACCACAATTGTTAGGTGAAATTCACCTATGTCCCATGAATTTTACCTTAAATAAACAGTATAGCATCATTATTTTCTGACTCCCAAATCTTTTTATAATACAGGATCTTGGAAAAGCTAGCCGGTTTGTTCCTGTCTCTGCTATCACGCATTATGATGGCCACAAGGCCTTCTCCCTCTCCTCCTGGTTTATAGCTCTGTCACTGTTGAACTTATTCTTTTTCTTTAACTGAAGCTGATGCGATGTCCTAACATCTAGAAAACTTATTTCCTTGGCTGCTCATCAGCTAACTTTACGTATTGGACAGTGATGTCAAGGATGGTGGTATGATGTACAAAGCTATGTAAGAAAGCTTATGCTATCTTATTCAAACAATGTCTAAAAAGTGTGCATTTTAAAAACACCACAGGAAATTATTGTTGTTCAAAATAAAACACCACAAAATATATTGATAACTTTTATTTTAGCACTTATGGGATATTGAGTTTATTTGCATAAATTTATCTCCTTAATAAATCTACCAAAGAGAACGAGGCTATGGTGGCGGCTTGAGGCTAGTGTGAGGAAGGGGGTGACTTACTCAGGGAAGGAGGCTTGAGCAAATGGGTATTCTCCTGAGCAAATGGGGTTTGGAACTGGTGCATGGTTTGGTGGGCAGAGGATGGTTTGGGGAAGGGGAGAAGGCAAAGAAGAGACCTACTCAAGTAAAGATAAATATTTGGACAATGGATAAAGCAATCCTGTGTTTTCTAACAGATTGTAACTATGAGTGCATGGAACGGGGATGCATGCTATATGATGGATAAAGCAATCCTTCTTTCTCTTTTTTAATTGGTTATTTTATTTATTTACATTTCATATGTTGTCCCCCTCTCCGGTCTCCCCTCTGGAAACCCTGCATCCCATCCCCCCTCTCCTTCGCCTCTATGAGGGTGCTCCTTCACCCACCCACCCACCCACCCACTCCTGCCTAACTGCTCTAGCATCCCTTACCCTGGGGCATCAAGCCTCCACAGGTCCAAAGCCCTCCTGCCAGTCCTGTGTTTTCGAATGGATTGTAACTATGAATGCATGGAGTGGCAGTGCACTTGTCAAAGCAGTGCTTTGACTTTTTTTCCTCAATTTTAGTCTATGTCCTTTTAATACTTAAAAAGTTTACTAAACAAAGTAACTATGATGCATGTCAATTTGGTGACTATATCTAAGTAACTACTTACAACAACAACAACAACAACAACAACAAAAACCCAACAAAAAACAACAAAAATAAAAAACTACTGATCCAGGTCCATGATCTGAAATCTGCAGAAGCAATGGATCCACCTTTCCTAGTAACTTGACTGAACCTGCTGAAATCCCAGGCTGTATAGCAGCCAGCCAACTACACAGGGAAATAGCCACGGAGAGACTGAATCCTTCCTTTTCCAGCATCTACAAGATGTCTTTATCCTCTCCTAGACAGTCATAGGCTTATTCAGCCAATAAAAATCCATTAATTGGTACTTGTTTGTTGAAGACTTGTTCTCAGTGCAGAGATGGAGAAGATAATGCTGAAAATATGAGAATAAAAAATGCAATATATATATACATATACATATGCATGTACATATATATCTTGTACATAGAATATAATATCTATTGCTACATATATCATATATTATATCAAATAAATATAATACAATAAAAACATAAACGATATTATATAATGTATATAATAAAAGGTGTTCAAGAAGTCTTTCATCTGTAAAGAGATGATGATGAATTCAGTCCATTGTCACAGTAGCAGCCTGTAGACACTTCACAGGGCTTGGAAGGTTTCTGGAGGGGACAATCTAATCTGAATCTTATATTCACTAGCATTATGCTCATGAATGGGACTCAAAGGAGTAAAAAGACACTGACTATATTTGAAGATATTGTGGTCTAGCTTAGAAGACATGCAGGACCTTAAACATACCACATACAGGGGTGGCATAGACATTAGACCATGATAGAAACATGAAATCTTACCCAGGAGTCTGAAGGATAAATCTTAATACTGTTGAGAGTCCAGCAAGTCCAGCCAAGCCATTTGGTACTAGCGCTCAACAGAAGTAGAACCCGGTGAGCAAAGTGGTGTGGAGACTTAGAGAAATCAGAGACAGACTGACTCATCTGGAAGGGACTAGGAATTAGTCAGGCATCAAGGAAGATAGCGTTGTCTATAAGTTTTGAAGGTTAAATAGACCTTTCTCAAGCAAGGAGAGAGGGAGATGAAAAGAGAAGGGGTTCTGAGAGGACAGAAAGACAAGATGTGAAGCATGGGCTTGTGAAAGCATGTGGTGTGTTTAAGGGAAGCAGATCTCTTTGGGTTTGGCTGTGGCTGGTGGTAAATGGAGACTTTGGAAAGTGACTTGGGTAGGAGGAGAACAGGCTGTAGAGGAAAAAGATTATGAAGCAGTATTTGTTAAGGGTGGGCAACGTCGCAGAACAAAATGAGAAGTGTGTACAAATACCCAAAGCTGTTTTCGTCTTCTGACTTTTGTCTTCTCTACCAGAACACCTGATATGATAAGAGGCGGTGAGGAAGTAAGCAGGGGTATTTTGATAAAGCTTTCTAATACATCATCATTCCAAGTCTAATGTTAAAATGACGATGCTTAAGTTAGGCGTGATGATGGTGGTAAGGAAAGCTGGATCTGAGAAGATGGGCAAGAATCAGCAAGCAGGACGGGCTGGAGGATGCTGTTGTGGAAAGGAAACATTATAAATACTTAAATATCCAGTTGTTGTGACCAAGATGAATCCAAGAAGAGAATCAGGGCATCAGCATAAGATTCTGGGCTCTGCTGGATAAGTGGTCTTGGACGGTAGATTGGCTGTACTATATAGAATGTTGGACTTTGAAGCACTTAAAAGCATAGATGTACAAGTCAGTTGTGAAGCAGTACAGATAAGTGTTCAGTGATGGCAGCAGAAACCCAGAGGCAATGGACAGCTGTGCTGGTGGGGACAGAGAAGTGTTTCTGGAAGGGGGAACTAGATTTGCTTCTTACAGCACTAGGGGAATGTTACCTCAGAAGATGAGGGGGGTTCTGATGGAGATAAATGGCCAAAAAGGTTCAAATACTTCAATAGGGTAGGCATGATACAAGTGCCTGAATAATAAAACTAAGTACCCTGTCATTTACCCCTTATTTACAGCCAGAGTCATTATTACCCCAATTTCTAGACAAAATGGATTCTGAGAGGTTAAATAAAAGTCTCAAGTGGGTCCAATTAGTATAATAGAATATTACACAAATCCTTTGCTCAGAGTCTTGTTCTGATTGGATAGGATAAGTGTCCTTTAAGGTAGGATCTTCTCTTTCTCCAGTTTAATTTGATTTTAAAATATTTTAACTTTTTAATGGTTAATTACTGTTATACTTATACCTGTATATAATAACTATTCATTGTTTATTATTAATCTTCACTGTGCTTATTTATTGAATGTGGAGCTGTTACATGGATGTTTTCATTCATGTTTTGCTTGGGTTATCAGGGGCCATTTGTGCTACCATATGCATTTTTTCTTTATTATTTTAGTTGCATTCTGGCTCTTATGTATCTCCAAAGGAGTAGAAACCTCAGAAATCTTAAGTTAAACTGAAATGATTAGTTCTTGTGTGCATCAACTTAGTGGTTTTTCCACTAATGCCTAGAATTGAACACAGGAGAGTAATGCCAGATTCAAAAGCCCCTCTGAAGGTCTTCTGAACTAACCAGTTCACGTTGTAGAGGAAATAAAGAGAAAGAGGAAGAGATTGAAAGTCTTGCATCTAGTTAGAAGCAAAGTGAGATCTCAGCTTCTCAACCAGATCTCACATCAGATCATGGGATCTGAGAAATCCACATACACGAGTATAAGTCAGTCCTCTTGCGTCTGAACTTCCTAGAATTAGATGGAAATAAAAACCATGAATAGGCATTGAAAGGGATTAATAGGCAAAAATTCCTGGACTTTTTTTTTTTTCAGTGACTAAGAGATGGCTGATGGAGGAAGCCATTGCAAGAATTGATAAGCAAACCCATCCCTAAGCAATCCCAGCAGGTACTAACAGGCCAAAGGACATGGTGAATTGAATGTGGATACCAATGGGGCCAGGGTGGGGGAGGGGGAGGGAAATCACCTCTTTTATTCCTTATAGATGTCAAATATAGTCATGTCCTCTTAGGATAGATAGGAGCAGTGGTTCTCAACCTTCTTAACACTGAGACCCTTTAATACGGTTCCTCATGCTGTACTGATCCCCAGCCATAAAATTATTTCATCGCTACTTCATAACCAATTCTGCTGCTGTTATGAATGGTAATGTAAATGCCTGTTATGTAAGATATCTGATATGTGAACTCTGTGGGGCTTGCAAGCCACAGGCTGATAGCTGCCCTGGCTAAGAGGAAATGCTATCCCAAGCTAGATAACAGATGAGTTGTGAGACATAACAAAGGTCTGGGGATGAGGTGTAAACTTCTCACAAGGATTGGTCTGTTTTTCTCTGGCTACTTGCCCTCTCACCTGAGTTCCTGCCCAAAGATAATGAGCTTTTTTTTTTTTTTTTTTTTCCTCCAGTAAGCTGGGGAGAGAAATTTCTGGAGAATATTCCATGCTCTCATGGATGTTGGTTCTAAACTGGGCAGACCCTGATATGGTACCAGTAATGACAGGTAGCCATGGCTGTGTCACCACCATGTGGAGCCAGATGGCTCATCTGGTCCCTTCAGGCTGAGCTGCTGGAGGCAGTGAAGCCCTCCAATGCATATGTATGGACTGATCTACCATGTGGAGTCTCATCTTACCTGGTGCTTGCTAAGCTGTTCTATTGGGTTCAGTTTCACTCTGGCCTTCCATGTTTGGTCTGTCTGCATATTCTTGGAGATGACCACAAATGCACTTTACCCACAGCATCCTCTCCCCACTTTCAAAGCAAAATTGAAAACAGATTCTTGCATGTGCTGGGCAGAGAATCAGTCTATCATTGAGTTAGCAGCTTCCTTGCCCCATTTTCCAGATTTCTCATGTATCCTCTTATCCTATACTGATCACAGTTGTGTCAGGGTATATGTATATGTGTATGTGTATGTATATGTATATGTGTATGTGTGTGTGTGTGTGTGTGTGTGTGTGTATGTGTATGTGTATGTATATATATGTGTGTATATGTATATTTATAGCAGTCATCTTAAACACATATTTTTTCTTTAAAATATTTTACTTCTAAAATTAGCATATAAAGAAGTTAATTCTCTTGGGTGTGTGAGCCTATGATTTTAATTCATGTTTGGAATCATCACTTATAGCAGAACACTTGCCATCCTAAATGTTTTTCCATACCACTGCTTTGTACTCACATACCTCTGCTCTGTCCTGTCCTTAGAGCCCCAAGTTCACTGAGAGTAGTGTGTTAATGGAATTAGGAGAAGGTAACACTTGGCGGGGGTTGGGGTGGATGGGTGGGTGGATGGTGTCCTCCACTCAATACAATGTCCTTTAGCCTGGTCCGTATTGCTCTGTCAGTAACTCTTCCTTATTATTCGAACAGATCCTCACTATGCCATCCACATCAGTGTCGAACTAGCATTAATCCTGTCTCAGCATCTTCAGTGTTGGGATTACAGTCATAAGTTACCACATCCTCATCCAGCTAGGACTTACTCGCTTTTGCAGCTCGATAGTGTGCCGTGTGTAGGAACACTGCTCTTAGTCTTCTATTCATGGATTACGGGGCATTTTGATTCCTCCCAGCTTGGAGTGACTGGAAATAAGATTGCGATACTATCACTCTGCTTATATCTGCGTGATTATAAGTTAGTTGTCTTCCCCTACAGTAAGTGACTGTAAGCATACCTCTTAGTTTGGATCACTTCCCTCTTTTAAACTTGAGTGTGCTACACCCCCCTTGGTCTGCTCTCAGACAAAGACACTTTCCTTACAGATGAGCAGACCTTGTGGACCTTCTCCTTCTCATATCTTCCATCCCACAGACTTTCCTTTGTAAATGAGGAACTCCCAGAGCACAGTTCGAGTGGAGCCCATTTTAATTCATCTAAATGTTCTCAGCTCTGTGTTTGTTGTGGCTTGGATTATTGCACCAGTAACCTCTGCTGGCTGGTTCACAATGCTGGCTCCGTGCCTGTGATTTAAACAAAATAAAACAAAACCCCCTATAGGTGGAATGGAAACAAGCAAAAGGAATGGGGTGGGGGAGGAGGGGAGAGAAGGGGAGTTGTGAGAAGTCCCATAGGAATAGCAGCCTGACAAGTACACTTCATTTATTTGATGCTACACATATAGATAAATGTTGCAATATTTTTATGGAACCTTACAATATTGTCTTCTCAATTGTAGGCAAAGATGGGCTGTCTGGAAAGCTGGACCCAGCCTGGAGCCTGCCACCCAGATTGCTATTTTGTGAAACCTTCTGCATACAAATGACTCAGATCCAAACATTCAAAAATGATCTCGGAGGGCCATCTGGTTCTCACTGGTTCTAAAAGCTTCATTCAGCCCAGGGTGTGGATCTGGTTCAAAAGATAGAAAGAGCTTTTCACGGAGAAAGGTCTAATGTGTTCCACTGACCAAGGCTGCAAGCTAGCTTTTAAAACCAGCCAGCCATGATGCTCTGAGGGCTAGTGGATGATGACTTTCATAGGTCAGTGGAAGTCTGATAAATACTTAATTGATGATGTGGTTGTATAGTGGTTTGAACACACACACACACACACACACACACAGAGATGCAATTTTGTATCATCAGGAAACATGTGTTAATTTGTTTGGGTGTCTGAATCAGTCTGTGATTTAGACTGAACCAGCGTGTCAGGCAGGCCATGAGGTCTACCAGAGCCGTGTAATCTTTGCGATATGTCATTTTTAATTCGTGAAGACAATACAGTCAACCTTGCAGTCCAGATGCTGGTGTTGGTCGCCTTTGTCGTTTGCATGGCCTGGCTGCTTGCCTTCCTGATCCAAGGAAGGTTTGTGTCCTCTGAAACCAGGGGATGGGGAATGCTCCTTTGGGAGGCTCACAGCACGATCAGAAATGGGAGCTCATGTGATCTCAGTCTCAGCTTTGGGCTACACCCAAGTTTGGAGATGAGGCATCATCGGGGAATAGCAAGTGAAGTGTGGACAGTCTCGGGTGGGATACCTGATTTACTTCTCATTTCTGTGGGTTTTCACTGTCTCATCTGACAGTAGTGTTCAGGGAGAAATGTGTGTTTCCATTAATGCAGTCACACCAACCCAAAATGTTGTGCTCTTGAAAACTTTTTGTTAAGGGCTTCCCATACTCTAGGATGAAGAGTTCAGGAATGCAGAGACTGCTGGCTACCTAAACCCAGTACAGTGCTCAGCGTAAAGAAGATATTCAAGGGAGTTTATTAAATACTGAGGACAAAACCAAGCTTGTTAAGGGCACCCATGTGTGAGATGACATGGGTGAGTGTTGAGACCTTGGTGCAGTCATTGTACGCCTACTCCAGGTAACTCAGCTTTCTCTGTTCACTCTTAGTGAATCATGCAATGGGCTGACCTCATCTTTCCGAGGCTGTGATGTCTCAGGAGAGTTTCACTATTGCTGAACAACTGAGACCACCAGGAGCTCCTAAGTGCAAAGAGATTGGTAAGTGTTTTTCCAACAAGATAACGTTTGCTTTCAAAACCAAACAACTTCAGTTGATCTTATTTGCCATGGCTCTTCCAGGAGACAAGAATCCTTTCTGCAACCAGAGGCAAAAGTCAATGATGGATAGTATGCTTGTCTGTCCTAGTGTGTCTATTCTATATGACAGAACATTTAAGTGAATTCTTTAAGTGACAGAATTGAACACTCTTGATTTCGCAAGCTCTTGGCCAGTGGTTCTCAACCTTCCTAATACTGAGACCTTTTAATACAGTTCCTCATGTTGTGGTAACCCCCAACCACAAAATTATTTTCATTGCTACTTCATAACTGTAATTTTGTTACTGTTATAAATCATAATGTTAATATTTTTGGAGAAGGTTTGCCAAAGTGGTTGCAACCAATATGTTGAGACTCACTGCTCTAGAACGAACCTTGGTCTTCAGAGAAGACTTACAGGCACTTGATCAGCATTCTTCAGCATGGCTTCCCTTTGTGTGTGTGTGTACAATAAGGGATACTTTCACAATGGTGTGTGTGTGTGTATGCATGTATATATGTTGTATGCCTTTTTATATATTTGAGTGTGCATGGAGGCCAGAGGTTCACAGGAAGCAAGAGTTCATATTAGATGTATTTCTTGATTACTCTTTGCGTTGTTCTTTGAAACAGCATTATCTTGATCAGTCTGGAGCCCATCAATTCAGCTACATGGGTATGCAGTAATTGTATGCAGGGAGTACAATACCTGTCTCTGCCGCGCCACCATTGCTGGGATTACAAACATTATCATGGTACTTGTCTCTTAGGTGAGTGTGAAGGATTTGAGCTTAGGTCCTTGTGGTGATGAAGGAAGCGCCTTATTCTCTGAGTTGTCTCTTGAGATCCATGCTGAATCTTGGGATTTCTTTGTGGAGAGGGTTTTTCTATGTCTCTTGGGTGAATCCTTACAGTACCAGCTGGTCACTGCAGACCTATGTTGGCTTATGTTGAGGTTACTGATGGTGGCAATTCTAATGTGTGAGTTTATTAATACAAGAGGTTACCATCTTGTCCATTTTGAAGTGAAAGTATAGTTGTGTTAAATCATCCATGTCACTGAGCTACTGTCAATACTAGCCATCCACCAAGTCATTCCCATTTGCAGAGTGGACTCACAGCGATTAAACAATAATTCTTTCCTTCCTCTCTTTTCCCAGACCTCGAATCTACCCTTCTGCTCTCCATCCCTATGCGTTTGAACTGCCTTATGTACCTCATATAAGTGGATCACTTGTCTGTTGATTGGTTTATTATCACACAGAATAATGTCTTTTAGATCTAGGATGCCATAACACACACCACACTTATTTTTATTTTTTAAAGGCTGAACAATATTTTTATTTTATTTACATGCCATGTCTCAAATCTCAACTCATCTGCCCCTGGACATGTTGTTTCTTCTTCTTCTTTCATTGGCTTAAAATGACTCTGTCGCGAGTATGGGTGCCCAGGTTTTTCCACCAACTTCCCAATTTCAGATCTTTTGGATAAATGACCAGGAATGGCATTGAGGGATTAAACAGTACTTGTATTTTCAACTTGTGGAAGTTCCACACCCATGTTTTACATAGTAGCTGCACCATTTCACACTCACTAAATACTCCAATTCTTTGTGGTTCTCATCAACACTTCTTCTGCACCAACACTTTTCCTGTTTTGTTTTGTTTTTAACGTAGATGCCCTAATGGGGTAGAGCGGGATCACATTGTATATTTGATCTCCTTCCTTCTAACCTTTTCTTTCCTTCATTCCATCCTAGCTTCCCTCCCCCTCTCCCTCCCTGCCTCCCTCCCTTCTTCCCTTCCTCTTCTCAGTACTGGTGAATGAATTGAGGACCTCACAGGCACACTATGGAAGCACCCCACTACTGAGATCCAGCCAAACCCTCTATTTCGCCTTTTCTTTTGAGATGGTCTCACTAAATAACCCAGCCAGGCTTCCAACTTGTGATTCTCCTGCCTCAGTCTTTCCAAGTATCAGGGATTGCAAGCTTTTACCATCAGACATGGAGGATCTGCATTTCATTAGTGTCCCATTATGTTAAACATCATTTCAGGTGTGTGTCAGTCTTCTGTCATCTTTAGAGAAATGTCATGATCCATGTCAGTCTCGGAATTGGCTTGTTTGTTTGTAGGTGACATGTCAATCCCTTCTGTATTTCAGGTCTCATATGAGACACATGGTTTGAAAATACATATTTTTCCATCTAGAAAATTGTCTTTCCCATTTTGTTACTTTTATCCTGTTACATAAGTTTTCATGTAGTCTAGTTTATTTAATGTTTCATGTAGTCTAGTTTATTTAATGTCTGACCTTTTGGGGTTTTATATATATATACATAAGACATCATTCTAAATGCAATAGTAGGAAGTTTTCCCTTGTCTAAAAGTCTGATAGTTTTAGGACTTCTATCTATCCTCTGATACTCTGTTTTCATCTCCCAACCCAGATCTAGATAATGAACTTTCTGAGCTTATAGGCTGCAAATGAACTTTGCAGTCCTAGCACTGAGACATACTCTCAGCAAATTGTAACAGAATAGGACTCCTTTACAAGCTGTTATGAGTGTAAGTCAAATGATAATTTTCTATCTTCATAATTATCACAGTAGTTTCATGAACTTTGACCACCAATGAGGATCTCAAAGAACTCTTTTAATTAAAAGAATACCTTTTGTATGTTATTTATTTACTTCCCCAGGGGATGCTTCAGTAGGCTGTTTAGGCATTTGTGATGATCCCTCTGCTATTGCTACACCTGGCTCAGAGTCCCACACACTCAGGCCTGTGGTGATGACGATGCCTTTTCAGGAAGATTGTGTCTTTCATCTACACAAACCTAAAACCCTGTCTGACCACTAGGGAAGGAAGTATCGAGTGGGGTGTTAGCCACATCAGTCTCATGGCCTTGGGGAAGCTATTCACTTCTTTGAGCCCCTCTCTATTTTCTAAAGTGAGATGGGGGTTGAATAAGTACTTCCTTCCACTTCCAAGATCACAGAAACTTAGGGGCTGGGTGATAGGTCAAGTTTAAGAAGAGTAAAAATTCAACCACCTCTGGGAAGAAACAAATCTAGGACTCAACATGATTTGGCTTCTTAAAGGAAGCCAAATCTTCCTACTCCCAAGAACGATGGAGAGCCACAGGGAGAGAAGTTTATTCTATGACTTGGTATTCTGAGTTACGATCTTTTTTTTTTTTTTTGCCCCCATAAGGGCTGGTGGAGGTCAAAAGCAGAATACAATTACCATTGTACTTGCTGTTACTATTAAATTGGGGACATTGAACTTTCAGCCACTCCAGAGCAAATTGTCTTGTACATGGACATAGTACAGATGAAAACAAGAGAACTCACTCCTGTTATAGTTTCTATCCTGAGTGTCTTCCAAGGCCCGTGTGCTGATGGCTGAGCTGACAGCCTGTGGTCCCACTGGGAGGAGATAGAGCCTTTAGGAGGGAGGTAGGGTCAAGTAGAAGGAAGTTAGGTTATTGGGGCTATGTCCATGGAGGAGACATTGAGACTGTGCCCTTTGGAAGGGATGATATGAATAAGTATCTTCTGCCACAGGGTTTTTGCCATGATGCACTTTGAAGCAACAGACCCAAAAACCAGAACTGACACTTGTAAACTCATGAGCCGAAATAAATCTTTCCCCTGAAAAGTTGGTTGTGTCAGGCATTTTGGCATGGTGATGGAGGCTCAGCTAACACAGTTACAGTGTTAGCTCAGACCACAGGTGCTAGCTCATGTGCAAATCCCATGTCCACCACGTTTCCTTAGTGATTTTCAATCATATTTGAAAGGCAACTGAAGTTATCATCTCCCACATAGATCTGCTATCTGTGGGATGGATTCCTTTCACCATGGCAATCATTGGGGCCTTCTGAGTTGACAACTAGGCCATTTTTATGGTGCCAATCACATAGCAATAATGAGCATGTAAATCATCAGGGAAAGGATGGAATTTATTACTCTGTTACATCTGTTTTTATGTAACAGGTAGAACATCTCTTATACAATATATTCTATCTTTTTTAGGAGAGAGTGAAGAACTTTTTCTTTCTTCCTAAGTCACAGATACTATCATAGATGCTTATATAAATTGTCAATGCCCAGATAGTCCTTTGGGGGAGACACTGTTGGGATGGGATGCTTGATTTTCAGAGAGGTTATACGACTTGCTCAAGGTCACACAGCTGATGTTACACACAGCAGAACTGGTATTTTTCCACTGAGTCTAGAGCTGACACACTCTCCTGCATATCTGTGGACTTGAACATGATGCCAGGCTGACCTGTTTTCCTGTGGTCTCAATGTTGAAATTGTTCATTTGTTTATTTCTTTTAGGACTCCCC
>LR749707.1:265944-282826 GCA_902729485.2 Mus minutoides
AGATTTGCCTCCTGCAGAGGTTTGGATAAGCCCCAGCTAATCTCCATGGCTTCTTAAGGGTACACCTGCTTGTCTGCCAGCCAGCAGCCTCCTTGCTCATTTCCCGTGGGAGGGCTGGGGTCAGAGGGTCTCCAGAAAGCCTTTTATCTTCCTTTGCCCCCTGTCTCCCCCCCTTTAACAGCACCTGGGTCTGTACATAAGACTTCCTTTGAGAAGAGGTCAAGACACTGTCCCGCACCAGACTGGGGGCCAATGCCCTTTTCCTTCCTTTTAAGGCGGCTGGCTTGTTGGGTCTCTCCAATTCAAACTTTATCATGCATGGCTCAGACTTGATCACACGAGGGCTAAGCTGATCTGAATTAGTTTCAAGGTTGCTCCTGGCCTCTGGACAGGTAATAGGTGCTCAGGAAACAAAGATGTTCATTGGGACCAGCCCACCAATCCAGTGGAGACACAAGCCTGGTCTTCCATCTGTTTCCTTATTCGCGTGAGACAGCGACACTGAACAGGTCAGAGGACTCAGATTCCTCTCAGCTCAGCTGTGAAAGGCGTGGCCCATCATTCCCCAAAGCACATCTTTCATTGTTGTTGTTGTTGTTGTTGTTGTTAGCAGTTAAAGTTGATCTGTTTTCTATGAGCATTTCAGCTAGGATAGGCGACAAGACATTGCTGTTTGGTGTGGGATGTCAGAGTTTGTCTTCTTTCTTGTCCCCCTTTCTCCTCATCCCCCAGCCCCATTGTACTGTGCTCGAACACAGATCGTTATTAATGGTAATTGGACGAGTGCAGCTTGGGCGTGTTAATTAAAACAGCAGTGATCTTGCTTTGAACTCACTAAGCGTGGTGTGGTACAGGTTTCAAATTCTACTTTTCCCCCTAAATCTACTAACATTTATGAGACTGAGCTGAGGCAGCATGAATATCCAGGTCTGTGGAAGCTTCAGGGTACTTGTAAAGACAGGCCACTGAATCTGCAGTGTCATTAAGTGAAGCGGTGTGGCCGATAGGTGGATGGCCAAGTTAAGCCTTGAAGGAAGAAGCAGAGATGTGCAACACTTGGTGCCTTGGGTATGGGTCAGCTATGATGTCACAGGCTTTTGTGCAGTTGAATTTATTTCCCGAAACCGGTGTGAAACAGGAGGATTAGTTCATTTTCATAGGTGAGGGACGGGGACTTGAAGGAATCCAGTGATCTGATGGATGGCTTCTATGCTCTAGACACAGAGCTTGCAAATCATAATACACTGAATGCTGGGAGCAAAAGCTAAACCAACCTTGACATCCAACATACTCAGTCTGTGTACAAGCAGACATTTCTGTAGGGGTGGTGGCTTTTAATGCTTCATACTAGTGTTTATGAGTGTGTGTGTGTGTGTGTGAGTGTGTGTGTGTGTGTGTGTGTGTATGTAATGTATACATGTGTGTATGTGTATATGTATATATCTGTGTGTGTATGTATGTGTGTATATGTATATGTGTGTATGTGCATTGTGTATACATGTGTATGTGTGTGAATAGGTGTATATGTGTGCATATGTGAGTATTTATGTGTGTGTATGTATGAAGGTTGCAGATGCACATGTACACCCATATCAGATATCTTCTTTTATTGCTTCCCACAATATTCTGAAACATTTTCTCCACTAAACCCAGAGCTCACTAATTTGGATAAACTAGATGGTTAGGGAGCTCTGAGCATCCTCCTGCTTTTCCCTCCTTGTCACTTGGGTTCCAGATGTGTGCCCCCCATGTCTGTTTGGTCTCTCTCTCTCTCTCTCTCTCTCTCTCTCTCTCTCTCTGTGTGTGTGTGTGTGTGTGTGTTGGTGCTAGAGATCAGAAGTTGGGTCCTTGTACTTACAAAGCAGGTAATTTACAGACCAAGCCACCTCCTCCAAAGTGAGGAGTTTTTCAATTAATATTTTTTAAAGGTGAAAGAACATAGTATTAATATCTCTCTCTGCTCAGTGCTGATTTCCCATCTCAGGCCCTAAGGAGACTGCAAAAGCTGGGTATTACCATTTTAGCAGAACTGCTTTGCCTTCTGCTCTGCCTGCAGCATCTCATGAGGAGGCTCTGCACTGTGTCTCCTCTGACACTATGTACACACAGACCTCCACACCTCCCTTCCCCAGTAAACTACACAAACAATGAGCAGACAGAAACCAAGGAGGAGATTGAGCTCTGGGCCCATAATATTGTGGCCTAAAGTAGAAAATATAAACACCAGTGCTCGGTACAAGATAATAGCATAATAGGATAGGCGAGAGAGGCAGGAGGCTGTAATGGCCCTGGAGATGCTGAAATTCTGGGAAAGTAGGGCAGTGTGAAAGCAGAGAGCATCCATGAGACCCGGGCAATTGTGAGAAGCTCTGCTGAATACAATATGGAGATCTTGTACACAATATAATATGTAGTAATAAAGAAACCATAATCTGGTCTTACAGCTCTCAGGTACTCTTTGTTTGAAATGTCACTGTCCCAGCCATGGATGCAAGACTATCCAAGGTTATAAACAGCCAAGCTATAAATTACCTCTTATTTCAGATAATTAAAGTTGCAGAAAATAAGATTTTAATGGAGTGATGTTCCTTTCCTTCCTCGATAGACTCTCCCCTTGGCTACTTGTCATTGGGTGTATTCTTTCTTCATTCCATGCAAGCTTGAATACAGCATCTATAGAGCACCATTAGAGGAACTGGGGAAGGCAGTAAGTCCCAGTGAGAGTGTAGGTGTGCCAGGAGGGATGTTTAGTATATTGAATGTCACCTCACATAGCCCTTATGACATTTTCCAGGTGGTATCATCTTTGTTTAAGCTACAAAGGGCTGGGGATACAGCTTAGTGGTAGAACACTTGTCTAGCATATGTGAGGCCTTCAGTTTGATACCTAGCATTACAAAAGGAGAAAGAGAGGCAGGATGGAGAGAGGGTGTAAGGAGGAAAGAGTGAAGAAAAGAAGAAAGGAAAGAGTGAAGGAAGGAAGGGAGAGAGGGAAGAGAAAGGATGAGAAGAGGAGAGGAGAGGAGGGAAGGGAAGGGAAGGAAGGGAAGGGAAGGGAAGGGAAGGGAAGGGAAGGGAAGGGAAGGGAAGGGAAGGGAAGGGAAGGGAAGGGAAGGATGCGGAAGGTTTGGTATAGTAAAATGACATTTGGAGGTGCATCCAAGATTCCATTTCTTCTTGGATGGCTTGTTGCTCTTTTCTCTGTCTTCTTTACCTGCTTTCCCTAAAGATGGAAAAATGCATAATGCCTCAGCTCAGACTCCTTTCTAATTATCCATCACTCTCTGGCATAAAATTCGTTCACTGATTCTGGAAATCATTAAATTATATCTCCTTCTCTAAAACTCTGGAATTCACCAGCCCAAATTTCCTCGTGGTCAGAAAGGCATGTCTCTATTCTGACTTGCATTGAAAAGCACAGAAGAGAGCCAAACCAAGCAGCTTAAGAGAGTGGGCAAAATGCTAACTCTTAGAATAGACTTTTATTTTAGCACCATCTTCCAGTTAACACTTGAGACCTTCCTTATACTGTATTAAATAATGTCTGCTCAAGTTTACAATGTCAACCCAGGGGTGCTGTTAGGGCATGAGTCATGGAAGATGACCAAAGCAGAGTACAGTCGACAGTAGGGTCTGAAAGTCCCATGAGCATGGCCTTGAATCCCTGCCTAACCAGATTGGAGTTTTTGCAAAGCGGATCACGTTAACTCTAGCTCTGCCAGCTAGAGTAAGTCAGGCAGCAACTCAGTTTTGTGCTTGCTCTGTACACCCCGGCTTCTTTCATAAGGTGCATGATTAACGTTCCTGCACGAGTAAAACAAGGTTGGCCATTTATAATGTTTTCCTGTTGTTACCACTGGGAAAACATTTGTGAAATGGGTCAAGAGAATTGTGCAGGCTCATGGCGCCATTTTAACTGTTTGAAAGGTGAAGTAGCCCTGAAAGCAGGGTCCTCACATGGATTTGTGCACTGGCAAGCAACTCTATGCCTTCTATACTATTTGCATTTCTAGAGAGAGAGGGATGGGATGGGGGAACGGGAGGTGGAGAGGGAGGGAAAGTGAGTCCTACTACACTTTACTGGTTTATTGCTTTAGTTTAAACCCTCTTTCCTCTAAACAATGTTAGCCAAGCAAGCTAGATCGCATGACTAAGCTTAAATCTCTATGTGCATTTCTCTACCACCCGTTTTTAATGCCTCCACCCTATCCCTAGAATGCTCAACTGCCTTTGAAGACTTCTGTCCTTATTCCCATGAATAGACAGGCCAGGTCCCATCCGTGATCTCCAGAGAAAGGCTGGAGCTCTATAGAAAAGAACCTTGGGGGAGTAACATTATCCAGCTTTGTAGTGGAGGCAGATCTTCCGTCTTGGAGTTATCATCTATGATCTTATGTTACTGGGAAAATGACAACTTTTCTAACCCTCAATTTCTTTCTAAGTAAAGTACATCTGACTTATATCATAAATATATAATAATTATAATAACTATGTTTTAAATTCAATTAGCTTTCTGTTTCTCCTAGTGTTAATTTCACTTTGCTACTTTTAGAAATCTCCTTTGAGGCTAAGGTATAGCTTAATTCCAGTGATTTTTGAAGCCCTAGGGTGTTCTATTTCTCCTTCTCCTCTTCCTTACTTTCTTTTCTCCCTTCTTTTTATTCCTATTCCCCCCACTCTGTGTGTGTGTGTGTGTGTGTGTGTGTGTGTGTGTGTGTGTGTGAGAGAGAGAGAGAAAGAGAGAGAGAGAGAGAGAGAGAGAGAGAGGTCTGTCTACATGTTAGTGAGTGTGAGTATGGATATTTTCATGTCCCGACATACATGCATACATATGGAGGTCAGAGGGCAACCTCAAGCGGTGTAGATCCTTGTCTCCTTCCTCGTCTGAGATAGGATCTCTTATTGTTTCACCTTGTATATCAGGATGTCTGTCCTGTGAGCTACAGACACATGCCACTGTACCCATCTTTACAGGGTTATGGGGGTACTGAACTCAGATCTTCAGACTTACATGGTAAGGGCTTTATCCACTGAGCCAACTCCCATGCCTGACAGCATTTTCTTCTTGGCCTGTTGGACACTGACCTGTTTTGGATTTCTCCTATATGACCATCCCTGGCATCTGTCAGTCCCCCCCACCCCACCCCTTGTCCTCCTTTTTATCTCTCATGGATA
This sequence comes from Mus minutoides, assembly GCA_902729485.2. NCBI lineage: Eukaryota > Metazoa > Chordata > Mammalia > Rodentia > Muridae > Mus > Mus minutoides. The sequence goes on from LR749707.1 coordinate 271,120, forward strand.
GGCATCTCAAGGCTAACATCAAGATGGCAGATGTTAGGGTTTCTGTCTGGCAACCTGAGAGTGGAGCCATTTTCTCTGTTTGCTGTGACTGTTTCCTGCTTCAGACATTGCTCTTTAGCATTATTGATTTCCCCTGTCTACTGAGCCAGTTGGATGCCTTTGACCCGGTTTCACCGGAGCTGTCAAAGGGCCGCCTGAGACTGTCTGGCACTGTGACTGATTCAGTATCTCCTGATGCCTGCAGATGCCTCTTTGTTCTGCCTTGAAATGATTGAGACCATTGTAGGTGAGATCCCGAGTCTCCACCCCAAGCAGATATTTTTCCATATAGTAACATCACCCAGGACCATTATTTTATGCCTCTCAAGGCTCCTACCATCTCAGCGATGAAAACACTCTCTCAGCTTCTTTTCCTGGAATTTTAATCAATAAGGTTTCTAAATGAAGCAAGGAGGAGTTAGAGAGGAAATTGTTTAATTCGCATATACAAACAGAGATGGGAGAAAGAAGTGAAGAAGAAAAGACACTAGGCTAAGAAGAGTAATGTGGAGATTTTCAAGATTTAGTTATCACCTCTCTGTAGAAATGAAATTTTCTCAGAATTACCTTATAAGGTTTACATAAGACAAGGAATCTGAAGACTCCTTCCTTCCTTCCTTCCTTCCTTCCTTCCTTCCTTCCTTCCTTCCTTCCTTCCTTCCTTCCTTCCTTCTTGGCTTTTTATGAAATAGGGTTTTTCTGTGTATCTCTGTGTCCCTGCCTATCCTGGAACTCACTCTGTAGACCAGGCTGGCCTCGAACTCAGAGATCCACCTGCCTCTGTCTCCTGAGTACTGAGATTAAAGGAATGCGCCACCACTGCCCGGCTTGAAGGCTTGTTCTTTATTCTTTTATTTTTCTAATCTGAAAAATTGCTTTGAAAATCAGCCTTTTCAAACCACTCTCAAGGCCAAATTCTTCTCCTCCAGATGGCTACATCTCTCCTTCTGGATACCACCAGATCATTCCAGCCACCTGCCTTTGTGGTGTCTCCAGACAAGGGCTGACAACCACAGAAGCATGGAAGCCCTAAGGCTACTCGGGGAGAAGAATGTCCCTGAGAAGGTAGGAGAAACCTGTTTTTGTTTGTTTGTTTGTTTGTTGTTTGTTTGTTTGTTTTTTCGAGACAGGGTTTCTCTGTGTAGTCCTGGCTGTCCTGGAACTCACTCTGTAGACCAGGCTGGCCTCGAACTCAGAAATCCGCCTGCCTCTGCTCCCCAAGTGCTGGGATTAATAGAATGTCTAATGTTTCACAAAAGACCATGGTGGCTTGAATGAGGAGTGACAATGCTGCAGAGAAGTAGGCATCTGGCTTAGGGAAAGGGACCCAGTAAAGTGGTCATTGTTGTACATCAGAGGAGAGGTGGGGTAGGGATGTGCTCTCAAATGTCTCAGAAGTGGTTTAAAATACATTGTCTCTTTTATTCCTCACCCCATCACACGTTATTCTTTTTTTTTTTTTTTTTTTTTTTTGGTGTGTGTTCCCACGAGTGCACACACAGGGACTGGACGTCATTGTCGGGGTCATTTTCTATTGCTTTCCACCCTGATTTTTGTTGTTGTTGTTGTTGTTGTTGTTGTTGTTGTTGTTTGTTTTTTGAGGCAGGATCTCTCCCCGAGCCTGGTGCTCAATGATTGGCACACAGACCAGTCAGCTACTGAGCACCAGGAAATCTTCCTGTCTCTGCCCCTCAAATGATGGAATTATAGGCATACACTACCATGTCAAGGTTTTTATGTGTGCTAGGAATCTGAGCTCAGGTCTTCATGCCTGTACAGCAAGCACTTGATGCACACAGAGCCATGTCCCCAGGCCCCAGTCCAATTCTGTAGACCCACGATGACTGTGTCTTTCTCTTCTATGGAAGTAAGATTAGTATGATTAGAGCAATGGCTTTCTATAAGAATCTCATCTAAACTCTGAAATTAATTTCTCTCCAGTACCAACAATATTGTATAATTCTTCACTAACCAGTGTATTAAATTATGGTTCCTATGAGGAGAAAGACAAATGGTTGGCTCTCACATCATGATTCCAAGTAGTTTCCCCTGTGTGGTGTCATCATTTTGCTGTTCATGCTAAGTAGCCCAACACATCCCTCATACTGTGTCGCTTTAACTTGTTTCTATGACAACCTCAGCATTCTGTCATGCTATCAAAATTCAAATGTATGTCCATGCATTTTAAGGGAACAACTCTTTAAGATTCAAACACCATACCCACATCAGCCTGCTTCACAGAGCATTCTGGGAAGATGGCCATAATCAATATTGCTGCATATAATTTCATGGACTGCCTTCCATATTTAATCCTTTCTGGGAAAGTATAAGATATCCAAACTCTTCTCTAGGCCAATAAGTAATCACCCTGCTTGTGGATACATTATACTTCAGAGGTCTATTTATGCCACTTGGTCAAGTTCGTGTTTTAGTTAGTATATACTCCAGTGCCAAGAGAGCCCAAGGTATCTAACGATTTTTAACATGCAAGTAATTATAATCTTTTGTAATATTCCCTTGGGTCCCTTGTGTCGCTCTGCTATAGAGTGACTTTTTTTCAATGTGCTGATTTGGGAGACCCTGGTTCCTTTCATCACTGGGATCAAACACGTCTTTACCACCCATGAGCCTAGATACCCGTGTAACTGAGAGCAGGCAAAGGAAGTGCTGTTTGTCAGAGTTCAACAAGCAATGGATAAAATGGAAAGGTTTAACTGGGTGTCCACTATGCTCACTTTTAAATGTCCTCTTGTGAGGGGCATGGGACAGAAACGATGAGGGGTGTACAGAGAAGGAAAACCGCTCTGCTCATGGCCAGGAGGAAAAAAGAGCAAAGTCAAGAATTTGGGGTCCTGCTAGCCCTTTAAATGTCATGTCCCCCATGGCCTAATAACACCTTACTTAGCTTCATCTTTGAAAGGTTCCACTGCCCCCCATTACCCCCATTCTGAGGACCCAAACCCTTAACACATGGGTCTTCCCAGGGTGCTTAAGATCCAAACTGTATCAGACAGAGCCAAAGCACAGGCACACGACACATTGTAAACATTTAAAAGCGAAAGGTCACCCCTACTCATTTTCTGTTGCCTAACATTGATGGACCTACTAGATCCTTGAAAACCAAATTTCTTCTTTATCAGTTGATTATCTCAGGAACTCGCTAACTTGCCGACTGACACACCAGTCTGCAGCCATGTCTAGAGAAATGTAGTCACTGGCTGGGTAATAGCTTCCAATTGACATCTCTGTATTAGAAGGGGTGTCTTATGAGAGTGTTGTTATCTGTTGGCCAAGGACATAGAAATACAAGTATGGCACACTCACATCTCGTGAAGGATTCACCCTGGAAGAGAGTGTACAAACTAGATGTGTGTGCACCATAGGACATGGCTAATGAGAATCACGAGGAGCAATGGTCTGTGTGCTTGGCTGGGCATTAGACAGCACCTTTCGAGGCAGCTGTACTCTGGACTGATGGGAATCACTGTTGCACAGTCATTTTAAAGCAGCAAACTTGTTTACATGTTTGTAAGGTTAGGCGTCTAGAAGAGACAGACCAGAGAGGGATAATCAGATTAATGTGGGTGTCCTCGGTTCCTGCTCAATAAACCCCCATTTTCTCTCACTCTCCATCTGTCATGAGTTAGGGACCTTGGTGAAGTTTTCTTCCAGCACTGCGTTATCAGCTCCCTTTAATCTCCTGTCAGTTGCTATCTCTGTCAATGTGACCCACCTCAGGTGACCAATTCACCTGTCAATTCAGCCTTACCAGGGATGCTAAAGCTGCAGGAAGTGTCAGGAAGAGAGGAAGCCCTGACCACTGTGGAAGCACTACTCAGAGGGTCATGGAGCATCATCGAGATCATTTTCCTTACTATAAGGGCTTGGAGGGTCAGCGTTTTGACCTTTTGGGTCTTTCTTTGGTCTGAATTGTTACAGCTTGAGCACTGCCCCTCCCTCTCTAGCTCTGATGGATGCTGTACTTCTGTTAGAGTGTGTGGAGATCTCTATGCTTCCATTAGGAATGACTAATTGCCAGTTTACCAAAAGGCGCCAAGACCTATGATGTGGCTTTTATTAATGGGCAGGGTGATGGGGAGATTTATGATAATTTAACGTGCTTATCCAATAAACAAATAAATTGAAATGGTATCCATCGAAGCACTCTGCAAAGCTATAAGAACTTGAGCATAAATCAGAAAGTACAGCTCTGCTCTCTACATTTATATCAATTACTAAGTTATTACTTAGTAATTGTTATTTGTGCTTAGGGTGATCATCAGTATTTGTATTGATAACAATTTTAATAGTTATGTAGATAGCTTAGTGTGAACAAGTGAGGGTTTCTCTGAGAACACTTAAATGAAGCAGCCGATTAACTGCTATGAAGAGATACAGAAGTTAGAGTGTAAGCACTTATTTATTTATTTTCCAAGACAAGGATTTTCTGTGTAGCCCTGGCTGTCCTGGAACTCTGTAGACCAGGCTGGCCTCGAACTCAAAAATCCGCCTGCCTCTGCCTCCCAAGTGCTGGGATTAAAGGTGTGCACCACCATTGTCTGCCTGAGTGTAAGCATTTTTAATGGCCATGGCTTCTACTCAGCCATAGGAACAGGGAAGATGTCACCCTCAGACACTTGGAGTTTAGTTTGTAAGGCGGATTCCATAACAAGTAGCTTACCAAAGTATTAACCTTAAGCAGAGTAAACAGGCAGAAAAAAAAACTGAGTGGTTACACAAATAATTGGGTCAACCCCCCCCTTATCTATGAATTATTGTATACATGTACACATTTTTACAATAAAATTGGTAGATTTCCCAGTCAATGCCTTTTAAGAAAAGAAATTCTAAAGTTTGAGATGGTTTCCAGATCTTTGTTTTTGGTTCTGGCTGTAGCTTTTCTTCCATAAAACTCTGGTAATTCTTTATTTGATGCTAAAACCTTAGTTTCTATAGATTTATGTAACATTAGTTGAAATGATACCTTATACCCTATAATTTTTTAATAAGTATTGAACTCTAAATGTGTGGACTGGGGGAATCCTCATTTCTTCTTGTTATGATTTCCTTCCTTCCTTCCTTCCTTCCTTCCTTCCTTCCTTCCTTCCTTCCTTCCTCCCTCCCTCCTTCCCTCCCTCCCTCCCTCCCTTCCTTCTTCTTCCTTTTTTCTTTTGAATAGAACCTGTTTTCAGAGTTAGGTTTGCTGGCCTTGAATTTTCAGTAATCCTCTTGCCTCAGCCTCCCAAGAGACAGGATGTAGGTCCTATAGTTACTTACTTTGATTTTTTTTCCCACGGAAGAGGACACAAGAGAAGACACTAGCAACAGGTGTCTGTGAAGGATGACCCAGGATGAGGTGTCTAACAGAAACGGGTCCTCAGGCCCAAACAGCATGGGGCATGTCTGAACAATGAGAAGAAAGTTGGCCATTGCTTTAGCAATTTCTTCCATGTCACAAACCTGTAGCTTCTCCACCAGGAATGGGACTTTCTAGTGAAATCCACATTATGGAATGATCTTTCCGTTTCCCCAAAGGATCACGGAATCATAATTTACAGTTATAAGTAACCTTAGAAAGTCATCGAGCCCTACTTCTGAAGGACCTTTCTGTATGATATTCAGGCTCTGTGGGGTCCCTTCAGTTATAGCAATAAGAAAATCTCACCATTTTATCTCTGTCTCAAGTAATTATAAGTTTCAAAAAAGCTTTGAGTGGCTGATGTGAAGATCAACTAGCTAATGTGGATACTAACCAGAGTTTTAATTATAGCTGTAGCCAATTTTCCACATTTAACGGTGATGGGTAATGACAGGCTGCAAGTTGCTCTGGTGATAAGAAAGCAGCCTGCAGTTTTGGAGACTGTAAGCCTCTTTGATAGACTATAGGTAGGGAAACCCCCACCCCCTTGAGACGCCATGTTGGAATGAGTGCTGATAGCTGGCATGGGATGATTGACACACCGGATAAAGCACATATCATTGACATGCTGGATCAAGCACATACCTAGTTTAAGATGGTGTTCTTTTAAATTTTATGTCCTTTCTTTTATTTGTTTTAATTTTATTTCTTCCTCTTATGCTTTCCAGTGCATGCCTTTTGATTAATTATAACAATTAAAAAAATATCCAAGCAAGCTTTACTCATTATTACTATATATATTCTGAACTTAGAATATGCACACTGGGGAGCAGACTAATAATGAGTTTATTCTCACTAAATCCAATTTGAGAGGCAGATTGTGTGTGTGTGTGTGTGTGTGTGTGTGTGTGTGTGTGAGAGAGAGAGAGAGAGAGAGAGAGAGAGACAGAGACAGAGACAGAGACAGAGACAGAGAGAAAATGGGAATTTAATACAAATTTGGCACACAAATGTTCTAGAATTATCTTCTCTTTTAATTTCTCTAAACCAATATTCAATATTAGTTGAGCAACATAGAAAAGACTGTGCCTTGCATTTCAAAGGCTGCGTAGGTAAGTACGAAGCATGTCAGCTATGCATTTGTTGACTCCCAAGTATTTACTGTTTTATTGTTCGGTGTCTTAATGTCTTTGTGTCTCATCTGGACAGAACCTGTATGCCTTCAGAGCAAACAGGCTAGCAGCTGCTTTCCAGCTTACCCAGATATCTATTTATGTAGCTAACACTTGGTAAATGGCAGTGATAAATGATCATGTACTTCCTGGGAGCACAAGTGTCTTTCTAAAGGTCAAGTACATTTGAGTGCTGGCTTGATGATCTGGAAAGGTGGAAGTCAGTAGGCAAGGCAAGCCAAACAATAGAAAAGCTGAAAGTTCAGTAAGGAGCACAGCGACCTTGAGCAGAGAGGTGCTGAATAGCAGCACTCCTCTGCCTTCGTTTGCTCTATGACTATTAACTATTTCCCAATGTTTTGTGAACTTGGTGAATGCAATCTCTTGGGATCTATTGAGGACACACTTTTTTTGAGAGGTCCCTGGGTCTTCTGTAGCAGCTTGTCTAAGGGTAAAACATGTTTGACTTCTGCAAGGGAGGCTTTTCATTGTCCCGGAGACATGGCTTTGTCAGAGACATTTTCCATAATTATCTGCTTTGCCACTTAAAAGGCCCTTTACTGACATTCACTAATGAGGCTCATGGCTCTGTGAATTCTGGCCCCCATTTTTTTCAGAGCCTGGTTTATTAGCTGCAAAGAGGTCAAGGTAATTGCCCCCAGAGCAGACTCCTTTGATCTGAAATGGACCTAGAGATTAAGAATGTCAGTTCTAAATGTTTGTCCCCTCACTTTTCTGGATCTAAGTCGAAATTCCTTTAGGTGCGACTTATGGAAAATTGTTATTTATTCAATCAGCACGCACTTCCTGAACATGATTTTGTACCAGGTTAGAGATTTTAGAGAAATTAAGATGAGAAAAACCAACAAGAATCTGAGAGAGAGGGAGAGAGAGAGAGAGAGAGAGAGAGAGAGAGAGAGAGAGAGAGAGAGAGAGAGATTACAGTATGAGATGTTTAAAAAGGTAGCAGAAACATAAGCAAATGCAGGGACCAGGCTTCCGTTCTGCCAAGGGTCTTAGAGCTATAGGAACCGAGTTTGATTTTAGGTTTTGAAGCTTAAGTTACAGGTTTCCAGACAGACATAAAAGGCAAATGGCATTTTCTATAGTGGCAGCTCATAGTCTCTTGCAATATCTTCTCTCCTTTCTTAAGATGCTCTACAAATGGGGCCTCCTTGCTGAGACAGTTGGGGCCATCAACACTATTGCCACTTGCAGTGTGGCCACCTTTGTTTTCAGCGGTCTCCCCTCTCCTCTTTAGTCAGAGAGACTCTGCCCTCCGCATAGCCAGTTTCCACCGCGGCAGCCCCGGGCATGCTCTCCACCTCCACCTCCCCTTTATTCTCAGAGAATATCTTTCTTCTAGTTTGCTTTCTATTGATGTGATGAACATCACAACTAAAAGCAACATGGGGAGGAAAGGGCTCTTACAGCCGACCAGGTTGCAGTTTGTCACCTAGGGAAGCCATGGCAAGCTCCCTAACAGGAACCCAAGGGCAGGAACTGAAGCAGAGACTATGAAGAAAGACCACTTAGTGGCTTTCTGTCTGACTCAGGGTCAGCTACCTTTGTGAAACAGCCTAAACTTAGCTGTCTCCTAGCCATAAATTATGATTTCTACATCATATAACAATCCAGCCACCATTTCTGAGACCATGTCAAACATAATAAAACCTCTGAGGCACTTCTATTGCTGAAGAGCCAGTCAACCTAAACTGATACTTTAATGACCCAGGGTATTTTATAAAATAATAAAGGGAAGACAAGGAGTGTTTGGTTGACATGTGGTATGGTGTGCTGGCCCATGCTGCGCATCCCTTCACTCTGAGGTACAAGCCACCCGACAGGTATAGTGTGGAATAGAGCATGGGGGGAGGGGGGAGGACAGACAGAGAAAGAGAAGAGGCCGGTCATGAGCACATGGAGAGAGAGGGGGGAAGGTGAATGGGGAGAGAAGGGACAGAAAGGGAAGATGGTAAGAGGGTAAGAGAGCAAGAGAGTAAGAGAGTGAGGAGGGGACAAACAGCCCCTTTTATACTGAGTCAGGCACACTGGCTGTTGCCAGGTAAATGTTGGGCAGAGCCTAGAAGAATTGCTAACGCTATCCACAGTGAGCTGGGCCCTCTTTCATTCATTAGCAAAAACAAGCATGCTCTACAGATATGTCCACAGGTCAGTTTGATAGAGATGATTCTGAGGTTTCTTCTTCCCAAGCATGTCTCACTGAAAACAAAATTGTTATAGTCTTCAACTTTCTCTGACATCTTAACTTTTTGCATCTACCGATGCCTTCCATTAAAAAAAAAATGAACATAGGCTTCAAACAGGGAGAAACAAACACCTTTGAGTTAACCACCATCTGATTCTTAGATGTTCATGTCAGAGCTGGTCCTCCAGGCCTGACCACCCTTCTAGAGCACTCTCTACAAAATTCCCCCAGATTAGGGCATGCAGCAGACTTTAGGGAAGACTGCTCACTCCTTCTTCAGGGAGGGACCCTAGTCAACTCTTCTTGTAGGTTTTGTCTCTCCAAGTACCAGATACAATAGTTTTTGAAACAAGTACCAGATACATAGAAAGTGCTCAGTAAATATTCACCCAATAAGTAAGGGAATGAGGCTTTAGAAAGATGAGGGGGTGGGGCTCCTGAAAAATCTGCAGTTGGTGGTAGCTCTGTACAAGGAAATCTGGATAACAAGAGATTTAATGTCCGGTATGTGCATCTTCAGAATGAATAGATGTGACTATCTGGAAAGGTGTTTTTAGCTCACTTTTAAAGGTTTATTCTACTTTACTTTAAAATTATGGGTATGGGGCTGGAGAGATAGCTTGTTCAGGAATGTCTACTGTTATTTGCAGAAGGCCTTGGTTCAATTTCCCACATCTGCATGGTGGCTTAAAACCTTCTGTAATTCCAGCTACAGAGGATATAGATCTGCATGCATGAAGCCCCCCCCCCCCCACACACACACAAATGTGAGCACACCACACATACACAAGAAAATAAATACATTCAAACAATTCATTTGTATTTCTTTTAGTAACATATATGTGTGTGCATGTGTGCATATGTAAGTGCTGATACCTGAGGGGTTCAGGCCAGGATGTCAGATGTCCTGAGATTTGAATTATAGGAGACTTTGGGCCACCTAATGTGGGTTCTAAGAACAAAATTCTAATCTTATGCAAGAACACCAAGCACGAGTAACTGTTATGGCATTTCCTGGCCCATGCAGTTTAGTTCCTAACTAGGCTGCCTTAGCCAGCTATCCCTTCCCCGTCTCTTTGTACAACCCTAAGACACCCATCCATATCTCTACATATCTTCCTCTTGCCTAGGCAAGGCTAGGCAACCTCTAGAAATGAGCAGCCCATTATGGGCCCTTGACTTTTCACTCTTTTAATCCCTTCATGATTTTCTCCAGCAAGTCTTGTTCAGTGTACCTGTATTCATGCACCATGTAGATCAAAAATTATTAATTTTTTTCTGTGTACGAGTTCTGGCCATTCTCTGCATTTAATGTGTTTTCTTTTATGAAGTCCTTTCCCTGTTGAGGTCACATGCTCTGGTTCATTTGGCCAAAGCCATAGAAGGAGTGTCAGAATAATGTTAACACTGCAACATTAGTGACTGGCCCAGGTCGCTGCATGCCTGATCCCAGAGTCAATACATCCATATGTCTTTTCATTGTGATTCCAAGTACTGGCAAATAGGTCAGGCGGTATTGAGCTGACTGCACTCGAATCTTGGCTGCACGTACCCATGACTGGTCTCAGTTTGGATAACTCATTCCCAATCTTGATGAAGTTTCCCTTTGTAGGAAAGAAGGGCACTGCAGTAGCAACTGTGGCAAAGGGTGGCTTTAAGCCCAGAGTAGGGTAATGTGTGTGAATAAATGCTAAGTATGGAGCCAACACACAGTGTACATGCAGCAAACATCATCTCCATGGTATTAGGAACCCCCAAAGCAAGCCTGCTTACTGTATTTTAACAGATGGGTAAAGAGAGATTACCCATGCATGCAGCTCACCACCCTTTGCAACATCTCCTGGGTACTGGGAGTCATACGTTCTTATTGGATTAGACATAAAGAGTCAATTGGACTTTAAACATAATGAAATCTCGTGGTAAGGTATTTGCTAAGTTTTGAGTTCTTTGCCCCAAATGGTATGTTACCCAGCCCTCTGATCTTTCTCCCTTATTCTTGTCCTCCCCACTGGACTATAGAAACAAACTTTTCAGTTCACAAGGGCAGAGCAGTTCCCAGCTATGCTTGAGCAGTCACCTCCCAGTTGCCAACCTCCCCGCCAGCTGTCACACCCTCTACCTGCTGCCCTGGAAGAATAGCCAAGGGACTTCTTGCCCTCGGAAACATCAAAGCACCCCCGTTCCCTCCCCCCTCTTCCCACTGAATGCGCCACTGATTCTATATAAATGGAAGAGAATTCTGGGCAGCTTCAGCCACTTGGGGGAAATGCAGGTCTGTGGGAGGGGGCTGGTTCTATAGCCAGGACTGGGAGATGACACCCGTGCAGTGTCCAAGGACAAAGCCAGGCCTCCAGGCTCTGAAAGCACCCAGGAGAATCCTGATAAGCTAGGTGTCATGTTGTCTGCCCCACAGGCTGTGTAGGTCTTCAGGAAGAGGCCCTTCTGTCTCCCAACCTTAAGGTATGATTTCTACATAATGTAACAATCCAGCCACCGTTTCTGAGACTATGTCAAACATAATAAAACCTCAGAGTCTCCCCTATTGCAGAAGAGCCAATCAACCTAAGCTAATACTTTAATGACCACTTTTCCCAATGAGAAAACAAACTCAGGGAGAAAAAGAAAAAGGAAGCAGGGAGCTGAGAAACATCTTGTTTGGTCAAGGAAAAGAACAACAGAAAAAGACGTCTGGAGCCATGGCAATGGATGACGGATTCCTTTGATCTGGAAAATAGATTTCTCTCTCTCTCTCTCTCTCTCTCTCTCTCTCTCTCTCTCTCTCTCTCTCTCTGTGTGTGTGTGTGTGTGTGTGTGTCTCCCTTTCTCCCATTTGTCCTCTAGTGCCTGTACTCAGGTCAAGGGGCATTATTGAGCTGGAGGAGGGAGATGGTTTTTGGGGTAAAGGGGAACGCAGATCAGAGCTCAGTG
>LR749707.1:282926-361285 GCA_902729485.2 Mus minutoides
ATATATATATATATATATATATATATATATATATATATATATGAAGAAGGAAAACCCCATCCCCCAGTGCAATATCCCCAGAGATGGAGCAAAGATGCACTTTCTGAATCCTAAGCTCTTAGGGACTTTAGTTGGGAAAAGTGACTTTGAGGGTATGGCTTCCTGCTGCATCTCCAAGTCAGGTGCTTGGTCTCATGACTGTTAATAAAAATGGAGACATTGTTAGTCTAGGATTTGTTTCTTATAAGCTTAATCTGTGGCAGTTGGGGGTCTTCACAAATGAGGGAGGAGGTTTGGGGGTCCTATAGATGCAGCAATAAAGCTGCGGGGCGGAGAGACCCTATATTTCCCTCTGATGTTTGCCCCTTCCTCAAAGCTCTCTGTCAAGACCATCTGTACCCTGTAGGCCTTCTTGCTCCTCTCAAATGTTGCCTATGTACAGTGTGGGACTGTCCGCAGACAAACATGTATTTTTACTGGAGAAACAGATGAAAAGATCTCTGGCTATTCTTCTAAGAGATTGCCAAAATCTTTGTCCAGGTAACATGCCTTGTTGTCAAGGCAACAACGAAGATGGCTCATGCCTCTTTTCTTTGCTTGGCCTTCCCGATTCATTTAACACTTTTCTAGCTGATATGTAACATTCCACTAAGAATGAATGGTCTGTTCTGTCTAGGATGGGGTGGGGGGGAGAAAAGAGAAAGAAAAAATTAAGGTCTAATTGCTTAGTTTTAGGTATTTGGTGTTTTTTTCCTCCCTGATAAAAATGTTGAGTAGATTTATCCATTAGTTCCAAATTGTACAGATTATACAAGATCCAAACTAGGCTAGATATTTTCTTTTCTTTCTTACAGTAAAATTTAATAAGTACTGTATGAGCCAGTCTTTTGTTTATGTTTAAATACAGGGGGCTTGATGAATTAGCCCTGTTCAGCAACTTTATACATGAGAACCACAATAACCCAAGTGCTAAGTTCACAGATGACAAGGCCAGGGCCTCCATTCTGATCCCAGGCTGGGGATGTCTCACATATTTAAGATCTAATCACAAAACACGATGGTCTCTTCCACTATCTAGTTAAGATCATCTTAAGATTCTCTTGAGCCTGAGATAAGAGACTATGATGGGATCACTTTAGGGATCCAACAGTAAAGGGAAACGCTTTTGAAAGCAAAGGATGTACAATTTTGTCATGCTCTCTTCTCGAAAGAGAAAGTCTCCCAAGACCCAGATCCAACTGGAAATGTATGTGGACCAAACTCTTGATCTCTAGGGTCAGTGATTCATAGTCTCTGAGAGCCTCCAATAGCGAAGGCCTCTGTAGGCTCCCCAGCCTCCTGCAGGGCGGTACTTAGTTCCAATCCTGCTGCCTAGTAGGGAAATAGCCAAATATTCACACGGGGCAGCTAAACTTGGGCTCTTCTTGTGACATTCCTGCAAACCAGGTCTTCTCCCTGAACTAATGTTCTCCCTGGCCCAACTCCCTCCAGTGACCAACTTGACCCAGAGGAAAGATGGTACTAGTTAAAAAGTCTGGTCTCTCGAAGCTCGTCCTCTCAGGCTTGAACCTGATTTCTCTTACTTTCTTAGTCACTTTGAGCAAGAAATTATTTGCTAGTCTGGCTACAGTGGTTCTGTCAGTAGACTGAAAAAATGGTAGCATCTGCTCAGAGTGTATCACCTGTGGTGATACACCTCAAGTGCCCAGAGAACAGACACACTTGTTGATTTCATCAATTCAGTTTTATAGTTAGACAATACTGACAAGCCTATAGAGAAGCTTGTCAAGCCATCTTCCTGAGGTACTACAGAGTCCGATGGCTTCCACTGCACTGTGCCTCTGAGGTCCTGTGTTTCCCTTAGCCCAACCACAATGTATTGTTGGTCTGTCTGTCCTAAGAATTTGAGCAGGTTCCTGGAGGAAGTGCCTCTGATTGCTAACTAACAGAAAACACATGGTCTGTATGGGGTATTTACATTGAGACAGCATCAGAAGTAGGAAAGGGAGCTTGCACTGGTGTAGGGCAAGTTAAAAAAAAAATTAAGGTTGTCTTAGAAAGACAGACCCACACACACCTAGAATGACGGAGAGACAGAGACATATATATGGAGAGACATAGAGAGAGACAGAGAGAGACTCAGACACACACAAATACACAGATACACACACAGATGCACACACACACACACACACACAGAGAGAGAGAGAGAGAGAGAGAATTACATGATCTATATCCTCATAGGAGACACAAGCAAGAGTACACATGTGAGACATAGCTACCAAGTCAGGTGACAATGGCAAGTGACTGTTATTTAGTGGGATGCTTTTATTAGGACATATGACAAATCAAGACTTCTGGTGTGTGGTGCAGGGTTCGGAAATGCAGTGATGTCAAGGGAACCGTCGGAGAGCAAATATTAAGTCCCAGCCTGGAAGTGGGCATTGAATTGAGGCCTGATGGAGAGGGCAGAAGTGCTGGTTCAAGAACTAGCTGCTCTGGAGGAGGAAGGATGCCGGGGTCGTGGCTTTTGTAATCAGAAGAGTTGAGATTTGAGGTTGCTGACTCAGCTATGTAGTGGGCCAGTGATGCTGTCTGAGTTAAATCAAAGCCATCAGCCAGCAAGCACAGCTAGTGTTTGCTCTGTTACCAAACACACCTCTGTGGAAATGGATTTTTATTTTATTTTAATTATTTTTATATTCCTGACTATGAAAGATAATAACAACGCATTTTGTTTTCAGAATCTTGCAAGAGAGTTTCATATATTCCTTTTCCTTATGATACTCAAATTTTAAAGTGTGTGTGTGTGTGTGTGTGTGTGTGTGTGTGTGTGTGTGCTCACACTCAGTGGTCACAAAGAGGCATAGTGCTTTATTCCTCTCCACTTTACTCCCTCCAGACAGGGCTATCACTGAACCCAGAGCTAAGCCAGCAGCGGGCAAGCTCCAGTGATCTGTTTGTCTCCCTTCTCACAGTACTGGGGTTACAAGGACATGCTTGTGTACCCTCTGATGCCCAGATGCCAGTGATACTCCCAATCCAGTGGTCACACAGAGACCCTAGTTAAGCTAAACATGTTACAAACATAAACCCCAAGTCATAAAATTTGGAAAGGGACTGGTGGGGATGGCAGGGATGGGCGGAAGATGAGAGAGGGTATGAGGGAGGGAGAACGTGGTATACATTATACACATGTATGGGGATGTCAGATACCCAAACTAGTCAACTTAAAAGCAAGAAAAAAATAATAAATTGCAAATCACTAGACATCTTTGAAAAAAAAGGTGGAGAAAATTAGTGACAAAGTTTGGTATCATCCACAACACTCTCTCCAACCAACTACTTCTTCAAGCACTATGACATTGTTTTGTAGGGTAAATAATTCCACAACCAGCAGGATACAGAAGATGCTTTCTTAGGGTTCATCAAATCCTAACACATAGATTCTTACCCTGCAGAATAAACAAATCTATTTCTCATTGGAAAAAAAAATGTTGATTGCATTGGTTCCTATTTTGATTGAAAAAAAAAAAGTCACGGCCATTTCATGGATTCTGGGAAAGAGAGAGCATTTGTAGGAGCAGAGCCAGTGGGGAGGCAGGTAGGCCTTTCAGAGAGTTAGGATTTGAGCTTCAGCCTTTTAAACCTGGGATTTCAAATGCATAGTGATTCCTGTCCATTGGATTGTAAGGTTTATGAAGGTAATCTTGGAAACAATGGGAACAGGACTGAAGTAGAATGGGCTTTTGGGTATTATGGAACACTCTGAAGTGTGTGGCTTGCTCGAAATTTTCCTGGTTTTCCTTTAGTTGAATTTGAAGATCCCTGGGATGCCACTGATGCTGTCCACAGGGTAGATGGGAGAACACTTTGGCTTACACTTACACTATGTGGCTTCCATGTATGAATGGAACTATTGAACTGTGAAACACAGCCAAAATCATAGCCTGACTCACTCTTGGGGTCCTTGCCCTTAACATGATTACCACTGGAGTTCTCCTTCTTGGCCCAGATCTCCCAGAAGGAGATGCTCCCCTGGAAGCCAGAGAAAGTTACTTTCTAGAGACAGAAGAGAGAGGTCTCTGTCTCATGACATTCAAGTTTAGTTTGAGACTTTATAAGATGGGTGCATTTTAAAGATGCTGTTTCTGTTCCTATTTTTTCTCTTGAAATATTACACACATAACAATTTAATTCTCTATAATTTCACATGGACCATATAAGGCAATTAATATAAAGAACTGTTACTTTACAATGCTCCCTTAAGTGAGATTGAGTTTGCCTTGAACTTCAGTTTTTTCACAGACTGGAATAAGCCTAGATCCCTCCAAAGTCACAGCATTGAAGAGGCATATTATCTTTCAGTTATTACACTAATGACTCAACAGAATAGAGTTTAATGTAAAGAATTACTATGTCTCAGCAAGAAAGTATCATTCAAATTAATGCCATTTAAATTACTCCAGACAACTGGATATTACTTATACTCTAAAGAATACCCTTTGAAAATATCCAACATGTATATTAGAAATTATATAGTTATTAATTAGTTTCAAATTAACATGAAGTTCTTACTAATGACTTAATAAAATCCTCTTTATGCATTGTACTTTAAATTGTTACATCCCTGAAATAGACAAGGATATCCATGGCCATTTGCATATATGCAAATGTTAACTACCTCAGTTATCAAAACATATCTCCAAGCCTTCCATTCTCTCTAGCTGTAATGAAAAACCCCCTCACTTTAGATCATCACTAACTTTCACCTAAATTTCACCTAAACTTTCACCTAAACTTTTGTACTAAGTGACCTCCTAACTTGCTAACTGGCATCTTCAACTGCCAGTCAAAAACCGCTTTTCATACCACGGCCAAAGCTGCATTTCTTGAGGATTGTTATTTCATGCTACTCTTCTATTCAAAACTCTTCATTCATTCATAGTAAGGATAAAATGTGAGTTCTTTGTTTTGGTCTCCGAAACTTCATAGTACTCATAGTTTGAGGATAAGCCACTTTGGTCTTCTGAGACTCACCTAACACTTGGAAACTTCCTAGGATCTCAGTGATCAGATGGCAAAAGAGGACAGGCTAGGCGGAGGTCAGTAAACTCAGCCTGGGAATTCAGTCAAATTGTCGCATCAGGAAGACATGGCAGATTCTACTCAAGGCTTTGTCGGTGCCTTCCAAGGACCACCTGGGAGGAGGTTGTACTAAGGTTGTCAGAGTACTGTCCATGCTACTGGCTCCATATGTCAACAGCCTCGTCTGACAACCCAGTGACTCCACCCACAATGTGACATCACCTGATGATGCTGGAGCAGGAATCCAGGGTAGCAGGAAAGTGGCTTGCACTATGCCAATTGGTAGTTAGGGAGGAGGGAGGAGGCAGAGAGGCTTTGGGGTGGTGGGCATAAGAATGCCCAGGGTACCTAGCCTTTTTGGACTTATCTACTAGAAGAGTCATGGAAGTTGGGTTCTTTTTGGCACACATACACCAAGATGTGGGTTCACCAAAACCTAGTACACGATAACTTTCAGCATCCGTACATGGAAGGGGACTGGGCAGTTGGGACCTCCAGGATCTAAGGCATTTTTGGAAGCATGAGTCATTCATCCTGTTTTCTCTGTTTGCCCAATGACTTTTCATGTACCCTTCACTTTAGACTGTGTTGCCAGGAGTTCAGCCAATACTAACAATGCAAAGGAAGAGAAACTCACCTACTAAGACTTCTTCAAAATTAAATGCTGTGTCTAATCATAGCTATGTCGTTGTTCGCTCCTTGTTTTGGGGAAGATATTTAATTTTATTTTTGTTCTTTTATGGTATTTAATTTTCTTTTGGGTCAAGGATTGACATTTAGTATCTGATAAACCCTTCTCATGAACTGAGTGTAGTCTATCCCCAAAGCTTCTCTAAGCTTCTTCTGATCCAACCGTACAATCCCTCCTTTACACATATTCAATTTTTTTGTTTCTTTTGGAAGAAGCACTAATTTTCTAGTTGTCATTCGAATTTGCCCTTTGTGCTTTTATTAGATCAAATCTATTCTCGTTTCTTTATCAGTTTTTGTTGCTGTTGTTGGTTTTGTTTATTGTGCTTGGCCTGGGATACAGACATGTTTCTTCTACATCTTGAGTCCTTGCTTTCTGCTTAAAAAGAAATTAAACTGTCAAACCAACAAACAAACAACCAAAAACACTCTAAAGGATCAAAGATGATTGTTTTTCAATACCTTCCTTCCTACTGCAGAGAAAGACATGAGCATCCTTGGGGAAGTACTTTAGATGCCCTTCGGAGACATTCTGTTGTCAGAGTCTGACATCAGAGGTGAAGGTAGTGGAAGGTGAGGGAGAGGCAGCTCATCATAGAGAATTGAATGTTTCATTGCCTTTCGGGAAGAAGGCTCTAACCTTGGCTCTCTTCTATGATAAAATGAAAGCAGAGACAAAGAAGGGCAGGACAGCTTTTCAGCTGTCAACAATAAATACAAAAACCTTTAAAGCAACAGTAGTACTTTGGTGAAGGTTTCCAGTTACAGATGAGGTTTTCTTGGAAATGATTGCGAGGAAGGAAAAAGGGTCACCCCACTCAATGGTGCCAGCTGTGCAGGTGGATGGGCCTCACTAAAGCTAGAGCAAAAGTGCCTAACAGGAGGAGGGAAACTCATGGCGGCGTGGAACAGTGGCTGTACCAAACATCCACTGGACCAGTGTAAACAGACAGCCTCATCCCCCATCACTGAGCATCCACTGGACCAATGTAAACAGAACCCTCATCCCCTTCATCTTTCTTGTTCTGTATCAAGTATGGAAAGACTTGGCAGCACACAGTTGGGGATGAGGAAGGAATATAGTGACTTGGGAGGGGGGAAGGATAGAAACTAGTAAGGAGGTAAGAGTCATCCTTACATCCTTTGGCAGCATGCATTGACATTGTTAATCAATGATAAGGGTGATATACAGTAATGAGCAATAGAATTTTCTACAAAGATGGACATGTTTTAAACCCAAACTCTGCTTCACTAAGGTAGCCCTCTTCATTAGGTGTACTGAGTAGTGAAATGCATTGAGTCCTTGCTTTCTTCGTAAAAAGAAATTAAACTGTCAAACCAACAACCAAAAACACTCTAAAGGATCAAAGATGGTTGTTTTTCAATACCTTACTTCCTACTGCAGAGAAAGACATGAGTGTCCTTGGGGAAGTGCATTGCAATGAAGCCACCAACTTTTAGTTTTATTTTAATTCAAAGGGGGTAGTGACAATTGTTCATTGACTGACAGAATAAATTCTATGGCAAATGATAAAGGAGAAAATAAAACAGAGATCTACCTCCCTCTGCCTCCTCAGTGTTGGGATTAAAGACATGTGCTACCACCACTTGTCCCACCTTGGGTCTCTTATGCTTTACATTTTTAAAAAATTAAATTAAAATATAATTACATCATTTCCCCCTTTTTTCTCTCTTCCATCCTCATACACTTCTTCACCCCCTCAAATTTATGGTCTCTATTTACTTAATAGTTTTATATACATGCATGTATATTTTCCTCAGTATCTAAATACAACCTGCTCAGTCCATATAATGTTACTGATATGTATATTAGTTCAAGACTGACCATATGGTATAGGATAAATAAAAGGGAACTCTTCCCTAGGGAATATTATTTCTCCCATTCTCTACAATCTTTCATTACCTGTAGTTCTTTGTCTGGGCTTGAGGTGCCCTTTCCATATTATCATTTCTATTGGTGTGGTCCCCACTCAGGTCTTTAGGCAACCACATTGATGAGACTTTAAGAGTAGAACCTTGGCATTTCTAGGAGATACAACACCATAGTGAACTCCCTGTTTTTTAGGTTGTTGCAATCTGTCTGCCTCTTGCAGTATAATTTCTGAACCTTAGATGTGGGGGATGTAGATGTAGATGTAATCATGTAGGGCCGAGCACCACACAGCCACTTGCTGTCTGCATTTCAACCTACGTGCTTTTCTGCAATGCTCTTTCTCTGCTGCAAAGAGAAGATTCTTCAAAGAGGACTAACACCTCTACTCATCTGTGGGTTTAAGGACAGATATTTATAATGTAGCTAGTAATTATGGTCACTTATTAATGTGGTGGTTATAGACTCTCCTCCGAGATCAGTGACTACTAGCCCCTGATAGTTGGCTAGGTTTCTAGTGTAAGCATGATTTCCCTCCTGTTGAATGGGCATTAAGTCCAATTAGAGTGCTGTTGGTTACCACAAAGGTGTGTGTGTGTGTCAGTGTTTCAACCTTAGAGATACTGTGTCATGCTGACCAAGTTGTTCAGAGGTATCATAGCTGGGTAGTACTACTGGTTTCTGCCCTTTTTTCTGGTACCTTGAGAGCTAGTCGACAGAACGGAGACTTTTAGGTCATCTGTAGTGGGTCCTCTGTGTACTGTGTCTGAACTCACAGTGTCTTCAGCAAGTGAGATTTACTTTTAACCTCTGGGAGGTAACAAAGAATAACTGTAATACCTATGATATTTTGTGAGTCTCTTACATATTCCTGACCAACGCCTCAACGAGGGAGCTTCCTGTGCCTGGAGATTTTTATTGGATACTTTGTGGCTCTTGGGGAGGAAATTGTCATCCCAGATGGGAAAAGATTATTTGAACTATATAAACTTATCAGTACTACATGTAATTTTAGGTAAATAGATAATAATAGGGCTTCTTATGACATTTTCAGAATCCTTACTTTTATTTTCCCTCCCTCCCTCCTTCTGGATTTATCTCCCACTCCTCCTATTTAAAACACCTCTGTTCTCTCATCTCCTTCTTCAAATCACTTCCACACTGCTGTAACCAGTTACTCCACATTATATATTCATATCTGAGGATTTGGAACTAGGAGCCTCAGATGAGAGAGCAACTATGATTTGGTCTTTGGGTATGAGTTAGCTCATTCAATACTACATTTTTTCCCTACCCATCTACGTGAAAATTTCACTTCTTTTTTTTTTTTAATAGCTGAATAGTATTCCACACCATATCTGTACATTTCTTTATTCTTCAGTTGGTTGAAGGACACTTGGGTTGTTTGATTTTCTAGCTATTGTGAATAGAACAGCAGTGAACACTGATAGCAGGTATCTCTGGAGTAGGATGTCAAGTCCTTTGGACATACACTGAGGAGCTGTGTACCTGGTCCATATGGTAGATTCATTTTGGCATGTTAATAAGTCTCCATCCTGATTTCTAGAGCGACTGGATGAGCTTGCAGTTGTACCAGTGCTGAACATGACTTCATTCACTCATGACCTTTGCATCCTTTCTATCATTTATTGGTGGTTGATTGCTTGATCTCTGCCATTCTGACCGGGCTAAGATAAAATCACAAAATTGTTGGAATCACCTTTTTCTAAGTTCTAGGGATGATGAACTTTTTTTTTTTTTTTTTTACCACGCTAATGGGATATCACCCAACTGGTCTAGTGCCCTGTGCTTTGAAAGGCTCCTTCCTAAAAAGGTATAAAGTAATGCTGAGTGAGAAAGATGGGTTAGACACCGAGCAACTTTAATGGTATTCTTTGCTTTGGTAGATACCAAGGCTTTATCCATTTTGGATTTTGGTGCTTTGGGTTAACATTAACTAAGAAGAAAAATATTGCTGGAAGTCTTAAATTTTTAATATGAATGGCATTCCCAGGAAGGGTTCCAGTAGGCAGGCAAGACAGTGCAAGCCCAGCCCCTAGCACAGACAATGGCACAGATTAGAGCCTTATAAATAATTGCTGAATGTCTGTCAAATGAATGTATGGTGAATGAACAAACATTCAGAGCTTGCCACTAGGACTTTTTTCAGGTGTGAGTATACACCGGCTTTTAGCTAGTCTGGGGAATGTTTTTTTTTTTTTTTGACCTTACCTGATTGCTTGAGAAGGTTTTCCCTGCAACACTCCGATGGAGCTGTCTGTTCAAATCTGATCCGACAGCAATCTGCTTTGTCAAACACCGGACGCTGGTAGACTTGGGCTTTTTCCATCTTTAAGCAGCATGACATGGATATCACAGAGTGTTGCTTCGAATCACCTGCTGGCAATCACCGTTACCCTAGGGTTAGCTGAATTGCAGACTAGGTCTAATTTGATTTCTCCTATTTAATTGACAGTTTTTATGGAGCGCTAGAAAGAACACATTTCTAGGGCAACATCTGGCTATGTCTAAAATAGCCAAGGTCAAATTTCCAGTTGCCTTGTAGCACTTGGGTTTAGCTGACAGCCTGCTGGACTCTCATTGCCTTGGGGTATCAGGCAGGGAGCAGCAATAAATGAACAAATAGGATCATAGCACCATGTCTGGCTTTTGCCCCGGGACAAGGAGTAGAGCGAGAAGCCGTCACTGCATTCCTATGGACAGCAAACTGCCTGGCTTTGGATGCTGCCTAAGTCACCTTGTTGCTTGACCTAGAATTAGATCTACAGGTGAGAGTTTTTATTGACATTTTTCTTTGAGGTATGTAATTTCATGACTGTAATTGGAAAATACATAGATATCAAGTACTATTCACATCTGGGCATAACTTCAGAAGAATAGTGAATTTGCTCACACTCCATGAAACCATTCTAATTCTAGATGGGAAAAATCTTTCTATTAGGTCTTGAGATTTGTTACCTTGTGAATTTTGAAACAAGACAGATACATGATAGTCAGTCTTTATTGATGTGAGAATACACCCGAGACAATTGATTTAAGGAAGGGAAGATACATTGAGATTTACTATTTCAGGGGCTTTGGGCTGGGGTTGGCTGGCTCAGTTGTTTCTGGGCTTTGGTGAGGCAAAAACAAGAGCACAGAAAGACACCATAGAGGGAGACGACTTACCCACCAGGAGCCAGGAAGCAGAAAGTTCAGAGAAGGGACCAGCATAAGACACATCCTTTAAGGGCAAGCTTCCAATCTCCTAATAGCCCATTCTGCTGTGAACTCATCAATGGATTGCTCCCTTGATGGAGCTAGTGCCTCTGTGATTTAATCACTTCTCACTATTGCCACCAGCTGGTGACCAAGTCTTTTAATGGGTGAGCATATTTCTCACACCAGGGGCCTCACAGAAATGATCAGGTTCTTGACAATTGTGATCATCCAATCAGATTAATGAATGCCAAGGTAGGCAGAATGTGAGCCATAAATCTGAGAAGAAGTCTCGTCAGCACCACCAGAGGGTCTTCAGGGAGACCACATTTCCCCACAACTTAGAGATAGCCCTGAAGAAGGTAGAATTGGGTGAAATTTGTCAAGGGATCATCATCAACTCTCTGGATTTGGGGATTCAGAGAAATAAATTTAAACATAATGACTTACTGATGGACTGTCTTGCCACCTGCATAGAAGTTTTTACCTTGGGGATCTTTCTGATGCTTTTAGGAAAAACAGCAGGTGAGAGGAAAGCGAAAGAGAAAACATGCCACCACTCATCTCCCTTGAGGGTTCTCAGTCCTGTCAAAGACACTGTAGGGACAATGTTGACAGAAGTGCCAGAAACGTCAGCTCTAAGGGGAAAAAATGATGAGATAGAAAACTTCACTGAAAGCTTAGATGAGACCTTGTTCATTTCAACAGTTATTAAAGAAGGGCTCGCTCACAAAGCTAGTCAAGGGTGCCCCGAGGAGTATCTTCCAGAAGCCTAGACCTGAATAGTCATTAGAGTATATTTTTCTGGGTGAATATAAAAATCTACAAGTGCTTCCAAGCAACTCTTTCTATGATATGTATCTAAAGCAGGTGAAGGCCATATACAAGTGTTCTGCAAAGAAGATAAGGGCATACGAAGGCAAGAGTTTATTGGAGGAGCATGTGTAACCCACACTATGATATCACACTTGACTAGCTGCAAACTAATGAATGGATTTCATAAAGAAGGGCATTCAAACACATGTGCTCATGAGAAGACACAAATGCACCACATTCTACTTGATTCAAAGATTTAACTAGTCTCCTCTTTGGAGACTATATTTTTATCTATATTTTTCTAGTTTTATTCATGTTGCTGTGATAGAATATACACAGACAATAAGCAATGTAAGAAAGAATAGCTTTACTTTAGCTCAGAATTCTAGGTCATGGTCCATCAGTGCGGGGAACTTATAGCTACAGTAGATAGTCATGTCACAGCCACATTCAAGAATATAGAGAAATAAATGCATACATGTTTAGAGTTCAGTTAGCTTCTCTATCCCTATACAGTCCATGACTCCTAAACTAGGGACTAGGGTCACACACTTTCAGGATTTGTCTTCCTGTATCAGTTAAAACATTCAAGAAAATCCCTTACAGACGCGAACGCAGGCCCACCTTATCCAGGCAACCCTTCATTCTCTTTCAAAGTGGTTTTAGGCTATGCCAAGTAGACAATTCAAACTGACCATCACAAGTCAGTGGCAAAACAGCTCCAGGAGAAGCTGACCTCAACACTCTCATGGTTAGAAGGACTGAGCATTAACCAGCCAGCCAGATTCCAGCATTGCTGGTAGGTTTGGGGTAAACAAAAGGTGTAGACTTGATAAGTATGAATATAAAATACTTCTGATTTCCTAGCAGCTCAGAGCTGTCCTGTGGGCCTTGTTGATTGGAGTTCTGGCAGAGAACAGTGTTCCTGAAACAAGAGCAAAACATAGGTTCTCTCATCAAAACGTGTCCAAAAACTACCTGGGGCCATGGAGTTTGGTGCTCAAGCCTCTCTATCAGAGGGCTGAGGTCAGTTTCTCCTCTATTAGGTTCCAGAGCTTCCCCCAGAGAGATTAGTTTTTCATAAGCTTCAAGAAGAGTTTAGGAATCCTATCTCTGAACAAGTCTTCAGGTAATTCTGGACCATATCCCATGGATCCCTAAATGTTTGATAGCTGCCATCACATTAATGGAAACACTGCTTTAGGGATACCCATTCATTTTCCTCTGGTCTCTTCCAGTCAAAAGGGATCACCAGGACCCCCTGTGCTCAATGCTGTATTCAAAATATAGAAGTAAATTATGCCTATCCCTTATCCACATGAATTTTAGATCTGAGTGGGACTTAAGAATCTTAGAGTAAATTTCATTGTTACAATTTCTAATCCCATTTCAGATAATATCAATGGATTCAGAACAGATAGCAGTGAGTTATTTTGGAGATGATTAGTGATGACAGTGAGAGATCAAGGCCATGGAAGCATGGTTTGAAACACCTGAGCTTCACATAGGTGCACCATACCACGTAGGAACACACGGGGGAACATCCCATGTCGGCTAAGAGGCATAAAGGGGTAAGGAAGAACTTACGCCAGAGTGTAGAAGGAGCAAGACAGGGTGCATTCACAGTTTAGAGCTGGTTTGTTTAAATAATTTGGGGGTCCTTTCCAGTAGGGGTATGGTCATCAGATGCCTGGCTCTTGGTCCTGGGATGACTGCATACTGGATAGGATTGGCACGCTCTGTGGGTTAGATGAGAAGCTACTTAGCTTGCCTGTGAGAGGCATGCTTTCGTCTAAGTTGTTTGGTGCTTTAGGAAATAGCTATGGCTTGGAGGGCTAGTATCACTTGAGGGCTGAAGACCCTCGAATATACAAATACAAAAATTGAAAAAAAAAAGGAAATGGTAAAGATCAGTGTCTCCCTGATGAGTAGATAAATAGAAAAATAAACTACGAAAATGTAAAGCCACCATCCTCTGGTCAAATTTATTACATGGAAGCAGCTGAAGAGGATAAAAGCATTACTTGGCAAAAATAATTAAATAGAAATGTGTGCGATATAGCCTGTATAGCATGCATCTTTTATCTAGGATGGTGTTTCTTCAGAAATAAATCTGGCAGCTCAAAGGTTAATATATATATATATATATATATATATATATATATATATATATATATATATATATATATAATTATTTATGCCAAAGTCTGTTTCCCAAATACCTGGACACATCATACATCATATTTCCTTAAGACCTTTCTGAGCAGAAAAGTAAATTGTTGCTGGAAACGGGAAATGGAAGCCTTTGTCCTACCACTCCCTAGAGGAAAAAGTGGTACCTGGAAGCTGCAAAGCACGAGGTTGACTAAGCTAGATGTAATTTGATGGTCTAGGTATGTTATGAGATACACTATGCTTGTTTGGGTAGGCTTACAACCTCACCTTTGCGCCACAAAAAGTGTTTTTCTCTATTTGGAGATCATAGAATCCATAGCACATATCATCTTAAGGTCACCTTGAAAATAAGTTGCAAATCTAGGAGGGGCTTTTCTAGTCTTTTGTTTCTCAATAAGACTTTGCAATATAATGCCCTTCATGTTTTCTCTTGATCCTTGATCATGTTTCCTGGGGGAGGTGGGAATGACTAAGATAGATATCTATAAAGAATGAATATTGATGGCACATTCTGTAAAGCTCAATGAAGGTTGTGAATTCACCAGATGCTTGGAAAGCCAGCCGTTCTATTATTCATTTCCTTGGTCCAAGCTTGGATTTTTTCCAAGAAGCAGTTGCAAAATCAAGTAGAAGGATTTGGTAGGAGTGTGTGTGTGTGTGTGTGTGTGTGTGTGTGTGTGTGGTGAGTAAACTTCAATTTCTTTAAATGAGTAATGTGTGAACAACTTTCCAATCTTCCTTCAACCGAATGATTAGCTTGGATTTTATAGGAAATCAAATAAGAAGCTGAAGAAAAAAAAATCAACAACCAACAAGTAAAAAAAAAAAACAAAAAACAAATCAGCTTGGAACTTTACTTCTAAGCGAGCTGGCCCCTAGGCAATCATTTTGTAAAGGAACCAGGTCCTTAGTGCTAAGTTTGCTTAGCAACACGTTTCCTTGATGAAGGTTCTCAAAGCAGAGAGAAGTGAATGGAGGTTTGATTAACCACAGGCCATAATGGCTATATCAGTTTCTTTTGTAAGTGAAAGATTGTCTTTGCATATTCATAAGGGGGTGTCTAAGCACCTCTGCTGGAGCTGTCAGGGCTCTAAACTGGGTTGGATTAGGAAGTGTATGGGAGGCCTCCCAATGGGTGGCCCTGGGCGACATTTTTTTCACAATCAACGAATTCAGATTGTACAGAATTTACTCACTGTAAAAGTTGTTAGGCTTTGAAGGAGGTTATAGAATTTACTTTTCCCATAGATCTTTAAGGACAGGACAGAATCTCGCTGAATGGGCTGAATTCAATACAGTTGTGAAGTCTTTGAAATGAGCTATTACTGGGATAGAGGAGATAAAGAAAATGCAGAAGGCAAGACGCATGAAAGTCAATCCAATTATGCCGGCTGCTGAGGTGGGGCCCCGTGTACTGAGTCTTGTGGGATGATGGCTACATTCTTGTAGTTTAGGATAATATAGATTTCCTAATACACACTTGTAAGGAGCTGGCCTACTGCAGGCCTAACTAGTTGGAAATGTGTGGACACCACTGTGGACATGAGGAAATAGACCTGAGGTCTGTGCCACTCGTACAAAGTCATCCAATTGCTCCAGGCTGAACTTTGTTTCATTTGTCTAAGTTTTCTCCCCTTTAAAGTGAAGTGTATTGTCAGACTTTATCCTCCAAACAAATGTAAGGAGGTGATGGGAATTGGGAGGGCGAGGGGTGAATTATTTACCTTGGGTCTTGGAATTACTAGCAGGCTAAAGACTGGATTCCAAACTCCTGCCACTCACTCACATGGCTTCCCTCAGAGACTTCTGATCTTGGCATTGTCTGATTCTGTTTTCTAAACACATTATGATGGCAGAGCCTACTACATTCTAGAAATGAGAGTCCACAGAGGCCATTGCAGTTACAAGTCAGAAATGGATTTCTCTACCACGTGTTCTACTCCAACCACATATCACAAAAATCTAGGGATGAAGGATACACGCTCACAAGCATCATGCAAGAAAGCCATGAGGAGGTGTGAATTAGACTCTCAGGGAAGCTTTAGAACAATTCCTGCTCAAGATGCAGACTTAGCTCAGTGCGTATGCATGCTGTGTATCAAAGGCTTTTTAGAGAGCTGGGTTTTGCCTGTGAGCTCCTAGAGACCATTTTTTTTTTTATCCCTAAATTCAGCTTACAGGAACTTTTAAACAAATGCATGCTGCATTATTCTCATTATTCAATTATGACAGTCTTTCCCCCAGCTTTTTAATTAGCACTCATTTACTGAGAATTAAACTGTCATTTTAGTTGAACTCAAAGGAGTACCCCAGGGACATGCATTCCACTAGATAACAAAGGCACCATATAATTCTGATGCTTCAACAATTTAGACTGAAGCCACGACAGGGCTTTTCTGTCAGCCATTTCGGTTGGAACTTAATCATTGCTGTTGAAGGATGGAGGAGGGGGTATGATTGATTCTACCTGTGACGATCTGATGCCTGATCAAGTTAGATCAGGATAGCAAACTGTTGGAATCCCTGCTTGATTCAACCAGATAAATCAGTAGAAAACTGGTTCAGCTTCTATCCCAGCTGCTGTGTAGCCAGGAACGAGGAGGTAGTGTTATTACAGTGGACCGTGATTGTGGTTTCCACTGCCCTCTGGGCCTGTCCCAACTTCCTCAGGCCTATCCCCTGTTCTTTGGCATTTATCCTATAAGATGCTTCCCATCTGAACATTACAGGAGTCTATCAAATTGAGCATATGGAGGACCAGATTTTCTCATCATTACCTCTGGAAAAATGTCGTTGTCTTCTGATTCTAGTGATTCCACGTAAAACCAATGTATACTTTGTTGGTGGCCGATTTTGTTTAGCCCTTACTATGCCTAAGACATTGGGTGTCATCTTAACAGATTTTCATAATTTTCATTCAGTCAGACAGATGACTCAGGAATGTTGAACAGTTGGATGCCCTTGGGTTCCAGAATAGCATCTGAGGATCATGGATTGTAGGAGAGATGTGACCTGACCCTTCCTCCGATGCAGTGTGCACTTTGAAATGAGAAGATGCAAGGTTAGAGAAACTTGCTCATTTCCCCAAGCTAAACAACTGAATTTGTGGGGAATGAAACCTGGGACCCAAGTGTCCTGGATTCCAGGGTTTTGTTCTGCTTTTACTTTTTTACATCATTTTAGAAGCTGTCACTCATGAGCCCTGACTTCAGCCTGTGGTATTTAAGTACACAGGCTGAAATCAGTATTGAAACTTAATACTGACCATGACTCTAAGTACTGAGCTTACTAAAGCCAGCCAATAGCAGCCATAGGAGTTTGGTCTGATATCTGGAAGGAAAAGGGAGAACTAGCAGGTGGAAGAAAAGGACAGGCAACCGAAAATAATTTTTTAAAAAATTGAGGTACATTCAAGAAACAACTCTCCAAATATTGGCTACTGGGTACTCGCCCATCCTCAAAGCCTTGGGAGGAGGCTCTGTTCTGGTGTTTCATCTTCAAATGGGGATAGATGATGTAGTTATATTGAGGGTTTGCTTCAAAAATAAACTCACTAGGAAGCTTCATTTTACAAAACAAAACAAAGAACAAAACAAAAACAAACAAACAATCAAACAAAAAAACAGGTCTAGAGATGGAATGGAATGGAAAAGCCAGGTTTGCCTCTGTCAAACCAGCCATTTGCATGCAGTGCTTAGAAGCAACGGAAGCAGTGACGGGAACTGCAGGAACAATGAACAGATGGCTGCACCGATTTGCCGTTCTTTGTGTGAGGTAGCAGCATGGTTCATAAACATCACTGGAAGAAGGGTGCAGGATCTAAATGCTTTCCAATGCATATACTTTAAAACTTTTATTTATGTGTGTATGTGCATGCATGTCACAGTGTGTCTATATGTGTGTGCATGTGTATTTCTATGTATGTGTATATGTATGAGTGTGGGGGGGCAGTTGGGGTGGGTAGTTTGTAGAACAGAAGACAACTTGTGGGAGTCAATTTTCTCCTTTATTATGTGGGTCCTAAGGGACTGAACTCAGGTCACTATGATGGGAAACACCTTTATCCCTGAACCATCTCCCAGATCTATGTGTACTTTAAAAACAACTGATCTCATTTAGGGTTAAAAATAAATTGTTTGGCCCTTTGCAACCGTGCAAAACATCAATTTGTACTTTTACTTAGACAAGATCCATATCTTAGAAGGACACCTCCTGTAGGTTGTTCACTACTATATGTGCCACATATGTACACTCCCCCCACACACAATAAATAAAAGTGATCATTGTCTTTTAATATGAAATATTTCTTACCTTCCTGTGCTTTTAGACTTTCTAACTATCTTCTCAGAAATCTATCCTTTCTTAAAGATTATTCTACTCAAGCCCTAAACCGAATGCTGTGCATAAGTAAGAGGACAGCCCTGTCCTATCCCTTCTTAACCTCTGAGCCATCTCTCCAGCTGTCCTGACTTTCTTATGGCATCTATAAGCTCACCTTAGTTGGATTTTAATTTTTACTAATACAAGAATTAGCTAGATGACAGTGGTGTCTTCAGCTACAGGTAAGACTCATAAGCAGCTCCTTCTCTTAAAAAAAACAAAACAAAACAATGAAAAGCCCTCGATCTTGATTCTTCATACATAAACGGATGAAGTAAGTCTAGTTACAAGTTATGTTTTATGGTGATTTCTACCAGCTGAACAGCAGATAGGACTTCCAGTTTCAGACGATAAAACACAGGAGTCAGGCTGAGGAGGTGGCTTAGTGGGCAGAGTGCTTGTTGCATATGTATGAGGACCTGTGTCTAGGTTCCCAGAACACAATACACAGGTTATGTTCTGCAGTCCCAGCCTGATTACAACAAGGAAGGAGGTGGATATAACAGAATTCCGAGAGTTCAAAAGTCAACTAGCCTGGCATTCTCTCTCTCTCTCTCTCTCTCTCTCTCTCTGAATGTGTGTTGTGGCATATATGTGCCCCCACACACACAAACTCTCCCCAGGCAGCCCCGTGGACTGCCATGAGTGTCCACCCAGAGTACCTAGAACTAGCTCCTCATAGTTCAGGTGACACATGCAAAGCCATTCAACTAGCCAGACTGTCCAACAGCAGAACACAGCACAGCTGAGGCTGATGAGTTTTGGGTTCTAGGGTCATAAATATAGGTTAGAATCTTCACACCATTGCTCCTATCTCCTGACACTTTGCCATTTAAGGTTAAGCAGGTTTAATTAGAGGGCTCCTGCTCCCATCCCTGCCTCTTTCTCACACTGTAGAAGATATTTTAGGAACAGAGAAAGGTTAATGGGCCCGTGATGGGGCCTCGAATTAACTTCTTTAATTAAGACTCAGGAAGACATCTTTTCATTTCTCTTAATGACCTGTCTTGGTTATAAAGGACCCCAAGCACCTGCCTCTCTGTGTGGGCCTTGCTTCTGTAAGACCATAGCTCTGTCTGAGGCAATGCTCTAGAGTCAGGAATACACATTCCCCAACAATGAAAATTTTGGCAGGCAAGGGGAAGGGAAAAAGCAGCTCAATGAAAATTTACAACTAAGATGGTTGATTTTGAACTATCTAGAGGTTAACAACAACAGCTTCTCCTCCTCCTCCTCCTCCTCCTCCTCCTCCTCCTCCTCCTCCTCCTTCTCCTCTTCTTCTTCCTCTTCCTCCTCCTCCTTCTTTTTCTACAGTATTACTAAGAATTAAACCCAGATCTAGGAAACTGTGCTACCACTGACCTACAGACAACTGGGCTCCGTGAAGCTACAGGCACCTTGGCTACACTGAGAGACAGGCACTTTTGCTGCCACTAAGCTACATATCCACTGTTTCCACTTTCTTTAAATTTTGAGAAAGTATCTCACCAAGTTTCTCAGACTAGCCCCTAGGAACCCACTCTGCAACCTAGAAAGGCCTTGAACATGTGATCTTCCTGCTTCTGCCTCCCAAGTAGCTGGGATTATAAGTCTGCACCCACAGGCTCGGATCTTAATTCTTTTGGTTTGAATTCTCAGAATCTTGTTTACGTTTCCTAACATTATTGGAACAGAATTTACCACTGAGGACAACCAAAGGCAGAAACAATAGCCTGTAATGTTTTGAGAGTCTCTTGGACAACCCTGACCAAAAACTCAAAAGAGCTTTTTTTTTTTTTTTAAAGAAAGATTTATTTATTATTATACATAAGTACTCTGTTGCTGTTTTCAGACACACCAGAAGAGGGCATCAGATTTCATTATGGGTGGTTGTGAGCAACCATGTGGTTACTGGGATCCGAACTCAGGACCTCTGGAAGAGCAATCAGTGCTCTTACCTGCTGAGCCATCTCACCAGCCGCAAAAGAGAGCTTTTCATGCCTAGTGTTGGGGTGATTTTTTTAGGTGGTTTTTGGCTATTGGGAAGAGCATTGTCAGCCAAAATGATAAAAAAATTCATTTAAACTATATATGTATATTTATACTCAGACTTACATGTATTATAGGGATCTTAAGGTGAGTAGTTAATATTATGACTTCTTATGACTTTTTCAGACACCCTCACTATTATTTTACCCTCTTCTGCTGCCTCCCTGCTCCCTAATTAGAACTCCAATTTTTACACATCAGATTTAGCATCATTTCTTAATCAGAATCAGCTTTGTAAGCTCAAGGGTTTTGGATTGATGGATTCCCAGGTTAGACTTTAGGGCCCTGACATCTAGTTTGCAATTCTTGAGTTTCCCGGAGGATGGTGCTACGCACACCCATCTAAGAGCCGTCATGTCTGTGGATGCAGTCTGTGGTAGAACTAGAAGGTTTCTGAGCACACTTCATAAAGGTGTCTGTCCTGCCTGCTAAGAGAACTGATAGGAGGATGAGCTCTATGCTAAGCTGCTTCTTCTTTCTTTAAAAAGAGAATGATTTTTAGTATATTTATTACTCCTCCCCCCCCCAGTGTGTGTGTGTGTGTGTGTGTGTGTGTGTGTGTGTGTGTGTGTGTGTGTGTGTGTGAGAGTGTGTGTGTGAGAGTGTGTGTGTGTGTGTGTTCATGATTATGAGTGGTGAAAGAGGAAGAAAGAGACTGTGGAATCCCTAGGATCTGGAGTTACAGGCAGTTGTGAGCTGTGTGATGTGGGTTCTGGGAGCTGAAACACACAGTCTTCTTCAGGAGCAAGAAGCGCTCCTAGCCAAAAAGCCATCTTTCCAGGCCCTGTAAACCTTATCCTGACAATTATCTCAGAACCAAGGATCTGAAATTTCAAGGATCAGTATCTGAACTTGGTAAATTTGAGAGAGCAATGAATTTGTGGGAAAGAGCACTTAGGAGAAAAGAAAAACCTAACCATGGTGTTTCCAGGAATTTTCTCCTACGGTGACGGATCTTATTCTTTGTAGCTGCTCAGTTTGTTAATGAGCATCTTGTAGTGCACAGAGCATTTATGGAGCCTGGATATCTAGGAAAAGTCTATAATCAATCCTTTAAAATCATTCCTAATCTTCAGACTGTAATTCGCATTTATATGTTATAAGTGGTTGTCACCATAAGGCATTTCATATACTCTGTAGTATTAGTCTTCATATTAGCATTAATTAAATATTCATACCTAATGAGAACACAATAAATCAACTTATAGTTATTTTATCTCTCCTATTCAGGGTAGGGCTGCAATGAGTAAGTGAATCTGCAAAAGGTTGGCAGCAATAGACAAAGTACAGGGGAACTTTGTGACAGGGACTCAGACCTAGCTAGAACAGGTAAGACTGTAACACCTGAAAGATAAGGCAATTGTCTGTCCAAGGTATGAATTCTAGAGTTAGCAGTTGTGATGACAGAAAGCAAGACAAGCTGCAGATGGTTTCTGTGCTGTTACTTTCCTCATTGACAACCTGTATCCAGTACCCAGGAGAGTAATAGCAAAGTTTAAACCTGTAAGTCCATGTACATGTAAGTCCTGAATGTCATCTAGTATATGATAAGGCTGTGTTTATGTAAAATAAAACCACAATTATTGTTTTCAATAAAAATGAATATAAGGTGTGTTTTAGACGTCACAAATGATGAGTGGAGATGAGACACAGAATATGAATGTAGCTTGATTTCTGAAGTAGAACACTGGGCTATATTGTATGACACTATTCCTGTGTAAATGGGAATATCTCAGATATGGAACCAATGAGAGACCAAAATACATCTATTACCAAAGTCAATTAGTGAGCCCTTGAGTTCATCGGGATACTCTTCAGGAATCTGGATGAGGGGTTACTTATGGGGCAGAAATCAACAAAACTCCACCCCAATGTGGAGAACAGCTCATGAAATCTGGACACCTGGAACACACTGCACAGCTTACAGGCAGCTCAGCAGGCTGGATATTGGGTTTTTTTTTGGGGGGGGGTCTTGGTTGGTCTCAGTCTCTTCCAAGCAGTGTAGGTGTCCGAAGAATGATTCTCAGGGGTCCCTACAACTTACATATGTTTGGGAAGGGAAGGGTCTGAAGAATCTGGTCAGTTTCAGGAACTTCCTGGAGCCATTGAGTTGTTTTCATCTTAAGCTTAAGGAGTTTTCCAGCAGGATAGAATGTTTCTCTTTCCCTTAATGTCTATGTCTCAAGGAGTTTCCCTCCTTTGTGGAATGTTTGCTGTACAATTTGTAAAGACCTGAGTTCAGAACTCTATCACACACATAAGAGGCTGAAAGTGATGGTGTGCACCTAAGATCTGAGGACTTGGAAAACAAAGACAGGCAGATCCCTGGGGCTTTTGGCTATCCAGTCTAGCCAATCAGTGAGCTCTAGGTTCAATAGGAAAGCTATTCCCTCCTCCTCAAAATCTAGATTGATTGAGGAATATATCTGACATCAATCTCTGGCATCTACATATGTGTCCCCACATGTGCACATGTAGTCTAACTACACACACACACACACACACACACACACACACACACACACACACACACACACAATTGTTATAACTCCAGAATATCTGTCACTCAAAAAGTTAAAAAGAGTTTTTGTTTGTTTGTTTGATTTTTTGGAGACATGCTCTTATACTGTTGCTCAGTCTAACTTAAAAGAGTTACATAGTCTTAGAAGAAACAAAATGATCTGAGAAGAAAGGCTAAAATTATTGCTCATTATAGAGGCAGCCTTGCTCAAGGAGGAGACATAAAGTATGTGCTAAGGACTGGAGTGAAAGTAGGGAAGTAGAGGAAATTGGATTAAGCAGGTAGGAAAATGCACCATTATATAAAAAGCTTTCAGGACATACTTAAAAAACTGCCTTTGTGGGATGTTACAACTTAAGAAATAAGGCATAAAGATCTGATTTGCTTTTCAGAATGTTCTTCCTTAAGCCCATTTGGACAATGCATTGGATAAGAACAACATGCCACACAGATATCTATTAATAAAGATGAAAGAATATTTCTATGTCCATGCCATAAATGATAAAAATATCAAGTAGGATTAGAAAATTCAGGAAGCAAACCCAGAAGGGCTTATTGGCAAACTGCATGTACAAGTGAAGGAGAGATTTCTTAATACCCAATATGGTGACTAGCAATTATTATAATATGAAATATTTACCCCCTCCCTTGAAGACTCCACTAATGATCAAATCAAACTTTGCTACAAAATATATTAGAGGGAATAACAGAAGTGATAGAACTGCAAGGGTAAAACTAGAATTTACTTAAAGGGAGTTCTGGATGGCACTGGACTCTTTTCTTTCTCTATGTAAGTACCTCAGACTTAGGTGGTAAATATGGACAGAGCTATAAATAAAGCCACAGTACAACAATTCGAATGTTTAGATCAGTGTTTTTCAAGTTTAATATGCATTCAGAATCATCTGAGGATCTATTTAAAATACATCTTCTCATGATGTGAGCCTGAATATATGAAGTAGGAGATTCTGTATGTCAGAACAATTCCCAGAGATGGCTAATGCTCTTGGCCACACTTTAAGTAGCAAGACTGTACATTGTTTTAGGAAGAAATGAAACTTGTTAGTCCAGAAAAAAAATCAGACTGTGCACTGTGTTGTGTTTAAAAAAAATAGAGAAGGAATATGTTTGGTGGGTGTGCAGTCAGGTGTGGGGGAAGGGGGTGTCTCTGTGGGCCCAGACTGAGGCATCCCTTCCCTACGAGGGATCAGCCATACAACGATGGTATAGTATGGAACAGATTTAATTCAGGGCATGGGGAGGGTAGCTGAGAGTGTAATGGAGACAGACAAAGACAAAGGAAGAGAGAGAGAGAGAGAGAGAGAGAGAGAGAGAGAGGAATAGGGGCTACCCATGAGCACGTGGAGAGAGAGGGGAAAGGGAAATGGGGAGGGAGGGGGAGCAGGGACAAGGAGACAGAGCAGGAACAAGAGAGCAAAAGAGAGAGGAGAGGGCAAGCAGCCCTTTTATAGTGAGTCAGGCACACCTGGCTGTTGCCAAGTAACCGTGGGGTGGAGCCTAGACAAAAACAAAACAAACAAACCAACAAACCAACAAACCAACAACCACTAACGCGCTGGAGAACACCAGTGAAGCTGTAGGAAATCTTGCAGTTTTTGCCTACAGATCTGCAGTGTGGTCTCTTGGGATGGGTGGTTGTTCCGAGAAGAGAGTTCAGAGAGTCATCTACACACTCTGTGACATCAGCAAGGTTGTTATGGTGTTTCATGAAGAACCACAAAGGGCTTTTCTCACCACGCTGGTTCTGGCACATGCCACTAGGTAAGCAAGTCCAGTCTCAAGTCTCAAACTGACTCCAAACTAACTGGCCTGCAAACAGTACCAGCTAGCCAGGAGTAGAATAAAGCAGGGCTTGTTCACCTTGCCTAAAGTTGATGATGATTTGGAGCTCAATTTTATAAGAAGCCATCTGTAGCAATTTCAGCATTTATGTACCTGTCATGAGAGACAAACAAGGCTGGAAATTTATAAAGTGGCCCCTTCTAACCTAATGAGTCAACACTCTCTTCTACATTTGGCCTCTACTCGCTGACCATGAAGCACTTAAGTTATGGTTGTTTGGATACGTCAGCTCTTTAATTACGAGAGCATAAGTGCTAGGGCCCAGAACCAGATGTCAGCTTGGCACTGTGTAGTGGGAGAGTAGCCCTGACAAATGGCTCTGAGTGGCTCAGACCCAGTTTGGCCTACTCTCTTGCCTGAAATAGATGGGAACGATTGCTTTAGGGAGATAGCCCTGGGCTCTGCTGCTGGGAGAAGTCTGGCAGGAGAGAAAGCACTCTCTTGGAAATCACATAAACAAAACAAAACAAAACAAAACAAAAACACCAAACAACCAAAAACAAACAAACAAACAAACAAACAAAACTAGATCCAGCTTAGTGATATTTATTTTTACGATTCTGGATAAGCTACTTTGTATTTATTTATTTATTTATTTATCTATTTATTTATTTATTTATTTTATTTTGTCTTTTTTTTTTTCAGTGTCTCTACCTGTGAAATGGAAAGATGAGCTGTATTTCTCGTCTTCAAATAGTTCTCTTCAGTGACACAGAACTTCACGAGACGGCAAGTATTCCTACTAGTTAGAAATTCTGTGATTCCTCAATGAGACCCTTCTATGTTCAAGTCTCTCAGAATACTCAAGAATAAGAGTCCACCAAAAAAGCAACCCTAAATCTATCCCTGGGAACCATATGATTGCAGCTCACACATACAAACAAACAACAAAGAAGGAAGTTTGTAAACTATGAAAATATGAGCATGGCAGATTCTGGCTATCATGTCTCAAGACTTTGTGTCATCTTAAGAAAAATTATCTCCTGGGCTTAGAGATGGCTCTAGAGCACATACCACTGTTACAAAGGATCCAGGTTTGATTCCTGGAACCAATGTGTTGAGCTCACAAGTGACTCTATCTGTAGGGGATTGAATGCCTGCTTCTGGTCTCTGTGGCCACTAAGCTTACTGTATAAACCTACACTCTCACACACACATGAAAACATAATTTTCTAAATAATTAAAAATTAAATAAATACTGATTTCTGACAAAGCAACTGGAAGATAAATTTTTATAATCTAAGAAATTTAAGAAAAGTGCATTTGTGTGACTTTCTGCCCATGACCTGAGGATACTCGACTTATGAAACTGTGGGGCTTACCGCCATCTCAAAATGTCTTCTCTGAGTCGCCTGCAACCTTAGCAATTCATGCAGAGGAAGGGCAGCTGGCTTCACTAGTCACTGGCACACTAGTCACACAGTGGCACTCTTCCTGAGGACTGTGTTAAAGGAACAGCCACTACTGGTCCTTCAGTGTGCTCTTCTCTCACACCTCTGATGGCTCCACGGAGGACTGTCTTGTGTATGGACAGATATCCAAGGGCTGGAATGCCTTAGCGTAAAATTCAACTGAACGTCTGTTTTCATACACCTTCACAGGCAATGAGGAGCTTCTCAAAGGGCGTGCCCCTGCATACTGACAGCAGTGAATTGAGAGCAGCATACACACTTGTTGAATGAATGATTGAAAGGCGCTGGTTTTCTGACTCTATCCCAGAGCACATGAATCACTGTGTTTTGCTTTGGACAACTGAGATGAAACTGTGCATTTTTTTAGTATCTATGCTTTTGTCTTGATTCATTTGGCAATTTGGTGTTGTATTGGCATGGGAGATCTATCATTGTTATATTTTTTGGAGGAGGCCGCTATCATCAGTTTGCTTTCTTTCTCATACAGAACTCACTTCTTAACACAGAAAAATGATAAAACCTGGGGGGTTACTGACAAAGAGGCATTCTTTGAAAGTAAACATGAAGTTGGTTAGTTAACATGATTCTCAAAGATACCATGAAATTTAGAGGAATATTTCCACACACCAAATATCATTCATTATTGAATGATATCAGGATATAAACTGTGTACTCACAGTTTGAACTTATTTATATATTTTATATTACAAGTAAATCTATTATTGGAACTTTACACTATTAGTATAGTGTAAACTTTACACTATTACACTATTAGTAAGACTGACATGCTAGAGAGATGTCCCGGTGGGTAAAAGCACTTACCGCACAAGCATTAAAACCAAGTTCAGATCCAAAGGACTTGTGTATAAAGCTGAATGCACAGCAGAAGCATCGCTAATCCCAAGTCTTGAATGAGAGGTAGGAGATGGAATCAGAAAAATCCCTGCAAGTTGGCCAGCTTGCCTGACATGTATAGCAGAAAAAATAACTAGGAGAACATACCTCCATCAGGGCAGAAGACAGGGACTGATTGCTGAGTGTTCCCTCTGACTTCTGCACATGTGCCAAGGCACAGGGGCAGCTACATCTATGCAGATGTATATGAATCACACAGGAACATAACACACACACACACACACACACACACACACACACACACACACACACTCAAAGTGAAATCAGCGTCCCATGGATGTGAAATCATCTCCAGAAAGTGGCATACGTTTATATCTTCTAGGAAATGGAGGAATTGGCATTTTGAAGCACAGTAGAAGAAAAAAAAAGTGCTTTTGTGAACTTAGAATCCAAACCTGAGGCTATAGAGTCTGTCTTATTTAGGGTTTCTATTCCTGCACAAACATCACGACCAAGAAACAAGTTGGGGAGGAAAGGGTTTATTTGGCTTACACTTCCACACTGCTGTTCATCACCAAGGAAGTCAGGACTGGAACTCAAGCCGGTCAGAAGGCAGGAGCTGATGCAGAAGCCATGGAGGGATGTCACTTACTGGCTTGCTTCCCCTGGCTTGCTCAGCCTGCTCTCTTATAGAACCCAAGAATGCCAGCCCAGAGATGGCACCACCCACAGGGGCCTTTCGCCCTTGATCACTAATTGAGAAAATACCCCACAGCTAGATCTCATGGAGGTACTTCCCCAACTGAAGCTCCTTTCTCTGTGATAACCCCAGCTGTGTCAAGTTGACACAAAAGAAGCCAGTACAGAGTCTAAGAAACCGTCTCTGTCGAAGTGTAAACAGACCCTGACTGCACAACTAAGCGAACGGCAGGTGAGGCTGGATGAGAGACTGGTGGAAAGAAGAAGCCAGGACTTGATCCTGAGTCTCTTTGGGGTTTTCATACCCATCGACAGGACTATAGGACCATCCTCTTGCTTCTAAGTGAGCCATGGTGTTTGTTGCTGTGATAAAGTGTTCACAAGTTTCAAGTGTCACAGAGAGATGATGACTCAGCATCAGGTGGCTGTGATGAAAGCTTGGCATGGAGATCATGCAGGCTGATGTTTGGATCTTAAACTCCAGCTTGAGAGAGGGCTCAGAGCTTACAAGCACTCTTGCAGAGGAGCTAGGTTTAGAGGTTTAGTTTCTAAAATCCATATGGCAGTTAACAACTATGGTGCTTTGAATATGCTTGGCCCAGGGAGTGGCAGTATTGGGTGTGGCCTTGTTGAAGCAGGTGTGGCCTTGTTGGAAGAAGTATGCCACTAAAGGGGAGGGGGCTTTGAGACCCTCCTCCTAGCTGC
Organism: Mus minutoides; assembly: GCA_902729485.2. NCBI lineage: Eukaryota > Metazoa > Chordata > Mammalia > Rodentia > Muridae > Mus > Mus minutoides. Next base: position 311,269 of record LR749707.1, read on the forward strand.
CTGAAAGACAGTCTTTTCCTGGCTACCTTAGGATCCAGATGTAGAACTTTTGGCTCCTCTAGTCCCACTTCTGCCTGGATGCTGCCATGTTTCCCACCATAACGAAAATGGACTGAGCCTCAGAACCTGTAAGCCAACCCCCAATTAAACGTTGTCTTTTGTAAGAGTTGCCTTGGTCATGGTGTCTCTTCACAGCAATGGAAACCCTTAGGACCGTTGTTGACTTAAGACTAGTCAACTGTCTTAAGTAAGTGTCTAGTTCCAGGGCATCCAGTCTTATAAACACACCTGACCTTAAAGATGCAGACCTGAGGATTCAAACAAGTATGGATAGAAAGTTTGGGTTGGAAAAGCCACACTAGTGAAGTGGCATAGATTTCTGTTGTTCAAAATAGTGCAGTATGACCACGGCACATCACATGGGGAACCATATGTGATCCAGAGAGGATTCAGGGTACAGAGGAGAATGTGCAACAACTACACCCAGATGAAGTGAGCTTATTAGGTAGGTTCTAGATTCATGTCATGAGACAAATATTGTACCAATTCACATAAAAACGTGAGCCTCCAATTGTCTTTATGGTTTCTGGGATGAGTCTTTGGTATATACTGAGGGACAACTTTATACTGTGGTGCACAAGGAATATTTGGCAATAGTATTTTATCTTATAAATGTAAAGCTAAAACAAATAAATGCAAAGCATATGGCCCAGTTGCCTATATACAACAGGCAGACTTGGTTTTCTTCTTGATGACACAGAATCTGTTTGAAAATATGAGTAGGATATCATAAAGTGACTATAGTTGAAGTCTATGTGGTTTCCGTGTAAAGGAGAGAAGGGTAACGGGATAGGAAGAAGGTAGGGAGATCTTTAGCTGGTTATTGCAATACTAACAATGAAGGAATGCAAAAGTGCTTCAGGCTGTAGGGGAAGGTGGAAGTAAATGCTCAGATGTTTGGATATATTTGCTGGTAGGTTGCAGTGTGATATGAGGGAGAGATTGGGGTCTAGGACGATGCCAAACATTTGGGTCTCAGCCCCAGGAAGACTGGAGTTTGTACTTGTTGAGGTGAGAATTCAGGGGTAAAAAGCATCACATTCATGCAAAGTTAAGTTTTGGCTGTGTGCTAGCTGCCCAAATGTAGACAGGGTGGCAGCTGGGCATGGAAGCCAAGACTTCAGGGCAATATGAGAGTGGCAAAGAGAAATGTGGCAATTGCCACATATTTAGAATCTAAAGTTAAGGGACTTACATCACACAGAGGAGGAAGAGGTATGATCTTGAGATGGAGCCTCAGGACACTTGAGTGAGAGAGGTTGGGATGACTGGCTGGAGCCAGCAAAGGAGGACAAAGGGAAGACAGCTGGAGAGTGGGAGAGTGGTACCCCACTGAGACAAAAGAGGAAGAAACCACCAAATCTGTCAAATGCTGCTAATATACTATGGAAGGCAAGGACTGGGACTTGTCCTGGGCCAAAGAGGTCCACTGATGACAACTATGACAGAGCTGTGGTGCTGAGGGAGCCGAGGAGCATCAGATGAGAAATGAAGATAGTAAGGACAGACAACTGTGTCGTTGGCTTTAAATGCTAGCCTGCCGTGACCTAGAACCACACAGCAGAAGACAAATCTCAACAGAGGAGGTATTTAGGTCAGCTTGGCATGTCTTGGTTGTGAATTGATCCAGCCCACTGTGGGAAGCACCATTCCATCAGCAAGCATCATTGAACTGTAGAGGAAGGAAGAAATCTAGGCACCTTGGGTCCATTCTTTTCTCTCTGCTTGCTCATGACTGTAGATGGATGCAACTAGCCACTTGAGTTTCTCTCATGACTTCCCCTAAAAGAATGGGCTGAAACCTGGCACTTTTAGATGAGATAAACTCCTTCCTCCCTTAAGTTGCTTTGGCTGGGCCATTCATTTATCACATTGTCAGAAATAAGTACTGAATGCAGCTCTTTCCAGAGTTGGGTGGGAGAGCAGAGAAACTCAAAGGTAATGTGGGTAATACTCAGGGATGTTAGAACAGTGGCGAAATTTCGGAGACATGCTGGTTGTAAGCCTGGTGATCAAGCGTGGTTGAATCTACATTGACCTTTGTGTTGCTTGGTCATAGGCTACCCAGGTAATTCCAGGGGGAAAAGCTAGAATGGATCAAGGAGCCCAGAGTAACACATCCAGAATGCTTTCTGCTTTAATAATTAACATGTGGTTCCAGTGTGGGGGTTTCTTTTAACTTGGTGGTAACTCTCTGTGTGTGTCTTTGTGTGTGCTGTGATAAATTTGCAGTGTATATTTAATAATGTTGGAAATGATTAGAAAACAGAATAGAGTTGAAAAGCTAATGATGTCTTAGAGTAAGGCATAGATTTCAGGAGACTGCTGAGGAAATGATGACGTAGGTAAAGGAAGAGGAAGTCTGTTGGACAAACAGACTCTGCTGATTGAAGCAGGCAGGAGGCACAGAGGACTGAGGACAGACATGTAGACATTTTAGCTTCTCAGTGGCAGGTGGAGGACTGTGGGGATTTTTATTTTCCTGCTTATATCTGTGTTCTTTATGCAACACAGGGCATACTCGCTCCCCTTCTCTTCCTTAAGACACCTAGCTACTCTACCTGCTCCCAGTTTTAATAGTGATTCCTGTAGGAATCAGGAGAACACTGATCACTAGACCAAAGCTTGACTCAGAAATCTAGTTCTCTCATAGGAAGGCACTCATTTGGGGAGCTGAAGTCTGTCTCTTTCTAGGGATTTGTTCAGAGGTAGAAAGCTTAAAATGTTTTGAATCCTAGCTCTCCGGGGCACCACTTTGCTATGGAACACCCCCACCCCCAAAGAAGGCATTTCCCATCTGGCAAAATGATGTCCACCCAGAGTCACTATCAAACCTGGCTCATCTTTTTGGAAGAAAGAAATGAAGGAGGGGAGGGACAGAAGGATGGAGGGAAGAAAGAGGAAACTCAATGTTTTATTATCTGGAAAGGCTATCACCATTCTGGACTGGTTAAATATGTTTCTGCTTGGGAGATCTGCAGTTTGCTTGTAACTAATTCCTCAGTTCCGTATTTAGTATTCCACAATGCCGGCCTAGACTCAGGAATAAGTCCAAAATGGCTGAAGGATGACAGGGTTTGATCGGTTGCTTCTCTATCACTGAAGTTAATATGATGCTTATCTGAGAGCAAAGGCACAGACAGGGAGAAATTTAATGCAAATTTCATCAGGAGTCTAGTGCCACTTCACAAAATATTGATTAGGTGTCTGATTTGCTGTCCCCTGACAATGGGCCATCGGAATAAACCAATGAGGTGGGCTTGACTCCAGCTCGTCATGGTCATTCGATAACGCCAGGCAACCAATAAGGAGCAGCTACCTTCTGATTGGGTGAGAGGCCGGTGAAGGGGGAAACCATCTTAGCAACAGCAGAAGATAGTGCACACTCCCTGCACAGACGCACACACACAGATAGCACGCCACTAACCTGCTGCTCTGAACAGTGGTTGATTGTGTCTCCTCAGGCTTTTGTTTTGCCACACCCCCCTCCAAAGGACAAATTTCAGTTCACACAGTACACTGCCTACCTGGTTAGACAGCCCATAATCCTTTTTTAATAGAATGCAGGGCAACATTGATTGCTCTCTCAGCCCCCTCCAACAGCCCCCTTATTAAGAATGAACTTTGATCTGGAGGTAACTGCACAGGCTTTGTTCTGGAAATGTTCTGTTCTGGTCTCCAGGGAGCAGGCCACATCATTGCCTTTCCTGCCCAGCATGCCACAGGGAAGGGGCTGTGGTATGGGACTGAGCCCACTGGCTGGAGGTTGTTTTCTCTCTCTTTTTTTTCCTCCCTCTGCTTTCGGTAAGAATGGCAGAAGGATTTTGTGAGGCTGGAGCGGGCTTCACAGTGCTTGTTCATTTCCTCTGAAACTTCCTTTTTCATTGTTCTATGACCCCAGAATGCAGAGCCTCAAAAGCTTTCCTGTTTTCTCTGTAACATTTGGCAAGGTTTTCCTCAGCTACCAGGCTCCAAGCCTTTGATATTCTCCTTTGAAAGGCTCCCTGCTTCTGTGTTTTTATGCTTCTCCCAGCAGCTCCCTTGTTCCCCTGATGCCAGCAGAAGGAGGCTGCTTGCCAATCCCTGGTTTCCCCCAACCAGCAGCTGTCATGACCTTCCTGCCTCATTTTTATCCCCTAACCCCTGTCCAGGGGGCTCAGGAGGTATCTGCAGGACAGTGGGGACAGCAGACGATGGATGGCGCATGATTTCCAGCCTCATTTATTCCTCCACACTCTTGGTTTCTTTGCTCTGGTGCCTGGTTTCAGTGTGCATCCTTGGTCCAGGAGCATCTGCCCATGGATTATCCAGTCCTGCTGGCGCTCTTACCAGTACTCCCTGCAGACAGCTGTGATTCTGTCTGGGTAGAAGAGCCTATGAGAGAGGACAGCCTTCCCTCTAGGAGGCACGCTGCCATGTCTTCTGCCAGAGGGAAGGAAGTTGAGACGATGTCACAGGCATTTTTTTCCCCAGTCCAAGAAGGATTATCTGCTAGGAAACGGTACCAGCTGTTTTCCATCTTCCTGACTACAAAGCAGAGGGGAACAGCATGAAATAGAAACAGAAAGGAAGAAAGCTAGACGTGAAGACCATTTTTTAAAAAATACCAGGGTTAAGAGAACCCGGATTCTTTTTTTCAAATGCTCATTTGGGTTTCCTTTGGGGATGACTATGATATCCATCCACTAGAGTTTTGACAAACTGTGTTCTTATTAGTGTGCAGTGGCATGAATATGATGAAGGGCTGGAGTGTAGCTCGGTGACAGAGAGCTTGCCTAGCATGCATGAAGCCCCGAATTCAAATCCAGCACTGCAGTGAATGGATGAACAATGACCTTGGCCATGCTGTGGCAGCAACATGTCATCCTGGAGTCACACTGGTCTAGATTTAAGGCAGCTAATGAGAGGGTCTTAGCAAATTCCCAGCTTCTCTCTGCCTTTGCAAAAAGGTCTGTACAGTGGAAATCACACTACCGTGTCTTTTTAAGTAATATCATTTGTGTGTAAAATGCTAAGCTGTGGGCTTACCATGTGCATTTACATTAAAAATGTTGAATCTTGCTGAATGTCGTGGTGCAAGCCTGTAATCCTAGCACTTTGGAGGCTTAGGCTAAAGGATCTGAAATTCCAGGTCAGCCTGGTCTGTACAAATAAAACAGTTTTTGAAAGAAGGAAGAAAGGGAAGCAAGGAAGGGAGGGAGAGAGGAGGGGATGGTGGGAAGGAGATAAATGAGAAAGAAATGGAGACAGTCAAACCACAGACAATCTTGTTAAATCTTCCAATCCTAGAACTCCCCCAGCTTCATTCAATTGCTAGACATATGGCACAGTAGTGCTAACTGATTGAAAACATTCTGAACATCTACAAAAGCCAGACATGAGACTGTATTTTAGGGCAGAAAAGAAGGCAAGCAAATTATAAAATAAGAAGCCACGGAGGCAATGCAAAAGTTAAGGGCAATTGAGAGCCCAGGGATGTAGCTAGGTCTACACTTGTCTAGGGTGAAGGAAGCCCTGGGTTCCATCCCTAGCCCAGGAAAACCAGACTTTGTGGTTCACACTTGTGATCTTAGGAAATAGAGGTAGGGAGATCAGAAGTTTAACACCTTCAAAGAAAGCAAACTTGGGATACATGAAGCCTTGTCTAGAAGTAGGAGAAGAAAGAGGGAACAGGGGGAGAAGGAGGGAGCAAGAGGAGAAGGAGGAGGAGGAGGAGGAGGAGGAGGAGGAGAAGGAGAAGAGAGAATAGGAAAATTAAAGAGAGGATTAATAGATGGGTGGAACCCTCACCCCGGTTAGAATCAATAACAACCAAATACTGCTGCAGAATCTGGCCTTGGATAGCCCTTTAAGAATATGTAGGTTGATGGGATGGACCAGGAAGAAGGAGGCAGCTAACAACACTGACAGACTATTAGGAAAAATGAGTGAGATCATTGAAATGAATGGGGTGGGGAGAGCTGTGAGCTAGGAAGAATCACTTTGTAGATAATCTCAGGTCCTAGAACCAGCCGTGTCTTACTTACAATTCAGAACTAAGTACTATTTATAGCATTTTGACTTAGCTTCTTTTGCTGTAAAATGGGTATCACTTTGTTAAGTGACATTGGAGGATGAGAAAAAAATGTGTCTAATTCTGGAAAGCATGTTTCAGTAATAATGTGTTAGAAAACTGAACAGAAGCAAACAAAAACAAAGCCATGCCTTAACCAATACAAGTACATGCACACTTACACACACACATGCATGCACGTGCGTGCACACACACACACACACACACACACACACACACACACACACACACACACACGGGGCAGGGAGGGATGGAGAGGGAGAGGGAGAGACTTATGAGGCAGCCAGACAAATATTTCTAATATGAATAATGAATAGATAAATGACACAACTGTAGATGATGGCTGGATAGAGTTAGTGCCTGTACCTTGAGGACCTCTGTGACAATGACCTTTGGTATTTTCTCTTCAGATGGCCGGCCGCCTGTGTCCTGTGTTCACTTCTCTGTCTGTGGATGGTGATTTAGCACATACATTTTTCCCTTTCATCTTCCCATTCTCATGCTTATATTAGACATGGATTTGGTTAGACCTGCATCTGTTGAGACGGCTAGCCAATAATAGAAGCCCCACGGGGCTAACGCGGTCTGCTTTCAAGAGTGGGTCTCACAAGTGAGGCCTAGGTCGGGAAGTTATTAGCTGCAGACTCAGGGAATATATTCGGCTGTCATCACTTTTTAATTAAAAATAGCTTGGCAACACACACACACACACACACACACACACACTCACACACACACACTCCAGTAATCTGCTGTGGAAAGGCAAGGACCATCCTTCATATACACAGTTTCTTGCCCTAGAAGAGGGTACCTTCTCCTGGCCCATGATCTCTGGAACTTGTCCAGAATTCTTAGGAAACTTGACCTTTGAGGTAGGGACAGGTATATCCTAGTTTCCTGGGCTGGCTCTGACCAGCTAACTTGTGTAAGTCATCTTTTCATAATTGCACGTCTAGAAGTGGTGATTACTGGGGTATGTTCACCAGGGATACCTGTGTAGGGGTACCTATCAGGGTTTGTTCCCCTTCTTCTTTGGGCCCCATTGACTATTACACTACTGAAAGAGAGGTGGGATAAATTCCCAGCTGGCAAGTCCTACGCATCGCCATTGTAAAACAGAATCTTTGAGACTCTAGATTCTCTTCATCTTTTTTCTACTTTGCATATATAGAGTAGAACCTGAGAGACAACATGGGATCCCTTGAAAACCTACTCTTCTTGTCTTAAGTTAAAATCTCTCTTCTGAACTCCTTCTCATGTTGCTATGGTTATGCCTCCTCAGCTGCTCTAGGCCTTGACATTCTCATCTGTAGCATGGTAGCAACAATACCAGTGACTTGAGAACACTGGGACTATCCAGTGAATCCTCCACGTAAGTGCTTTGTACCAGCTGTGAAGTAATTATGCAGCAAATACAGGTAATTTCACTAGTCAGGGTTTATAATTCAGGGTAGGGGATACTTGGTGGCGATTTTTGGTTGTTAACTTGACTATATCTGGAATTAACTAAAATCCAAATGGCTGGGGATACCTGTAAGAGATTTTTTTTTTCTTAATTAAACACACTTCTAATCCAGATCTTTGAGGTAGTTAGTTCCACCTTCAATCTGGACGACACCTCCATTTGGTAGCCTATATAAAGAACATGGAAGAAGGAAGCTTGCTCTCTCTCTGCCTGCCTGCTTATACTCTTACTAGAAAATCCATTCCTTCATTGGCATTAGCCTACTTCTTCAGGATTCTGTTGTATACTGAAGATCAGCTGAGATATCCAGCCTTGTATACTGAGCAATTACTGGATTCTTAAACCTTCTGTTGATAGTTGTGGTTGTACTAGATGGACCAAAACCTATAAGCCATTCTAATAAGTTCTCCGTCTGTCTCTTTGTCTATACATCCATTTATTATCCTATATAATTTATCCTATTTATCCTTACATTCTGTAAATTCTGCTCCTCTAGAGAACCCTGACTAATACAGGATATTATAAAAATCCATTAGGCACAACTGGCTATATTCTATCAGTCATGTGATGACTATAGATATTTAATAAGGATATTATTTGATGCACAGTTATCTGAGCCATGACACGGTGCAATTGTGAAATATGCTAATATGTGCCAGGACACTTAATTAAAATGCATAATTTATTACTCTGGTATTTTTACATTTAAAATCATTATGCAAAACAAAACAACGAAGTCCCCACTCTCTTAAATTGACATAATACAAATTATACATCCAGCATAGATAGTGTTATGCAAATAAACCATCAACATATTTGCAGATTCACTATCATATGTCATTTATTTTGCACTTATTATCCACAGGCAAAACAGAGGAAAATGTTTTTTTGACAAACACAGGTTTTATCTTTCTGGTCTTTGTGGCATAAAATGAACAATATTACAATCTCTCTCATGGGTAGACAGGGAAAATTTTGAAACAAGACATTCCATTCTTTCAACACTTGTGTGTGTGTGTGTGTGTGTGTGTGTGTGTATGTGTGTGTGTGTGTGTGTGTGTGTGAGAGAGAGAGAGAGAGAGAGAGAGAGAGAGAGAGAGAGAGGACTACAGTATGCATATGGAGGTTGGAGGACAGTTGGGAGAAGTTGGTTCTCTCCTTTCATCACGTGTCCTAGGGAATCAAACTCAGGCCATGAGCCTTGGTAGCGAGTGTCTTTACCCACTGAGCCAACTCACTGGCCCTGCTATAACAGTTGTGCACCAGACTAACTCATAGCACAATGAAATTAATAACCTGTGTGCTGGTATGTCAACTCATTTCATAAGCCTGGAGGTTATGGACCTCCAGTAAGGACCAATGGAATCTCATACATGAGCAGAGATTTTAGATGGATTTAATTGCTTGTGCTAACCATTCCTTTTTGATGTGCCATTGTCTTTCTCAGAGTTAGCTGGAGTAGCAATTAAGGGTCCAGTTTAGCATCGTCCAGTGGGGGTGGGCGGCAGGAGCTCGCTCAGTATATTGTACTCAGTGTATCCCTGGGCCTCCCTTGCTTGGCTGGTTCCTATGGGCACTCTGAAACCAGTGAGCGTGTCTCAGTTGTGAGTCTTTGCATTTTTCAGATGTTCCAGAGTCTCCTGGGATAGCTGTTGAAGTGACAATTCTTGGCTAAATTCCAGGCCATTGGCCTGTTGCTATAGCTTGGACATGAAATGCCTGCGGAAGATTTCATTTTGAAAATTAAGGATATCGTAGATTCTTCACCAAGACCAATAAGGACTGGGCAGCATTTCTGTCCTACTCCAACTGCCCAACTATCCCCGGGATGCTGAGGCCTCATGGAATCCCACTGCCGTCTTTCACTATTCTGCTATTTCAGACCTAGGTGCTGGCTCTTGTTCCAGCTCTTGCTACTAGCCGCCTCATCTTCACACCACTTCTACTTGCCTGGCAAATATTTACCAGTCTTTCACACAGCAGTTCCAGAATCCCCTCATCCTCAGTGACTTTCCTAACCTAGCTCCTTTGATGGATCTACTCTCCCTAGACTGATTCACATTTTTTAAATATTTATTTTATTATATGCACATGCGCCTGACTATATATAAGTTCATTATATGTATAGGAGCCCATGGAAGTCAGAAGTGGGCATCGGATCCCTTAACATTGGAGTTATAGATCGCTGTAAGCAGCTGTGTGGTCTCTGGGGACTGAATCCAGATCTACAACAGCAATTAGTGTTCTTAACCATTGAGATATCCCTTCAACTCCCTGATATGCATTTACCTTGATGGTAGAATTTATAACATCTGTCCATAGCAGTCTTCTCTCCTGAAGGTACAACCCATGTATTTCTGCCTTTAGTATCTCAAAGGACATTATCATGCTCCCTGAGAAAATGAATGTACCCACGGGCTATGCAGCGGAGAACTAAGATGTATTTGTAAGTTTTCAGCCTGGTATCACTGTCTTTCTTTGCATGTTACATAAAACTCTGTCAGGAGTTTTGCTGATGATAATAGACAGGGGCTGTAGAACTGGTTCAATGGTTATGAACACTCACTGCTCTTCTATGGGACCTCAGTTGAATTCCCAGAACCCACATCAGCTGACTCACAACTACTTTTAACTTCAGCTCTAGTGGGTCTGATGCTTTTTTATGGCCTCTAAAGGCACACACACACACACAAAAACACACAATACATACACACAGCACACACACATACAGTACACACATACACACATATACCACACACAAATATACAATAAACACATAACACATCACACATATAGTATACATATATTACACACACATAAAATACACATGTACCACACATACATATAGTATACATATATCACACACACATATACACATATAGTACACACTATACCATACACACACAATACAGTACACACATACCACATACACATACATATACAGTGCAGACATAACACATGCACACACACACACACACACACACACACTACACAAACTTCTCTCTGTGTCTCTGTGTCTCTGTTCCTCTCTCTCTCTCTCTCTCTCTCTCTCTCTCACACACACACACACACACACACACACACACACACACACACACACACACACACACAGAAACCACAAAGGAAATGAAGACCACAAGCAAAGCAAATGAGCTGTAGCCTCCCATATGTGAACAGGCTTTACCCAGCTTTACTAAACTATGTTAAAACTAGATGAAACTCATAAAATCTGCCCCTTCCCTGATGCCAAGATGGAAAGATGGAAAGAGAACGAAAGAAATCAAACTCATCTCTTTGTTGTTTCAGCCTCAGAGTAAATGTGGGTAAATGAGCAAACTGTAGGCAAACTGATCTTTTACTGAGTGTGCTCTTATTTAATTGGTTGATTTAATTTCCTAGCAAATGGACACCAAACGCACATTCCTCAAGAACACTTGTTTGCTACAAATCCCTTCTCTTAGCTAAACCTCATTTATTTAAATTAATTTCCCATCACTTCTTTTCTTAACACCATAGAGTGTGATCTGGGCACTTCTCCTTTCTAAGTAGAAAACCACTATCATCTAAAGCACTTTACAAGCAAATGGTTGTTCTCATAGACTGCTGGTATAAATGTGAAATGGATGGGCCACTTCAGGAGAATAGATCATCGGTTTCTTTAAAAAGTTAAGTGAAAACACAAAATGAGCATTATTGTTTCCATTCCTAAGAATCTACTAAATAGAAATGAAAACAGAAGCCCACAAAGATAGGTTCATCAAAGTTCACAGTGACTTGATTCTTCATGGCCCTCAAAGTAGGAGTTCTCAAATATCCATCTACTGATACAAACTGGAGTCTATCCAAACAAGCCCTTACACCACATCCTACCTATGCTTTCTCAAAAACATCCACATACTTAAAGACACAATAAGCCTTAGAGAAAAAAAGCATGCTAAATGAAAGAAGCTGAGTGCAGACAGGTACATACAGTACGATTAGATTTACATAAAATTCCCCAAAGGACAAATTTAGAGACATAGAAATCAAATGAGTGGCCGCTTGGGCTTGGAAGTGGGTAAAGTAGGGCAGAAGATAGAAGTGACAGTGAATAGGCTTGAGGAATTCAGGGGGAGGGGTGAAGAACATGGTCTAAAACTAGGTTGTGATTCCCACGGCTCTATCAGCTGACAGTTAGTAGTTGACTGGCATCCTGACAATGGGCAAATGTGCTGGGTAGGTGACACTTCAGTAAAGTTATGGGACATGGGTTAGAATTGCCACTGGGTAATTTCATTGTCTTATTTCAGAGGTATTTTAATTTCATGAGTCCTTCCTAGGTAATGTAAAAGAAAGGTCTTTAATCACAGATTCCAGATTTTAAGTTGGTTTCTTTGCTTCTCTTTGGAGCCCCAAGGGCCTTCACCTTTATACCAGTGGAGGCAAATTCAGAATGTAAAAAACCTTTCTTTCCCTCCAACTAATTAAGGAAGCTCTGACATCAGCTTTATTTGCAGCACACCTGATGGAGGCCACGGTACCAATTAAACTCTGGAATGATTAGAAATGCAAACTGTCAGACACTTCAGCAACAGGCCCTGCTGCCTAGCTCCAGAATCACAGGGAGGCAAGGACACCATCTCAGGGACTGTGAAGCTCCCGTGTTTACCTGAGTTTAAGGAGAAATGAATGCCCACTATGAAAGGCTAGAACTCGCCTCTCCCATAGGACAAAGTTTCTGTTATGGGGCTACCTGCCATGATGATAATGGACTGAAACTCTTGAACCTGTAATCAAATGTTGTCCTTTCTAAGAGTTGCCTTGGTTCCTATGTTAAGAAGTTCTATTGTAGGGTAGGCAGAGCCTGAGCTTTGGATGAAAAGAGAACCAAGTTCAGGTTATGATTCTGGGATAATTTAATTGAATTTCTCTGAGTCTGTGTTTCTTTGCTTATACTAATGGAATGAGTATCCGCCTCACTGGGACGCAGAGTAAATGAGATCTCATAGATGTAGTGTGTCTTGCATGCAGGAAGTGCTTAATGAATGGAATCTATTCACAGGGTGGCTTAAGTCTTCACTCCATGTTCCCCCCTGATAGGTATTGAGTGCCTGCCATTCCCTCAACTCAGTAAATACTCAATAAACACTCATATAAAACAAGAGTAAATAAAACCATGCCATTACAAAGCATCTGGGCAGTAACTTCCAATGATAAATAATTGAATTTTACATGATGTTGCATACAGTAATGTGCCCTATGGGAAAGGTACAGAGTAAGAGAGGAAGGAGGTCTCTGGAGTTCTGGGAGGTGAGAAAAGGGTGGGGTGCTGAGGTTAGGGTGACTACTCTTGAGTAGTAAGTGAAGGAAGAGCGTCATGTAGCAGATGCCTGGTGTTCAGCTGAGCAACAGCATGTAGGCCTCCAAGAGGAATCTTCTAGAAATGTTCTGCACAGGTTCAAGAATCACCAGGGAGGTGATGAGCTAGCCAGACCTGGGTCTGCAGCAGTGAGTGGAGCAGTGAGAGATGAACTCAAGCTCTACCTCCATTGCCTGCCTGTTACATGATGCTTGACTGGCTATCTCATGTGTCTCCATCTACAAAATGGAGGTTGAATCTCTATTTCAAAAGATCTCTGTCCCAAAGGATGGTGTGGTGGTTTGAATACGCTTGGCCCGGTGGGTGGCACTATTAGGAGGTGTGGCCTTGTTGGAGGATGTGTGTCACTGTGGGGGTGGGCTTTGAGGCCCTCCTCCTAGCTGCCTGAGGACAGTCTGCTCCTGGCTTCCTTTGGGTGAAGATGTAAAACTCTCAGCTCCTCCAGAGCCATGCCTGCCTGGATGCTGCTATGCTTCCTGTCATGATTATAATGGACTGAAACTCTGAGCCTGTAAGCCAGCCCCAATTAAATGTTGCCCTTTATAAGAGTTGCCTTGGTCATGGTGTCTCTTCACACCAGTAAAGCCCAAACTAAGACAGGTGGAAACACCTTCTAACACCAGCTGACTCTGAAGTTGGACCTTCTAGGTTGTGTTTCATTGCAGAACATGGCAATGAAACATGACAACATGGCAGATTCTCCGATGTTAGTCTTTTCAAATTGTTCTCTCAGCTCTGGCCAAATAGAAGTGGTCCAATGCAAAGAACACTGAACTCAGCTTCCGAAGATCTTGGCCCTTCAAGATTGAGCTGTGTGGTTTGGGCTCCACATTGAGCTCTGAGCTTTATTTATCTTACTTAACCCAATGGCAATCAAACCTGTCCATTGTCTCACTGCCAAACATCAGAAGTCAAAGGTTAAAGGTATAAAGGTTATTTGGTAAAGTGTAACTCTCCACTCAAAACAAGTGCAGGGGTCCTTGTTGAAAACAGGCTGATGGAAACCTGGGGGCTGGTCAAAGGAGAAGTTGGGCATTTCTCCAGACTATATGTGCTAATTTATGTGCATTAGTAAGGTTGGTTGCCAGGCAGTCTGATGGGACTCCCTGATGGATGTGCCAAGAAACACATGGCTCAGTAATTGTGATCCTTCCTGACAGGATTATGAGAGGCATAGGTCTGGAGGACAATTTCAAGGACACCAATTGCAAAACTCTACTGAGACCTAGAAGCAGGGTAAATGGAATGTTGGGTTCATCTTCAACCCTTCTCCCCTCATGCCTGGGTCTGCATACCAGGCATGACAGGAATAAACCGTAGGCGGAGAATGGATACTGGTGGGCTGTGCCGCTTCCCTTTAAGCTTCAAAACCATCTGGGCTAGCTGAAAGTACAAAGGAGGAAAGTAGCCCATTTTCTCATGGAGAAAACCGCCTTTGGAAGTCAGGCGCAAGGGAGGTTCTCGGAGAAAGTTACATAGAAGAATGGTAACATGATGTTCTATTACAAGACATATGCCTGACTGGAGGATAAAGTAGGGATGTGCTGAGAACCATTGCATGTACCATCCGTGGTAGCCAAGAAACATGGCTCAGTAATTGTGATCCTTCCTGACAGGATTATGGGAGTTATTGTACTTGTTGGACATGGTGGCTTATGCCTGGAGACCCAGCATGTGAAAGACTCAAGTAGGAGAAGTGCCCAAGTTCAGTTCTAGCCTGGGCTACATGGTTTGTTCTAGAATCCTGGGGTACAAATTGAGACCCTGAGTGAATTAAGAATTGTTGAATTTGGTGATGGATTTGGTGAAGGTAAAATTTCCCACCACTCACTGTGAAGTACGAGCTTCTCCTAGAGATCCCCAAGGGTTTAAATCTCTTCCTTCTCCAGAGCTTACCCAGTACTGGCACTCCATGGACACTCACTATGTATGATACAATGATGCCTGCCTGGCTCTATCCACATGGTCAGGTGGTCAGTGACAAAGAGCCAGAATTTTCCTTCAGTGTTCTACCTTACTGTCCTTCACATTTGAGAATGCTCCTTTGGTAAAGCATTTCTCTTCTCTGGTGTCCACTCATCTGTGATGTGCACAGTGGGCCCAAACCAGGATGTACACACATCGGCATGCCTTGCTCTAAAGCTGAGGACCAGTGCCATTGAATGGCTTGGGGATATCTGGAGCAGCTTCTAGATCTTAAGAATTGAGAAAGATGGTTGTGAGTTTCTTGTGCTGGTAAATGGCGTAGGCTTGGATACTACTAAGAAAATTTCAGTTCATTGTATGACTTTGCCTTGACAAATATTTGGGTGGGCCTGTTCTATGGCAGATGAACTACGTCATGCTTCCTGTTAAGACAAAAAATTCTTAAATTATTTTTAGTCATGATTTCTTTAACAACAATGAAGCTCTTGGCTTGTATTATAAAGTATTCATTTTTAAACCTTTTTATTTGTTCTTATATTTTTTCATTTTCTACCACCTAACATTTTATACTTTTTTTGTACTATC
The DNA here is from genome assembly GCA_902729485.2 of Mus minutoides. NCBI lineage: Eukaryota > Metazoa > Chordata > Mammalia > Rodentia > Muridae > Mus > Mus minutoides. The sequence goes on from LR749707.1 coordinate 326,737, forward strand.
TGAGATCAGCTAGTAGGCACTGTTAAGTAGGAAATGTCATTAAAGAGACTATACCAACTCCACATTTTACTATCTTTTAGAACATTTTCACTCAAAGATATTTTGTACTAATTGTAATTGATTGTAATTAATATTGAGCCTCATATAAAGTGCTACCAACCCTTGGGGACTGGAGAGATAGCCCAGCAGATAAAACTGCTTACTGCTTTTGCAGAGGACCTGGGCTCAGTTTCTAACACTCATACCAGTTAGCTCAGAATCAATGGTAACTCCACTTTCAGGGGGTCTGATGCCCTTTGACCTCCTCGGGCACTGCATATATGTGGTACACGTATATCCACACATGTATGCATACATAGACATAGTAAATCAATCAATCAATTAATTAATTAATTAATTAAAGCCTTCCCAATCCTAGTCAATTGGTCTCAACCACGACATTATCACAGTTTCCTATGTCTCCTGAGGTGGAACAGTGGAGAAACACTGCTGTAATCACCCTGGCTGAAGCTTCAACCATGGGAATAAATACACGTGGAAAGAGGATTCATTTGGGTGGAAGGGTGCTTAAAGAAATCCAAGCTATTTCTATTTTGTTGTTTTTAGAGGCGAAGAGGGTTTATTTTGGCTCAAAATAGTTTCAGGAGAGAGTCATCATAGAGGAGAAGGCAAGGTAACAGACAGAGAAAACACGGTGGCAGGAGCAGAGAGACAGACAGGCAGACTGGCTGACCACACTTTATCACCACACAGGAAGCACAGAAAAAGAGAGACTGGTACTCTTGTCCTTAACAATCTTTCCATCCCCCTCTTCCTTGATGGTCTCTGAACCACAGATGCAGGAACTATGTACGCTGCAAAAATATCTACTGGAGCTAGGCTCCCCATGTCCCATTGATTTCTGCATGACCAGTTGTGATCTCTGTATTGAGTCTCCGTGTGCTACATAGAGAAGTAAAGGGAAAGGTGTTTGTAAGAGCGGGCGCCTTCTGATGAGACTGCATATGTTTTACAGAGTCCTTCCTTGCCATCTGGGTCTCCCAGCTTCCCCCTGAAGAGTAGAGATAGAAAGAGCCAGCAGATCTTCAAAAGGTAATCACCACTACATGCAACATTACAAATATGTGAAACTAAACATGGATTTAACAGATTTCTCAGTGTCATAGTCATACAGTCCATTAAACTGCATTTAAATAACAAAGCAATTGGTAGCCTTATTTATTTTAAAATTAAATAAAGGAGTGCTATCATGTCAAATTGAATCACTCAGACCTCGTTTCTATTGAATAGTCATACTCAATGCAGACAGAAAACAACCACGCAAAATGGGTTTCAAGCTGACCTTAGTGTCCTCTTTCAGCCTGCTGGGAACGAGGGGAAACACTACTCCTTTCCTTTGCTAGAATGGGGAAAGCCAGTGTAGAGGACAGGAACCTGTAGCTTTGAATGGCCATGGAGAGCCTTGAGGCTGGATTTTGTGCTCTCAGGAGTAAGATTGCTGCAATTAAAAACAATGCTGAGAATACTACGCATACAATATTGGTGATATTCTAAAAAAAAAATATTTTCTACTGGAAATGCAACTTTGTTCATTCTGTTTGTATCTAGCCTCTCTGCTTAGGTGTAGGTTGTAGAAGAGGGTTAATGTTAAGAGAAATAATTCAAATGGTCTCCCAGGTGGTGAGCGGAGAGTGTAGCAGACAGAGATTTGAGTATCATTCCCATGGAAGACTTATTTGGGATTCCTAAGGGTCAGGATGCTGATTCGGGAGGGCTACAGTGTGACCAATTCCGGAAGACCAGAAATCATTCACAAATGGAAAATTAAGGGAGCAGAAAGGCATTTCAAACATGGACAATGACACAGGGCATAAAATAACTCCCACCCATCCCTCTCCACATCACGTTTCCTGACCCAGCCCCCCAGAGGAATTGACTTCTCTCTTCTTCATACTGTTAATGGTTTTTGTTGTTGTTGTTGTTGACTCATGCTTTCTGTCATTGAAACACCTATGGTGTGGGCATCCACCAAGGCGGCAGGTAGGTCATGTGATAGGTCCAGAACACATCTACTAGTCAAGCAAAGGGTCCAGAAGCTTTGGGGAGCCTTGAGTGTTGAACAAATGCATTGAATGTTCCACCAACTTTCTCTAAGCCAGGGAGTTCTTTGCTCTACACGCTTACATAAACTTTGAACACTGGTTTATATAACTCTGGCTCTTAGAGAGCTCCTTGCCTGTGTAAGAAATCCCAACACAAAAGGAAACCAAATGGAAAAATAAGGAAAATTCCTCCGTTTACTCACGGTTTTCCCCCAAGCCAACCTACGCAGCTGAAGAACATCTTAGCCACCTGCTGCTTCCAGGCTCGCGGGTATTGTGTATTTGAGAAGAAGGGCTCTTTTGTACCCTGTATGTCAGGTACACCCCCACCGCCAGCATTTAGAATCCTCCACTGTTTAAGATTCTTAAATTTGTGGTGCTGTAAAAATGAACAAGAAGGACTAATTTCTCTTCCCCGTGGAACACAGAATTTGAGGAATTCTGGGTATTTATGTGGGAAGGGAGCCTTTACACTGCCCTTTCCCACAAAGGATGCATTTGGAGACAAGCTTAGAAGGAGCGAGCCATTAAAGTTGCTTCTTCTAGTCTCGTTAAAGATGCACCTGTGTTTTCTTTGCTGCTGTGGCTATGCAAAACTGTTGGGTTCTAGACTGTCACCAGTCACGTTAGGTGGGTGTTTTCCTTGTTATTGTTCTGGTTTTGTTTTTTTAGATGGGGATGGAACTTCAGAAACTGAACTTTGGTCACGCCCTGTCTCAGGGTTCAGAGTGGTTTGCACCTTTCAGCTCCGGCTTCCGAAATCAATGCACAATGTTGATTCTTGGATTTTCGTGGTGCATTTCCTGAAAGGTTTATCTCTAGGCCCATCTTTCCCTGAGAAAGACCCACATGTAACTTTGTACTCCACCGAGGAAATGTGTGGAACGCTACGAGGAGAGCATGGTCTCTGTGGCCTTCCTTGACAATGATGCTTGCTTACTTGCAAAGGCAGGAAGAACGCAATGCTTCCTGCTTCCTCTTGGGTCCTGCGAGGTTTGGCGTTTGCTCTCCTGCGCCACCTGCTGTCAGGAGCACCACAGGCACGCTTCCCAGCTTGCAGCCCTAGCAAGCCCAGCAAGAGCCAGAGCCAAACCCTTGGTCCCAGCAGATGTTATGTAGGCTGCCAGGTTTCTGTCCAGACCTTATCTTTGTTGCCTCGTCTGGCTCCTAGCTCAGAATTCCAGTGTCCCCAAATGACTTGCCTGCAGTCACGCAGACCCTGAGCTCACTGGCCAGAAGGAAGGCGTCTGCCAGTTTGAGGGCTGCTGAAGGGTAGTTCTTCCTAGCTTTCTAAATGTGTGGTCAGTGGAAACTCGCTTTAGCAGTGAAAACGTACAAGCATTTCTTCTGAAAGGGCAACAGGCACATGACATTTGACTTTTGATGGACTTTCATCACATTCTCAATTTGTACCAATTGACACCTCATCCCCCCCCCCCCCAGTCCCAGTTTTCTCAAGTTTGGTTTTTGGTTCATTGTGTTGTTTAAACTCTTGGGACTTTCCTGCATGCTCACCAATGAGTTAGTGATTTTAAACAAAGGACCACAGAGAGAGAAAGAGAGAGAGAGAAGGTTTGCTTTTCTTGCCTTCCGATGGTTTCCTGTTCTGGTCTGATCAGCTCTTGAAGATAGGTTCTTACACATTTGTCCCTTAAACATATACTTACACGTGTAATATAAGCATGGCATATTGGAGGCTCACCTCAAAGCTTCACCGTAATGTGAAGACTCTAGCTGATCAAAATCCTTTAGGTATCATTTTGGAGGTAGGTCTCACTGGGTAGCTTGGGCTAACCTCCAACTTAGGGGTCTCCCACCTTAGCCTGTAGAGTGCTGGGGTTACAGGTGTGTGTGCCTCTGTGTCCATCTCAAACTCCATCTAAAAAATTCTTTCCTATTTGTCTATCAAAAGGCAAAGCTGGCCCCGAGATCTCGAATGCTCATTTCCATTTAATTCCTTAAATAAAGCTGACTTTGTAGAACGGCTGACTTTTGCAGTTAGTCTGATAAGCATGACACACATGACCAGCAATTGTTTCTTGAAATTAGAAGGGGGAAAAAAACCCAGAAATATATGCATAAAGGAGACTTGAGATAAATGCAAGTCAGAACTTCCTGAGAGCAAAGGTTACATGATACTCTTGGGAAAGAGGAGTGAGAGGCTGTGCCAACAGGAGCTCTCGAGTGAGGAAGCACATTCACTTTGCTCAGTAAGCACTCACTAAATTCCTGCTCTGGTGTTAAGTACAGTAGCTGACCACTGGGAACATAGAGACAAGCAGACAATTTCCATATAATTCTTTTTAAATGGCTGAGAGAGGGCATGCTCTAGGAGCTGTGCAAGACCCCGAACTCTGGCTGACCATTTACGGAGGGTGATGTCCAGATCCAGAGGACTGCAGTGATTGGTTGACCTACAACTGCCTTGATTTGAGAAGTCCTTTCATTTCTTTTTTAGAATGGGATGCTGACTTATAGATCATGTCATCCAACCTTGATGACTTCAAGAGTCTCCATTTTCTGCTTCTTGGTTTGCTTGTGTCCTTCACACAACAGCCTTCTGTGTATTAGGAGAGAGAGCAAGTCAGGGAATCCTCTGTTTGTCTGCATCTGGGGAATGTGGTCCTTGAAGCAGCTTTGATGTTCTATAAACCATAAAGCTGGGGACCTAGACCAGGAACTCTTCTTGCAAATCAACATGTAGGAGAGGAAAGAGGGACCCAAGGCCAGACTGCTGCTCAGATGAAACATATGGTAGCTACTCCAAGTTCTAACAGGCCATTTGGCAGGTAGAAAAGTGGAGGCTAAAGGACATGTAGCCACCTGTAAATCCTGGGGAATAACTAACTTTCATGTTCTAGCCTGTATCTGCACAGGCTAGGAACTTCTGAGAGGTATATTTCCACCCAAGGAGGCCCCTTTAAGACCGGCTAAGATGGTGGTGACGGATCAGCCAGTAAAATGCTTGCCTTGCCAGCTTAAGGGTCTGAGTTCGATCCCCAGGATCCACGTAAAAATGTTGGGTGTGGTGGTAGAGGCTCACAGTCTCAACTCGAGGGAAGCAGAAGCAGGACGATCTCCAAACTTCACTGGCCAGTTTAGCCTAATGAGAAATCCTGTCTTAAAGGGAGTGGCTTAAATTCCCAAGGATGACTTTGGTCTATGTACACAACACATCTGCATCCTCATGTACACATTCACCAATACACATACATATGAACACACACACACACACACACACACACACACACACACACACACAATTTTAAAAAGGCACTTGGCAATAGCAAGCCAGTTAGTAATGGCCTGTTTCGATTGAATACCCTGCCAACTGGATTGGCATTAGAGAGGTGGTGCTTCCAGCCTCCTCAGGGGATGTTATTCAATCTATTCTATGGCAGCTGGTGTCCTTGTTGCCCTGGACCATGGTCAGAAAAAGAAATACAGGGAGAAACAAAGATTGTGGAGTGGCTGCAGACCTAAGCCCTCCAGGCCCACTTGCCCAGGGCGGGGCCCAGAGGGTTAGTGCCAGGCTCTGTGTGGCTTCTCCACCCCTTCCCAGGCCCCTCAGAGCATCTGCTGGCTTTCAGAGCTGCAGCCACCCTGAATGGGTCTTTGTGTGTGCCCCAGGAACTGGCTCAGAGGAGCCCGTTGAAATGCTTTAGCGATGTCTCCTCAGGACCAGGCGCAGCCCGGCATGGTGCCCATCTTGTGAGGGCAGGCCTTTCTGGTGCTGTTCCTTGATTTCACTCTGAGAGCAAGTCTGACCTGGAGACATATTCTGCACTGCTGAAAATGGATATCATAGACAGGCTGTGGGGATGACAGATAATTCTCTTCTCTCTCTCTCTCTCCTTTCTCTCTCTCTCTCTCTCTCTCTCTCTCTCTCCTCTCCCTCTCTCCCTCCTTCCCTCCCTCTATCTATTCGTTTCTCCTTTCCCTCTCCCTCTCTGTCTGTCTCTCTGCCCCCTTTCCTCTCTCCCTATCCTGTCTCACTGTGTCTATCTATGTCTGTCTGTCTGCTCCTCTCCCTCCCTCTCTGTCTGTCTGTGTCTATGTGTCTGTGTGTCTGTGTGTCTGTCTGTCTGTCTGTCTGTCTCTCTCTATATACACACACACACACACACACACACACACACACACACACACACACACACACACACATATCCCCTCTCTCTCCTCTCTGCTTTCTTGCCATCCATACATGGCCATGGTAACATTCACAAGAGGGGCAGAGCCATCTTTGGCTGTTTCAGTGCTGGCCAGGTCCTGTGTTGATAGTTCAGTACTATTCTGTTCACCTTTCTCAGTCATTCTCTGAGATGCACCGATTTTACAGTTCTCACTCTATGGGTGAAGAAGCCAAAGTTTAGAAGTGGGTAGTCAGAGTACCAGGGAATTCTGAGCAGGAACCTAAAAACAGAATTGGTTGGATTTGTGCATCTCCCTCTCTTTTCAGGGTTTGAGGCATCTCTTGCCAGACACACTCTGAGAGGTCCCTGTACTCCTGGGTGCTGCGAGCAGCCGAGGCGAAGTGTGGGAACATGTAGACAGGCTTATGCTCACTTGGGTCCCTTTTTGCTTGCATGGCCATCCCTTGCGATTTGGGTCATATTGAGACTCACTGAACATGATGGAAGGAACTACAGATATAGAAGAAATCTGTTGTGGACAACTGCATCATCAGACTTTGGCTTAAGAATTTTATTGCTACTACGTCCAACAAACCAGGCAGCTCAAAGACACAAATGGCACCAAAGACCACAGCTCAGGGCTCTTTCCTCATTGCTGATGATGGTGGTCACTGCCCTGTCACTGCCTACACAGTTTAATGTCCTCTCCTGCCATGTAGGTAGTTAGGGTTCCTCCCAGACACTGGACCTGAGATTTCCCTGACTAGGCAGGAATCTTCCTTTCGCTTACTTTTTTCTTAGTAGATTAAAGGGGTGGTTGATGGTGATGTTGTCTTCCCCCTGCCTATCTTCTCTTGTATGTGACAGGCCCAGTGCTGGAGAGGCATAAACTTCTAAGCATGACCTTTTAAAGGACAAAAATCACTGATCATAGCTGAGCCAAATAGGCAGCTATGAAGGCCTGCGTCTCACAGGAAAACAAAACAGCATCAGAAATGCGAGCAAAAGCGGAAGTTCTTAGCTGCGTGCTTTGGTAAGGTGCTGTTGGCCATCTTGAAGTCCTTTCCTTTCTTCTCCACTCCCTACTATTTCCTTCTTTTCTCTTCTGTGGCCTCTTTTTTTCTTTCTTTGAGACAGAGTCCTTCTATATTGCTGATGCTGGCCTTGACATCCTGAGCACAGGATCTTCCTTCTATAGTAGCTTGGACAATAGGTACAAGCCACCATGCTTGGCTTTTGTCTTTTCTTTATATAAAACTTGAGTTTCTCATCTCTTTGACTATTGGCCATAGAGCTATCTTTCTGGAGAATGAGGAATGGCCTTGACTGTCAGAAGGATATTCAGCTTTTAAAAGTTAGCATGGAGTTGGGGTATTTTGTATGCTAAGCAACTGTTCTACCACAGAGCTACATTTTCAGTCAGGAGAGGCCTTTAACATCAATCTTTAATATACAACAAAAAGGAAACTCAGGAGAATTGAATCCCCAGTTGCACCTGGTTTAATGTGCTCTGCCTTTCTATGCATACAATGCCAGAAATAGCAGTACTGGCCTGATGGATTTAAGGATCATTTAATGTATCATCCTACAATGAGCTTCCTGTGACTCCATAGTTCTCTCTGGTGTCTAGAGGTCTTTACCTAAGTGTACTTTTCTATTATAGCATTGTTGTCTCTTCCAATAAAATTGCAATGTGGCTGTCATGGCATATGATAAATAATCACATTTCAGTGTAACTGAAACATAAGCACATGGGAGAGATACCAATCATAATCAAGGAAGTTGCAGTGACGACTCTGTATAGGACGAAGGTTCTGAGGGTGGAGGATGTTGAGCAAGTCAGAACTCTACATACCCATCAGACTACCTTTCAATAAAGTCACATTTCAGAGAAGAGACCTCACTATTGAAACAAACTCTAAGGACAAGAGATTAAGGAACAATTAATTCATCGCCGATACTAGAAAAGATGGTATATGTGTGTGTGTGTGTGTGTGTGTGTGTGTGTGTGTGTGTGTGTGTGTGTGAATGTATAGCAAAGAAACCCATTTTGGTAAGATGAGTTAGATTTACTTCTGAGGCACGGGCTACATAAAGTTTGGGTAACTTCCTATGTTTAAATATTTTATTCATAGGGCAACAGCATGTGAGTCTCTGGAGAATTCAGTCTTTGTCGAGATGGTAGAGCTGGCCGTTCATTTCTTAGCCTTAGTCGGCAGGCACTGCAGCATCACCTGTCAGGACTGAGATGAGGAGGCAACAGGGATTGCCGGAGGGTTTTTAAAGAGAGATGCAATCAAAGGCAGCTATTAGGAAGACCAAGCAGAAGTCATGTATGAGCTGGATTGTAGTGGGTAGTCTTAGAAAGCCAAGCTGGATTATGCGACAGCAATCTAGGATGTGAGGGCAGGGAAAGAAGGAGGGAGGTACAAGCTTCACCAAGGGTAACTGCATCAGAGATAAAAGAAATGGACCGTTTCAGGAAACTCAGTGGAGGGAAAGAGTAGGCACGGAAACTAAACTGTGAAGGGACACCATCACTGTCAAGAGTCCCCAAGAAAGCAATTGAGCATCCTTGCACTGTCCAATGTAAGCAACTGAACTCTCTGCCTTTCCTTCCAGGAAATAGTCAAGGAACAAGTAGCTGAGGGTCACCTAAACCTGTCATGATGAGAGCCTTATGACCCTGGTGTAGAATGAGTCAAAGTCAGAGACAGGGTGTAAGATGTACATCTTCTGTTCTCCCAAGAGAGGATGGCACTTAGCAGATGTCATTGTCACAATTCTACGGTATGTAGTTCTTCATGCAGGTTCTCTCTGTGGAATGCCAAGCTTACTTTTAGTCATTAGGGTTCTCTGTAGGACATATAGAGAATTCTGCAAAGAGTTAGCATGAGGAAAAAATCTAAATGTCCTGCTGTTATCCTAACGCACCGTCCTTCGTGAGTTTCTGTGGTTTATTTTGAGTTCCACCTTCTTTCTTTTATCAGCAGTTCTTTGCTCACGAATTTAAGACTCTGGTACCAAATTTCCTCAGCTTTCACGATGAGATGGAAAACACCGGTCGGTTAAGTTTCTGCCATGCCATCCGACAAGAGTGAGCTTTAAGACTCTGATGAAGATGGCATCCTGTTGGCTCCAAGATGAAAGGCTTGTTGTGAAGTCATGAGCTTAACTTGCTGGCTTCTCCCAAAGAGCCTCTCAGATTACCTAACAGCATGTTCTTTTATGCTGGAGAGAGAGAGAGAGAGAGAGAGAGAGAGAGAGAGAGAGAGAGAGAGAGAGAGAGAAACACATTACTTTGATAAATGACAGCAAGGTAACTAAAGTTCCTTCTTTAGAGGCCTACCCAGTCCTGGGGGATTTTATGTCTCTATGACCCAGGTTGGTCCCTGGCCAAGGACCCTTGTAGTCCTGTAAAGATGAGCAGCTCTTAAAAGTCCAATTGTATATTTCATCAAAGACGAAATTAGACTCTTTTCATAACCCTATTACTTTCCCACACTGAGGGCTAGTGTTATCCTGTGGTCCCTTTTCCTTTCGTGGTATGAAATATTAAGCAAATATCTCTTGTCCATAAAGAATGAAGCATACCCTTAGTCGCACCAATTTGTAAATTTCTCTAAAACAAACAAACAAACAAACAAACAAAAACCAACAACATGGATATTTGGTAACATCTGCATGTCAAGTGTCATGTCTCCAGTGGATGAAGCAGTCTGGTATTGCTAATTTCTTTGTCTTCCAGGTTTACTGTGGCAGCTTGAACCTAGTAACCCTTTAGTTTCTGTTGAGAAAGAAAGCTCAACTCTGATTGACTGCCCTTAGACTCCCTGGACACATGTAGGCTGTCATGCCTATGAGAATGAGTTCAGAGTTTTTTATCTAGAATATCCTGTCGCGGCTTCTTGTACTATTGTTGGAAAGACCTAGTTTGGCTTCTCTTGCATCTGCCTTGCAGGAGTGGTCAGTTCTCGATGACCCCCCACATGGATTACATGCTCTGTGAACTATCCATAGATAATTATAATTCCAGTCTGACTATATTATTCTTTGACATGCTCTCATGAAGTTATCCCTTGGTATCGTCCCTTAAGCCGGGCACAGTTTGCCTGCCAATGCCAGCATGGAAGGAAATAGGCAGAGGTAAATGTACTGAACTGTCATGGCGTACAATTCATAAATCAGAAAGAATGATTTAGGAGTGATCCTGCTTGAAATTGCATCATCGCTGTTCAAACATCTCTCTGTGATTATGAAAACAAAAATTAAAAAAAAATTCTATATGCCTACTCCATTCTCTTTCCAAAGCTAGTATTTGCAAGAATATCATTGCAACAGTGAACCCGAGACCTAGTGGAAGTTTAGGATTGTGAGAGGGAATTGGCACATATAAATTATCTGGCCAACTTGAGATACCTTGGGGATTACTCTGAAAATCTCTCTAGCCCTTTCCCAGGATGGTCTTCAAGGAAGCCACCTTGGAGCCATCATGTCTGCCTCCCCATACAGATGAAACCCAACCGAACAACGTAAAAACTGATGTGAAAATTGGTTGTGCCTTATTCCCTCCTGGGGGTGGAAGGGAAATGCCTTAGTCCCGTTCTACCTTAAAAGTAAAATGCACAGTTTCTGTGTGTAGCTCCGGCACGCAGGGGGCCCCCTGATCTGTGCAGGGACTGGGGGGAATGTAAGCAGATCTCTGAAGAAACCACTTGGCTCAGCAATTTTCGAGCTTGTTGTAATTGGCCTAGCCTAAAAGAATTCCTGAAGCTGTACCTAGGCCAAGGAAAATGCAAACGCTTCCCTGAAACAGAGGCATTTGGAGTGGAAGAGAAGAAAGAGCTCTTCGGCAAACCAGGCAGACAGACAGACAAGCAAAGTGGACAGGAAAGCGGGGCAGCTGGGAGGTTGCATCTGGACCATTTTCTCACTTGGCACATGAGTGGATCTGGCCACACCATGCAGGGAAGGCAGATCTGTCCAAAGATCTTGGTTAGCTCACTCCTACTGTCCTGAGGCCTATCCTTGTCTGGGCATCCACTGACTGCAGAGTGGCCCTTTCTCTGAACCGCTGAGATTAGGGGCCCTTTCTTTCACTCCCAGGCTAAAAACTAACCGCCTATGACCTGACAGCTGCTGGTGCCCAGTATGTCTCACGAGCCTTCCAATCTGCCACTTGGCTATTATTTCCTCTTCTTTTCCCAGGTCCTCTATGAATACTGTGAGGACAGGCCTGGTCCCACTGGGGTGGGGGGTTCCTTTTGTATACAATTACCTTAGCATCAGTCTGAGCACCATGAGACGCTTTGCGGAAGGCATTTTATTAATATGTTTACTCTATTACTGACACATGTTTGAACACATAGGAGGTGTTCTATCTACACCTGATTGACATCCTGTTGTTGTGATGTATTTGCAGTCCTTGACAACCGGAGGAAGCGCTTGGGTGCGTTTCTCTGTAAAGTGAACTAGTCAGAGAAATGGAGAAACTAAGTCACGTGATGAGTCTTAACTTCCATGTCTCTGCTCAGGTCTTTCTTGCCCTTTCCTTGGCCTGCAATGTGAATCTGTATACCCAACCCATCATCTCTTGATACCATCCATGTGGCTTTGGAAAAGTCTTTTCTATCCAGTACATCTCGGAGACTTCACTTCCCATCACCATCCCTCGAAATTTCCCTCTCTTGTCCCAGTTTCCTGTCTTTTCCTCCATCCTCCAATGACAGTTTTCCCTCCTTTCTTTGGTCAGAGAGTTCTTTCTATTGTCCGCCTCCTTCATGAGCCCTGCACCTCTCCAAATCTCTACAGCTCCTTTACAGCATACGTCATGCAAGGGCCTCCAAAGCTCCCTTATATTCCTGCCTCCTCCCTCGTTCCTAGTGACCTGGTCACCCTTCTTTATTTATCTTGTTTCTATTTCTCTATCTTTCCTGTCTGCATCATAAAACTTATCAATATCAAAAAATGGTGCAGAGCAGGAGAAAATAGCAATGTTACCGGCGTGTGTGTGTGTGTGTGTGTGTGTGTGTGTGTGTGTGTGTGTGTGTGTAGCCCATTCAAGCCTGAATGATTAAGAAATGCCAATGTGGGACCACTCTGAGGGTTCTGTTTTCTTCTCCCTTGTTTCCATGACTTGCTGACACATACTATGTACAAGTGACTATTCCTTAGCCCCAGGAGCATGCTCAGTAACCAAATGGATTCCTGAGGCTGCCTGCAGAGATGGTCAGCCTCTCACTTGAAGAAGTCACGGAAGGGGTTCAGGCAGTGAGGGCGGGGTAGCTTGCACATGGAGTGGAGTCCCAGCATCTCTTTAAAATCTGAGCTGCTTCTTGTGTCCTTTACTCAGAGAGCAGAAGTATACCTTTTTCTCCATGATTCCCACCAAACTGAAGGGCAGTTGCCTTATTTAAGAGGCATTATAGTCTTTACCTGAGAGGGTAAGTTCTCTGTTTTAGAGAAAGCCAGGAAAAGAAATGAAGCACACTTAGGAGTCAGGCGGCTGTCAGATGAGACCATGAGGTCCCTTAGCAGGAGATGAAATGCTGTGTAGGCAGGTCACATGTTTGTAGGTCACATGTCTGTTGTTTGCAGCGTCTCCTATGATCCACAGATATATATCAACCAAAGATTGTGAATTAGAAAGATTCTCAAATATAGCTTCATTCTGGCTGGCCTCGATGGAAGGTCTTCTCTTTGACCAAAGTCAGAGACTCCCTAGCCTTTTCTAGATAAGAAGTGACTTCTAATTCCTATTGAATTATAGGCTTATCAATAGTGCAGAATTTTTTTTTTTTTTTGAGATGAGATCTCTTGTAACCCTGCCTCCTCTACCTTCCAAACGCAAGGACTATCAACATGTATTGCCATGCCTCTTAGAACACTGTTCTTTGGGTAAGTCAAGAGGCTTTCTGTTTGGACTTTTTGTCTGGAATGGATGGCCCTGTTTTATTCCCTAATGCTCAGCAGAGCAAATATCATTTACTGTCTACTTGAGAAATCCTTGGATATTTGAAAATATTAATGATAGATTTAAGTCTTTATCTAAGCAGCTCCACTTTAAAATTTTCCTATGGCCTGGTTTCACATCTCTTGGAGATCCTGGTTTCTGCATCCTTGGTCCACCCCACTTTGCCTGGTGGGGTCTAAAGCAGAAATGGATGCTTGGAGTAGCTCAGAGGGAACAAGACCCAACTCTGTTTCCTCATTCCTTTCCTTGCTTCTCACCCCTGAGCAGTCACTCAGTACACCCTGTGCTACATTGTGAGCAGTGTTTGTGGATTCTGTAGCAGGGTCAGACTAACCCTTCAAACCTTTGCAACTCTTTTACAGTCCTTTGACTTTTCTCCTTTTTTTTTTAAACAGTCTTAGTTGGCTGGTCTTGAACTTGCTACATAGTCCAGGGCTTGAACTCCAAATCCTCCTGCCTTCACCATCTGCACTCTAGAATTACAGGCCTGCTCTACAGTGCCCACCTTTAAATCTTTTGTTGTTTATGTTTGTTTGGTTGGCTTGGCTTGATGTGAGTTTATAACAGAACTGAAGGACTCTCAGAGTCATTTAACTCTTGCTCAACCCAAGGACCCAGGGCAGGTCTGAGAAATAGTGATTGACTCTCTATGGTCAATAATCATATCATTAACTGGGTTTTCTTCTTCATTATCATTACCACTAGCATCTTAATATCTTAAGCTTCTTTTTCATGGGTTGCTATTGCTATTTGGAAGCTAATTCCTGTAGTGTCCATAAAAGAGCCCATGTAGTAGCCATAGTTCTTAAGAAATATAATTTTACCATCCATCTTACACCAAGTCCAACTTTGCCTTTTCTTTCTTTGGATAAACAGTCTTATATAGCGTTGGCTGGTCTTGAACTTGCTACATGGTTGAGGATGAGCTTGAACTCCGAAACCTCCTGCCGTCACCATCTGCATTCTAGAGTTACAGGCCTGCATTACCATGCCCACCTTTAAATCTTTTGTTGTTTTTTTTTTGTTGGGTTGGTTGGTTGAACTCCCATGTGGTCCAGTGCAGTGCCCCCCCAGCACTGCAGGAAGGTAGTAGAATTGACGAGAGATGAGTGTAGTAGACGAGAGATGAGTGAGCCTCGGCTTGTGATTTGGTCTGCTGAGTAAATAGGGAGTGTTTCATGTTTATTCCTTGCCAAAGCCCCCCTCCCCAGGATTGCTAGACGAGCCCATGTGGTAGTATGCCATATGAAATGGGCTCTAAGCTTTCAGAGATTTCGATTTGATCCCAGGCTGGTCCATTAACCATTCCGACCTCAGTTTCTTTATCACTAAAATAGGGCTCTTCTAATCTCACAGTCAAGGTTTCCCAACTGGTCTGATGGTGAAAGGAGATTGTATCACAAGGAAGGTGGTTACCTAACATGCGCATCACATCACTGTCGTCATCCTGGAAGATCTCCTTGTTCATTCACCCTTCACTAACTGTTTACTGGTAAATGAAGATCTTCTGGTTGATGCTATGGGTCCCCTTCCCCATTTGACATAAGGATGGATTGAACTCTTGCCTGCAGGAGCAGGCTGCTGTCTTTCTCTGCATCTTGCTAAACACACTATATTCACGTTGCAGGGTGGGGCGGGCCAATCCCTGTTTCTGAGGGTGAAGCTCGCTGCCCTGACCTGAGGTTGAACTCAGTTTCTCTTCCCTCATCCCCAGAGGTGGAGCAGAGCCTGGGTGTCCTGGGCGGGAGGTCAGGAAAACCAGTCCCGATGTTTCCTTCACCCTTGGTTTGACTGATAACACTGAAAGCATCACTTGTTAGTCTCTGCAGAAGAGAATTATCGATTCCTTACTTCCTACCTGCCTGCTGGGCAGGTTAGAATGGATGAGATTGCATCTCTGTGGAGGAGGATGCTATTTGGATATGCAGTTTGTATTCATCACAGTGGGCAACAGAAAGCAGCCAAGGTTCCCCGGGACACCATAGGCCAGGAGAGCCCAGGAAACTGGACCATTATGCTTATTCTCAGACTTCAGAGACTATGCCTCTCTCCAGAACAGCCATGTGTGACTGAGTGACTGCGTGACATTTTTTTTAACCAGTCCAAACTGGACACACAGCATCAGCAAATGATCGCCAATCACCATGTGCCTGTACAGTATTAGCCCTGCAAGCTTATTGTCTTCTCAGACTACGTTCACCTGCACTCTGGGTCTTCCGGGTCCTAAGAACGCTGGATATCCAAAGGATTTCCCTGATTAATTTCAGAGGACTTCAGCCCTGCAAATCACACAGAGGCTGTTGCTCACAGAAGGACACAGTGTACTCTGTGTCTTTCGACGCACTCCCCTCCTCCCATCCCAAGGCACCAACCCAAACCTAGTGCTGGCCTGTCGTGCTCATCATCTCCCACTAGGGGGAGCCCCTGGAGGGCAGCTGGGGCCGAGCAATTTGGGCAGCGCTGAAGTTTTCTGCTCCTGTCCTGTACTGGTTTTCACTAACCCAACTGTGAGATTTCTTTGTTGCAATGTTGGGGTCTGAGATAACACTGCTGGAGGCTGGAGGCGAGAAACATAGCCGAGACCATCTTTTAGTGTGTGCTGTTATTTACTAGCGCTGTGAACCAAGAAAGCGAAATAACAAAGAACCCGAAGACTGCACAGTTCCAGCTTGTAGGCCCTGGAGACAGTCTGGAGTCCTCAGACGGACAGAAAGAAGACATCAGAAGGGCAACTTGGGGTGCCTGTGGCTGCTGAGTACAGGTGAGAGCCAGAGGGAGGATGGCCAGGGGGCTTATGGGTAAGGAGGCACAGGAGATCCCTGGACATGGGAAAGTGGATAGACCTAAATGAGAGTGGTCAGCAGAGGTTAAGGGGAAGAGCACTGATTGGGAACATCAAGGAAGAAAGGAGGGCAAGGGGTGAGCTTGCAGAAAGGACAAAAGAAAGAAACAAGGTTGCTGTATGAGAGAGGCAGAGCTTTAGAATAGAATCTGAATAGAGTCTGAAGTTGGTTCCAACTAGGCTGCTTAAGAAACTTGGCAAGAAACAGGTTGCGGGGAGATTGACATCGAAGGTCCAGTTGCGTAAGGAAGTTGAGCGTGAGCAAATGTGGCTCACAGTCAATCGATCTAATCATTTCAGTTGTGTGTCACAGAGCCACACCTACTCCTACTTTGACCTAAACTGGAAGGAATTCTGGTCTGTAGGCTTTTTCCGGGTTCTTTCACTTCTGAACCAATGCTTCCCACTTTCCCTTTCTTCCTTTGGGTTTTCCACAGGCTCTCTAGGGAGTGGACCGGCAGTCAGAAATTCTGTGTTCTGTTCTAGAACTTGCCATTTATTGGTGGGATTAGCTGAAGCGAGGAAACCCCGGAGTTTCCTTTTCCTTTGTATAAAAAGGGAGATAATAATATATTACTGACAAGCCTTACAGGATTGTTCCAAATACTGAATAAGTAAGAGGATGCGAAGAAATGCTCTTAATAGATTATAATTGCTAGCTAAATAAAAGTTGGCATTAATAATAATTAATCAGTTAATAGAGCCTTGCTACTCTCAGCAGGGAGTTTGCTGAGTCTGGGAGAGAGCAGTATGCCTATAAGTCAACACCCATAACCCATTCTCCTACTTGTGTAAACGTAGCTCCCCAGACTTTTAGAACTAATCTCTTTGATAAATGGGACACTTCATATTCGCTCCCTTTTTGGACAGCATCAAATGTTCTTCTTCTAGCCTCTGCTCGGTTTCTCATGCAGATAAGTGATTGATGGTGTCTCCATGGTGCCTGGGGGAGTGAAATGTCTGTGTCCTGGACACAGGAGACAAGGTCAAGTCTTGGGCA
Organism: Mus minutoides; assembly: GCA_902729485.2. Classification (NCBI taxonomy): domain Eukaryota; kingdom Metazoa; phylum Chordata; class Mammalia; order Rodentia; family Muridae; genus Mus; species Mus minutoides. Next base: position 343,787 of record LR749707.1, read on the forward strand.
TATGGTGGGACTCTTTGGAAGAAGCAAATGTCAGGCTGTGATAATAATAATCCCGTCATCATCTGCCCCTTCTAGAATGTTCTTTCCAGGTCACTTGTGAATTTTTTTCTTCACCAAAATGTGTCAGACATAAACTTGGGTCTGTGTCTTGGATCGGGCTGGTGGAGGTTGCCCATGAGAACGTTAGCTGGCTTTGACACCTGTAGCCACATTCTTTCTGCTTCTCCTCAGCTGTGAGTGTGGCAGATGGGGAAGGCAGAGTACATTTGTGAAGTGTTTGATATCTCTCCTTCCTCTGTCACCTGGAATTCTCACAACCCTTCCCCCATGTATCTAAACATACATTTGAAGAGCATCGTTGACCTGCAGACATCAATGGTTTGTGACTTGACAAGTGCTGAGCTCCCAATTATTTCAAACTTTTGTCCCAGCTGCTAACAAAAGGAAGCTTTCTCCTGCTTCTTTTCATCTCCACCAATCAAGTAATGGGGCAAATATTTAGAATGATGCTTCGTTTAAGGCACCTACCTACTCATCTGCAGAAAGTTAATATCCTATCCAAAGGCACAATAGTTGATATCCTATCCAAAGGCTGTGTTTTCTAAAATCACCAAGCACACACGTGTGCATATATATAATATATATATATATATTATATATAAAATATATAATTATATATTTTATATATAATTCACACATGCTGCCCACATAGGAGTTGTAGCTATTCAAAGATAACTATTTTGTTCTCGTTCTTCTACCTTGGGATTTGTAATCATCTTTAAAGGCTTGGTAATGAGTATATTCAGCGTTACAGGATATACTGACCTCCCAGAACTGTCTTTCTTTTTTTTATATAAAATATATAATTATATATCTATAATATATTATATATAATTATATATATTATATATATATATTATATATGCAGATGTACCCACATGTGCATGCCTATACAACTATATGTGTGTGTGCATATGTACACATTTTTTTCTCCTTCCAAACATATATTCATTCTGCACTTAATGAAAAGTATGTATCAATATTCACATAGGACACTCAAAGTGCATACTTAGTGGAGAATAAGGATGTGAATTTCATCATCAGCAATTTGGCTGTTCTAGAGTCCAGAACTGATCACAATTCACATGGCTTAAAAAAAATAATGGATCAATTTCTGCTCTGTCCATAGTAATGAATATCGATATGTTGCCTCTTCTACACAAATTGTCAGCAATTTCAGATATTTTTAAATGACTTTTAAAAAATACATTTGCAAAGTCAATTATTTTGAATCTCATCTGAGGCAATTAAAAAACATCCTGACATTTAAGGTGACTTTTTTTATCAAGTAAAATAATTATAAATAATACTAATTATGAGCAAATCATTTAGTTACTCACAGTCTGGCTCAACCTTTAGGTTAATAAACCAATCCATTAGAATTCATCTTGCTCAAAGGACCAATTTGTTTAAAAAATGTAGTGACCTTTTACCACAAGTGTGATTGATATTTTCTTTAACAATATCAGAACTGCCTTTCTCAGAGAAGAGTGTGGTCCAGAGGTAGAAATAGAAAAGTTATATCGTCTTATGTGTCTCCTGATGGTAGTGAGAATACTGGACATGGTTGAAATCTTATCATCTCAGATGATACCTTAAGAAGACATCTGGGGGTCTCACAAAATTCACCAGCATTATTCCTTGTGCCAGAAAAACAAGTTTAGATATTTCTCTCTGCCTTTGATGTTTTGTTCTTGCTAAACATGTATGGCAGAGAGTTGCATGTTTGGTCTGTGTACATGTTGTCTATAGCTACATTTTCTACCAGAAAGACAGTTCTGGGAGGTCAGTATATCCTGTAACGCTGAATATACTCATTACCAAGCCTTTAAAGATGATTACAAATCCCAAGGTAGAAGAACGAGAACAAAATAGTTATCTTTGAATAGCTACAACTCCTATGTGGGCAGCATGTGTGAATTTACTAAGTCTGCACATCCTACTGTAGCAAGGATTATGAAGCTTTCTTTTCTCTTTCTTTCTTTCTTTCTTTCTTTCTTTCTTTCTTTCTTTCTTTCTTTCTTTCTTTCTTTCTTTCTTTCTGAGACAGGGTTTCTCTGTATAGCCCTGGCTGTCCTGGAACTCACTCTGTAGACCAGGCTAGCCTCGAACTCAGAAATCTGCCTGCCTCTGCCTCCCAAGTGCTGGGATTAAAGGCGTGCGCCACCACGCCAGGATATGGAGCTTTCTTAGCTGAGGAAGAAACAGCAAATCTTCCTGTGGTGGTACAGTCATTCGGTGGCATAGGTAGGGGCTAGAGAGACAGAGGGGGATTTCTTTCCTAGTCTTCCCCTAGATGCTGTCAACTGCCAAAGACACTGGACTGTGAAAATTCTTGACGCTCTGTTCCTACCTTATCTGCTCTTGGCTTGGATGAACCCTGGCTTATCTTCTCTGTCCCCATTCTCAGGACCAGGGCTGTGCGAGTAAGCAGAATGGAAAGAAAGCATCGTGCTTTGTAACCAAACAAAGCGAGTCTTTATTACATTAGTGTTCATCTCTCTGTCCACCCAGAGATGGGCACAAGGGCACAGATACCCTGAAATAGAAACTAACAGGCAAGTGTTTGTTGCGGAATATACTATCTTATAAAAAGTTTGCCTTTTGAAACAGAAGATCTGCTTTTAATTACATTTCTCTCTTCTTAATTCAAGTTAATATCAAAATTATATCTCCCCCCACCCCTAAGCTTATGACATCTGCTTGCAAAGTAGGCCACAAGGAGGTAGATCTCTTGAGGAAGGAAGGCTGGGACGATGAAACAGGACAATGGCTGTGTTCAGAGTCCAGAGTTTTCCTTAATCTTACATCTTCATGAAAGGGAGTGAAGGGTAAAAAGAGAATGCTGAGAATAAGAACCATCTACACTGAGCCTTCCCTGAGGATGATAAATTTGACTTTCCATTCTACTAGATTTTATATTGACTGTTCTGTTTACCTAATGAAGCTGGTTGTAAGATTATTGCACTGACGGAGACTCCCTTCTCCAAGCAATGATTTATTAGAGAGCCAGTTGTGTACATGTGTCTATAATATACATTAGAAACCCCAGTTGGGAACACAGCCTTCAGCGTCCTCCAAGGAGAAGTTAATTTCCCCTTGTGAGACAAACACAGCAGACAGTGTAGAGAAATCACTATCGGGGTGAGATCTGAGGAAATACAGATTTCCAACATTCAGACATTGGAAGAGATGGTAATGTAAGAGGGACAGTGGGAACGAAGTCACAGAGTGAATGGGAGGCTTTGTGTATATTCAGAGAGAGCATCCGTGGGAGGCATTAAATGGGAGCTTGTGGTATTGAGGGAAGAGGAAGGAAAGTGAGTGAAATAGCCTGGGTTCAGATTCTAGAGGAACTTGGACAATAGGTTTAAAAGTTACGTCTTGGGGCTGGGGAGATGGCTCAGCGGTTAGGAGCACTTTCTGCTATTGCAGAGAGCCAGAGTTCAGTTCTCGGTACCCACATGGTGACCCATAACCATCTACAACTTCAGTTCCAGAGGATCCAATGCCCTCTTCTGGTCTCTTTGGGTACCAGGCATGCACATGGAACACATGCATACATACAGGCAAACATTTATGCATATAAAATTTTTAAGAATTAGAAGAAAGTGAGATGTTACACTAGGGAGATAGCTCAGATAATAAAATTCTTGCTGTGCATGTAAGAGGAAGTGAGATCAATCCTCAGGCCCCCTGTAAAATAATTCTGAGTACAGCAGTGCATTCCTGTAACTCCTGTCCTGGGAAGGTGGAGACAGGTGAATCTCTGAGGCTCACTGGCTAGTCAGTCTAGCTGACTTGGTGAGCTCCAACTTCAATGAAAGACCCTGTCCAAACAAAACAAAACAAAACAAAACATCCCCCCAAAAACAAGGAGAGATCAATCAGGAGGGGCACCCAATGTTGGCCTCTACCCCCACACAAATAAACGCACAGGCTTGCACATGTACGTGTGTGCAGCACACACAAAATTAAGACCTTCTCTGTAGATGCTGGGGTCCACTCACAGTGGGCAGGAGAATGACTTGACCTATAGTTTGGGAAAGAGCATCACAACATTCAGTCAGAACTTGGTGGCAGTTCGCCAGATAGAGACAAGCTGAGAAAGATGGGTCTTCACCTCGTTCAAGGCATGACTGATCTGTCACAAGCATGACTATTGTAGGTATGGCACTAGCTGAGGGCTTTCTGAGGGCATTTATTTAATGGCATGCCAGTGGCATTTACTCATAAACCAAAAAGCCATTGGGCCAGAAATAGGGGTTTTGGTTACTTCCCCAGACAGGATGCAGTTTGGGCGATTATACACATGATTCATCGAGGTTGGGAAACATATCCTGCACAAACACACGCCCCTCCCCTCCAAGCAGAGTGACTCATGGCTTCTTCAGCTTGGTCTATGGAAGGCCTGGAAGTCCAGGCAGAGTCTGAGATATAAGGTTCAGTCATAAATCTGTAACATTCATAATTACAAGATAAACATTTCTCCCCATTCTCTCAATTATCGGGCAGGAGGCATTTATTGAATTCTTACTCTTTTAACACAGAAATTGTGATGTTGTGAAACATAGTTCCTGTCATAAAACACTTCCAAGTTTAGTTAGTAAAGTAGACATTATGATAACAGCAAAGAGAGTGTCCCACAAGTCTTCCAGAGAACTCTGAGCTATACTAATGGGCTAGAGGGGAAAAATCGCAGCTATAGTTATAGAAGGGGCATGAGACTGAGTCCTAACAAATACCATTCTTTATCTGACATTCCAGCAAGTCGAAATCTAGTGATTTCTATGGCCTGAACGTGGTTCTAGGCATGAAGATTCATATTTTGGTAGAATGTCCATTCTAACTAGAGGACTCTGTTGAAGTTAAGCCCTGGTTCTCCCTCCTAGTCCTGTGTTCCCAGAAATAAGACTCAGATCCGAAATATACTTACAAATATCTTTGCCATATAGCTAGGCTATTCTCTGACTAGATATTGCTTAAAATATCTTATTTTGTCTAGCCTACATTCTGCCGCATGGCTGCTTACCTGTGCTCAGGGACCACGTGTCTGTCTTGGCATATCTTCCTGGTGAATCTCTCCTAGAATATTTTTCTTCTCCCAGATGTCCCACCTTCTATTTTTTGCCTCAGCCATAGGCCATAGGCTTTTTACTTGACAGGTGATGTATCCATACAATACACAAGATATTCTCTCTACAGGACTCAATCAATACTGTAAGAACCAACTAAACTGCCTCGTCTCAGGGGGTTTCCATTCTTAGTGACATTTCAGAAAACAAGAGCTAGGCCCTCATTCTGAAAAAGAAGAATGTGTGCCAAAGTAAAGCAAAAACAACAACAACAACAACAACAACAAACCAGCCCCTTGGGAGGGAGTGGAGAAAGAAGCATGAGGTATGGGATACCCAATAAGTTAAGAGAGCCTCTTTTAACTCCTTGGCACTCCGTGTTTATAGGGGGTATGTGCATATGCCATGGCATACCTGTGAAGACCAGGGGACAACTTGAGGAGTTGATCCTCACTCTCCACTGAGTCCTAGGGATTGAACACACACCATCAGGTTTGGCAGCAGATGTCTTACCAACTGAGCCAGCTTTCTGGCCAACCAAGTTTATTCATAAGCCTGGCATATTTGGGGCCAGTTTCCCTGCCTTTCTATAACTTGAGTGAATGACAGATGCAAGAGGGATATCATGTGCATACCGGTGTATATGCATGCATAGGCATGCATATGAATATGTGTGTTTGTGTGCATAGTTTTTTTGTATGTGTGGCACTGGGTGTCAAAAACCCTAGATATATGTATGCACACTAAGTAAGCTTTGTACCACCTGTGTAGCCCTTGATTTAGTTTATGTGTTATTGTGTTTAAGATAGAACTTCATTACATGTGTAATGCTAGCCTGGGATATATGATTCTCCTATCTCTGCCTCCTGATTGCTATGAGTACAGGCATATCCTGATAGCCTGGCTACGACAGAAATCATTCTTATTTGATGATGCATAGCTATGAGTTCCCCAGACACCATGACTCTGCGGTTTCCATCAGTGATCAGGATTTGCTGTACTCATTGATAATTTTTCTGCAACTGCTCTGTTCTCACTTGGTACCTTGAAGACTGAAAATGAAGAACTATGACAGGGACATACTTTGCTTAAATAGTATTCAGGTCAGGTTCTGTAACAGACAACTCTGCCTTGGAGGTCGGGTTTGATTCTCATTTCATCAAGATATCTAAAATAACCAGGTCACGAGGTGGTTATTGGCAGGGTCCTCGCTGGGATGGGATTTGACCTACATAGGAAGAGAACCAGGACAGGAATAGTTCTTCAGCAATTCACAGACTTGGAGAAATCCAGTTCGAACAACTGCAGAACCACAAAGCTGGGAGAGACTCCATGTGACCTAAAGTGATCCTGCATCTGGGCAGATATATGCCTGACTGGAAGTTAATAAAAATTCCAGGGCTCAATACTTTAACAAATGCTTTAAAACATATCTATACTGAATACTATACATCTGGGGTATGGATGATGCTGGGGCAAAGGATCACTATACCTCCTCTCAGTGGTAGGACTCAGAATCTGGAACACATTCTTTTCAGATACTTGGTGTGAGAAAAAGAATTGTTTTTAGACTATAGTTTACATTTTCAAAAAAAAATTAAAAATAGACAGTGTCATATTTAATCGGCCCAGCTAATAGGACATTTTTATTTATTAAAAATAAATTTAAATGTAGCTATAAAATTGTGAGCGGATGGATGTTTTCATTAGCAACATGACTGGCTTTAAAAAGACTTACCAGAAATTATAAAAAAAAAAATAAGTTCACATCCTCCCAGATGGCTAACTTGAGGTACACGAATGCTGGGAAATTGTGCTATTTCTCACTCTGCTTGGTAAGTTGCTTAAGGCCAAGAAGAATGCTTCGTTTGTCTCTACATAGCCTACTCTAGAAGCAGGTGCATGCTGGGACTAAGCTGTTGAGCAAGTTAAAAAACAAAAAAACAATGAAGTCATTACTCTGTGGTCATGCCATGATTTTTATTTCATTTTTTGGTCCATTTTGATATTTTTCACCAAATATGAACCCCGTGATCACCTTGAGACTAACTAGCTAGCAGGAATCTTGTAAAAGTAAAGCAGCCTTGGGGCTAGGACAATTGATTGGGGGAAGAGTTTGGATTTAGATGAATTGTTGGGAGTAGAATGGAAGCCAATGGGATAGATATGCAAGCTTGTGTCTCCGTATTTAAGTGAAGAGATAGAGCTATTGCTGTGATAGACACTATAACCAGCTACAACTTGGGAATGGTCAATTTCATCTTACAGCTTGAAGTCTGTCACTGAAGGACCTGCCTGTCAAGGCAGGAGCTCAAGGCACAATCTAGAGGGAGGAGTTGAAGTAGAGACTATAGAGGAACATTGCTTACTGGCTTGCTCCTCATGGCCTGCTCAACTTGCTTTCCTATAATACTCAAGCTCAGCAGTCCAATGGTGCAACCACCCAGTGAGCTGGACACTTCAACATCAGTCATCAATCAAAAAGTACACCTCCATAGGCCACTCTCATGAGGGGATTTTCTCACTGAGGTTCTCTTCTTTCTAAATGACTCTAGCTTGCTTCAAGTTGACACAAAACTAACCATTACAATCAGGAAGTATCTATTTGAGGGATAGAACTTCAAGCAGCCTTTTTTTTCCCTTTGGACCATTTCTATGTATAAATAGTATGATGTGTTATTTTTAAGGTCTTGCTGTGGTTGGCTAGGATCTTGTGTTTGTAAGAATAAGTCTGATTAGAAATCCAAACTCCAGAAAGGTATGGGGTACACCAAGGTTCAGAAATGATCTGAGCCAAAGATTGGCCCTTCCTTCCACCTCATCCTTGATAGATCATTATCCCAATCCATTGCCCCTCTGTACCTTAGTTCCCTCCATCAATTCTGCCCTCAGGTAGACTTCCTTGAGGAGGCTAAATAATTTTTCAAAGCCTCTGGGAAGACTGGTCTCCCAGCAAAAGCAGAGAATGTGATGGGCCATGCTATTAGACTCAGCAGACATAGTGGAGGGAGGGTTGGTTCCTCTAGGGAGAACCTGTGGACTGTACAGCACACCATAGGGCTCTGCCTTCCTCCTTTCCTTCCCTCACACTCCTCAGCTCTATGAACATTATCTGCTGACTTTCCAATCTTCTTTCAAGACTTGGTTCAATTTTGCTTTTCCAATGATGCTTCTTATCTCTGTTTCCAAAGTTCCCCAAACCTACTGAGGTGTAGCAAGTACACCTCACCATACTCTCTTCAAATACTGTGCTCTTCCGTAAGACTTGGAATTCCTCAAAGCTGCTGGCTGCCTTGTTTGATTTCAGGTCCCTTTACTGGACTATGTATGTATTTCTCAATCGCTAGCTTCCAGAGTTGTGAGAGAAATAATCTAAGATTCCTTTTCTCAAGCTGACTGAGGTCAAGAAGGAAATGGAAGAGAATAGACACTTGAGGGATATGCATTAGAATGAGCACTGTGTGCTATAGGAACGTGAGAATGAGCAGTCTTCCTCACTGATCAGTGATGTTAAAGGCTGGAGAGTTTCCAGGGTAGGAGGGAGCCTCCCTTGGCCTGTGCTGAGTGTTGGATGCACAACAGGCCTGGAGAAGGGATATTCAACTGGGTAAGAGCAGCATATGAGAAGGTTGTAGGTATCCTACAACCTTTTCACATGCTTCATACAAAGCCAAAGCTGTGTGTTCAAATACAAAAATAGAACAGAAATCCATAAAATAATTTTAATAACAGCTTCCAATAATGTACTGATTTTATAGCATAATGTACTAGGAGCTAGAAAATTAGAAAATGGTCAGGCTAATTATGAATTTACACTGGAAATCTCTCAAGGAAGGTGGGCTTTGACTAGCTTCATGACGAGCTAAATCTGTGGGCTGAGTCTAGGTTTTGATTTCACTCTGCCAGGTATTATATTGGTAATAATCTTGCCCTCTCTAATCTCTACAACATGATCTGAAGACACTGTGGTATGTCTTGCACAGTTATACAGATGATGAAAAGAGATACAATATTTATATTAATTTACTTACTGTCCAAAATCTTGGCTAGTGTCATTGCAAAATGCATAATATATATTAGTGAGCTAACTACCTGTTCTTTACATAATTTGCCTCTGAGGACAGGACAGCCTGGCTGCTGCCCACGTGATGCATTAGGAATTCTTCAAATGGTTTAGTTGTTGGGTTTAAGGTGTTCTTTCTGGGAAGAAAATCGCATTGTTTTAGATAGAAGTTTCACCCACAGACTTCCTCTTCCCATAAGACATTCCCTTGAGCATCTGTTGCCTCTTCTGTAGCCCATGATAAATAATATTGTGGCACAAATGATATTGTGATATTGTGAACATAAAGTCATTCCTCCTGGTGGTCTTTCAGAGAGAGGCGTATGATTCTACTATATTAGGTGAGTCTTAGATCAGGTATGGGAGCACCATCCAATGAATGCATAATAACCTGCTACCTTTAGCAGGGGCTTTTTTTCAGTGTGTGTCAAGGACTGTGGACAGAACTCATTAAGTGTAACTGACATATGCATTCAGGAACACGGTACAGATAACCATGCCCTCCGTGTGCTTCTTTAGTTCTGTAGAGTCCTTATGAGACAAGTACCTGACTTGTCTCTCATTACACTCTGACATCAGCATTATACGGGAGAAAGACTCCATTGTTCTTTACTGCCTTGAAGGTGGCACTGAAAAAAAAAATGTGCAGTGGCATATTAAGGAGTTCTGACTTATTCCTGTTTGCTGACTGCTCCAGAGAATCATAAGTAGAGGCTCAGATACCCCAGTCAAAGGCACAGGCAGTTCACAATCCTCATCATCTCTCCATTCTCCCGTCCTTCTAGTTTGAGGAGCCTACTGAGAATCGTCTTTCCAGACCTTACAAAGGCAGAGAGCAGGTTTACTTTCCCAGAATCAAGGTCAATGAGATTTTGCTGTGAGTGCCACAGAAATTGGTAGGCATCCTATGGATCAGACAAACCTGAGAAGGCTGGGATTGTCACTGTGGCAGATGAGACACACAGAGTACAACCAAGGGTGCAAGATGAAACAGTTGCAGATTTCGCCTCCTCCAATTATTGTTGAATTATATTAATTCATTCACGAATTACTTTAGAACTTTTATTTCAGAGTCCTGGGGGACAGTTTGAAATCCTCTCAAGTCCTAGCTAGTAGGAACATACTGTTATTCTATTCTCATTTTTAATTTGTTACCTGAGATTTTTCTAATGTATTTTGATAGTATTAATTCCCTTTCCCTGACTATGAGATCCAGCCCTGTCTATTGGACGTGAGACATCCTGTGGCATGTGATCAACTCATAGGGTCCACACCCTTAAAAGAATACTTACCCTCCTCCTCTCAGTGCCTATCAATTGCCAATGTCACCTTAACTGGGGGTGAGACTTCATGTTCATTTCCTCTCCTCGTGCTGGGATTTTACATGTATTGACCCTGTGCAGGTCCTGTTCATGTTGTCTCAACTGCTGTGAATTAATATTTGCAACCCTTTGCTGTGGCCAGAAGACAGCCTTCTTGTATTTATTCACCACTCCTCTTACAATCTCTTTATGTTGTCTTCCACAATGACCCCCAAGCCTTGGGGGGAGCATATACAATATAGACTTCTCGATTAGAGCTGAGCATTCTATAGTCTCTTAATCTCTGTATGTTGACCTGTTGTGGGTAATGGATTAACTGATGAGTATAACTATAAGCCATTAGGACTCGGTTTGATATTGTGTCCATTTAGCAGTAGATTTTAGTAGATACTTTAGGCTATTAGATAAAAAAGACAAGTGTCAGGATTACCCCTTTGGAGTTTTTGGCCAGTGAGGTTCCATTGTCCTCCTCAAACATCATAGGCTATTGAAAATACTGCTCTTATAGATCTCTGAGCAGATGAATACTGTTACTGAAGGTTGAGCCCTAAGCTTTGGGTTAAACAAAAGTAGCACATGGTTTAAATACAGACTGTCAAAATTTGAGTTCATTTATCCAGTAAAGCTCTCTTGCCAAAAATAACCTTTAAAAAATCCTATTTTCCTATTCTACTGCCTAAATTGCATGGAAAATCCCTAGAAAATGTTGAAATTGAGACATCCCCTCCCCGCTTTCTGCCCTTTCTCATTCCCTTTTAAAGAGAGAGCATGGGTTTGATTTATAACTTTTCTAGTTTGTATTTGATGGGACCCTTTGGAAACCTACTGGAAGAGGGACAGAATCATCGCTAGTAGCTTTTACTGTAATCTCAGAAAACTTCTTTGCTCTCCTCCAGGCCTCTTCTGTTCTGACCATGACCTATATCTGTAATAGAGCCTTCCTACCACCTGTTAAGGCTATCCTTTCTTTCCTTTTCTTCAGAGTAGAGCTAGGGCAGTGTCAGGAGGCAGAGTCAACTCTTATCACTGGCCTATCCTTTTACCTTCCCCATAAGAACTTTCTTTAGGCAGCTTTTTTCCCGTTCTAATGCCCTCCCCCCTTTTCTAGAGTCTCTCCAGAATATATTCAGTTCATAACCTCCTGTAGCTCTCGTGAGGCTGTGAACTTATGCAATGTCCAGTGTACACATTTGTTTCTCTGAGTTGACTTGGGAATGCTTGATATGACATAGTGCCAGGACAACCCTGGGACACTGCCTCTACTAAGTTTTGCTCTCAGATCAAACATGTCAGTAACCTTTACGCCCTTGATCACGTCACTTACTTTCTCCAGGTGTTCACTTTCTCATGTGCATGGCAGAGATGGTAGTGTTATGACCTTTTCAAGGATGAAATGAGGAATCAGAAAGTTTGTATTCTGGTACCCAATTGCTGGAGGTTTGCACCGCAGTGTGCATCTTACTAATACGTCATCTTGAGAAAAGTAATTCACCACTCTCAGCTTATCCCCCTCAACTGTGGTTAGGGTCTACAAAGGGGCTTATATTTGATCTTCTGGAGTTATTTAGAAAACATAAAGTTACTTGGAAAACTTAAAGTAGAGCCTGAATGCTGGTAGACTCTCGATTAATTTAAGCGATTACTTTAGAACAGCACCCAGTGAGCCTAGATTACCTGTCGCTCTTCTTCCTCCTGATTCCTAAGGTTTTAGGTGAGGCCGATCCACTTTGCAGGTGCAGATCTGTTGGCTACAGGGATTTTATGTAGAACAGCTATTTAGTGACTGGTGGTCAATTCTCTTACATGACACCAATGCCTTTTGGAGGGAAGTCTTCTTGGGAAGATAACAAATTCTATGGATTTTCAAAAACTTATGTGCTCTAAGTGTGGGTTGGAGACTCTTTTTCTTAATTGAACACAGCAGACATTTTGTGTCATGTTGATTTCCTCAGGATATGAATCAGAGAGAAAGAAGTGAAATCTTGTCCTAGGAAGAAAGGGAGCGATTGGCAAAAGACTCTTCTCTGGTAAGGCAATTTACACACTTGTCTTTTAAGGGCTGAGTCACCGTCTGTGATACATTTCCCAGCAATGTCTAAGAGTTTCCAAATCTGGAGTTCACACTCCAGCCAGATAAGGGAGAGAGAAGAAAGGGTCTTACAATCCACTTAGTTACCACTCAAAGCCCTAAAAGGGAGCTCAATGGAAATGCATCTCCTCCAGCCCTACTTTTAGTCACTAAGACAAAGAACTGGCTAATCATGTTCAAAATTACCATTTTCCAATAGCAAGCATTAGCACTCCAGGAAAAAAATAAGCCACCAGAAATCTCTCCATCAATCTTTATTTATTTATTTATTTAGCTATGATTTTATGCTAGCATCCATTTTTTTTTTATTCATTGCTATTGTATAGACTGACCTAAGTTTATCTTACAGCGACACTGTAAACTTTTTAAAAATAATCAAGGCCTGTTTTTTTCCTAATAAAAATTTCAACTTAAAAAAGTTGTCTTATGCCCAGTTTGTCCATATTACAGGATATTGGGGGCTGCTATCCAGAAAGTGTTTCCTGACTATTCTAATAATAGAATAAAAAACACTAATATCTTGCCATCTTCACTGGGGTATGTTCAGGACTTGGCATCATCCATGGTACATTATAAGAGCTTAAGATGTTAGTTGAATGAATGAATACGGCTCTTATCTGTATAGCTTTTAGTAATCTTTGGTGAGCCTTCATTTTCTCGGAAACCCTGTCTGGGTGGTCATATATTTACCTACTTCCCATCCCCACAAAAATCTTAGCTTTTTTTGGTAAAGCCAGTATATGTCTGAGTGGAGGCTTTACCTTTCCAGACCTCAGTTCTTAGTCACAGTATTTTACTGACTTAACCTGAACATTTACTAAGCAGACATGCTAGTGTTTGAAAACCCAGATCTCTAAACTCAACCTCATACTCAGATAATGAAGAAGACATGTAGATTCCACTTCTAGCATGTCTTTCTGTTGGAAATCTAATTTTGTGCATGTGTGTGTTTGTTCGTGTGTGTCTACAAAACACAATTTGTCCAAAGTTCATTTTCATTTTTTGGCTGACACCAAACTCATATTTCAATCACCTTTCTTCAAACTTAGCCTTTTCATATTATATCTATTTGAATATGAAATATGAATGTGACTTGAGGTAGAAATTTTATCTATCTATCTATCTATCTATCTATCTATCTATCTATCTATCTATTCATTCATCTTTTTTTTATAGCATAGCACTGGGATTGAACCCAGAGCTTCACGCACACTAAGCAAGCACTCTTCAACCAACACAGTCCCTATACTTTTACTGGTGGCCAAAGTGAGGACATCACACAACTTACGATAAATCTTGGCTTCTCTTACAGTTCTGTATTGTAGAGTTCAATATTGTTCACTGTTCCTTTCATTGCTTCTTTAGAGTTCAAGGTCAGCCAAAGATAGATATTACTAAGCAAGGAGACAGGCTCTTAATCATTGAGCTCCTTCAAGGAAAGGGCCATATTAGAAGGTTATAAAACTCCATCCCTAAATCCAGGAACTGACCACGAGCAGATACTCAAATCATATTATTATATAGAACTGACATCTACACAAAAATAATCCAAGGATTGTGAGACATCCTTGGGACTTTGTCTACAACAATGGGGTCTTGGATAGGTTGACTGTTCTCTGCCCCCTCTAAGATGAGTCTCCGGATCTCCTTCACAGGACTAAGGAGAATCTGTGAGTCCTGGATGCAAGGCCTTAAGAATACTTTTTTTTTTTTTTAAGATCAGGTAAATCTCTTCTTATATAAGTAACTGCCCAAATGATGGTGTTCCTGTGAATAACCAAAGAAAAGAGGCTCTTGGAGACTCGCTGTGGGTCAGCATTCTTAATGTGGAGGGTTTTTAGGTGAGCTGAGAATTTAAAAAGGCTGAGCATTTCAAGTGAGGTTTTTTTTTTCTAATTCCTACAGCCCTCAGTTTCCAGGGTTGTCCCCCTACTTCACATGCCAGTGTGGTCATAGTTACTGGTGCGATGAAATTGTCAACATGTTAAGCAATGGCCTCTTAAATTTCAGATTCAGGATTCTCAACAGGAAGATTCTGGAGCCAAGCGAGTCAGTAGTGAAATCAGTGAAGCTGGGGCTTCTGGCATATGTGAGCTGTCTACCACTCTTATTAATCTGAGGTAGGACACCCAGACAGAGTATTCCATAAAGGTTAGCACATGAGAATTCATTGACTCGTTGTTGGGTGCTGAGTGACTAACACACTTACTGCACTTTTCTGTGAAAAAAAGTCTGTACCTTAACAGGGCCCAACAAAGTTAACACACATGTACACAGGAGCTGTTCATTGTCAATAGTTCACAAACCTGAGCAGACATCAGAATCACAAAGAAGACTTAGTACAGGCATTTGAATGCTGTTCCCACAGTCTCTGATTACTTACAAGGTGGGTTGGATACTAAGAAATAGCCATTTGACCAAGATCAGTGGAGCTGGTAGGATGGCTCACTGGATGGAAGTGCCTATTGTGTAAGCCCGACAGCCTGAGTTTGATGCTTCCTGGAACCCACAGTAGAGGAAAGAATCAACTTCTGAAAGTTGTCTTCTGATTTCTAGTGCATACCCATGACACATGCCGCAACATGACTGTTTGTGGCATGTATACACACACACACACACACACACACACACACAACAGCAACAGCAACAACAACAACAATAATAATAATAAGTATAATTTCAATAAAAGAACTGACAAGTGCTGCTGAAACAGAAATGGGATGACACAGCAAGAGCATAGTGCTCCGAGGGTTTCCTTAAGACAACACCAGTAGGGACTTATTACCACGAAAGCGGGAAGACTTGAGTTCAGGATCCTAGCATCCCTGTGAGAATCTGGGAATCCCTGCACCACAGAGGGATAGACAAGTGGATTCCTGGAGCACAATGACCAGTAACCTAACAGAACCAGTGACATCCATGTTCACAAAACACATTGAACTCCATCCTCTACATGGATATGCACACATGTACATTCACAACTGTACACATACATGTTCACATCCACAGGAACAAATATATACATACAACATACACACCTATGATTGTCAATGAGGGGAAAGGACAAACACACTGAGACTTTTCTCTGAGGTGACTTGGCTTTGTTCTAAATCAAGCTTCCAGCTCCTTCCTGACTTTGTAGAAGTCATGACTGTGGTCTGTTCCAAATTCATTCTTTTGTTTATTTGTCTTTTATAATCTTGTTTCGTGAGACGAGACAGGGTCCCATTCTGAAGCTCAAACAGGTATGGAACTCACTATATAGTCTGAGATGACCTCAGCTTCATGGCTAATCCTCCTGCCTCAAAATGCTGCATCAAAAATGCTGAGATCACAGGAGTAAGCCACCACATCTGGCTAAAACACCCTTGGATTAACTGAAAATTCTGTCATCTGAATCTTGAAAGCAAAAGAAGGAAGGTGTGCCTCTGTGCTCTGCCTGTGGTGTTTGCCACCAGTGGCTTATCTGGACTATCATTAATTTCCCAACAAATGGACATAAATTCAAGTATCCTACTTTATGATCTAAGTGGACAATGGACTATAATTCTCTATCAAGCCCTTTTGGGTCAGATTCTTATTTCACAGGGACATATGGTATATTACATTAGAGTCTTTTTCTGGAAGCCATTTTCATTGATTGACTTCAGCTCAATACCCAGTACTTGATTTAGCAGTATGTATCCACATGAAATAAGAATCTGACTCAAAAGGACAAGATGTGATTGAGGCTCTTGTTGAACCTGCATTCTAGCAAAGGGAGATAGATAACAAACACAAATAAAACACATAAATCAATATACTCTGGTTTTGGTAGTGGATTGATTGTTTTGGTTTGTCTTTTCGCAACTGTGATAAAATATTCTGACCAAAACCAACTTGAGTAAGAAAGTCTTATTTGGTTTATATTTCCAGTTAACAGTCTCTCATTGAGAGAAGTCAGGGCAGGAACTTTAATCAGGAACTGAAGCAAAGACTCAGAGGAAAGATGTTTACTGGCTTGCTTCCTCTAGTTCATGCTTAACCAACTTTTTCAAACAACCCAGGATGGCCTATGTATGGGTGGCATTGCCCACAGTAGGCAGAGCCTTCCCACATTAGCCAATAACCAGGACAGTCCATGTAGACATGGCTCTGAGCCACACTGATCTGGACAACCCTTCAGTTGAGACTTTCTCTTCCTGGGATATTGCACGGCATAAAGTTGAAAAGAACAGTTAACCAGAAAATGGATGAATTGAATTTTATTTTTAAGAGGCAAGGTGAGGAATGAGGTCCGAGGCTGTGGAGGCAGCAGAATTGTGTGCCTGGTTGCAATTTTCTACAGGGGTACCATTAGAGCAGAGACCTGATGAAGGTGAGACCAAAACTTTATGCCTGGGGCCGAGTGTCACAGACAGAGAAAATATCAGACTAAAGCCCAAAGACAGGGATGCACTTGGTACATTAGAATACACAAAAGAGGCTGGCGTGGCTGGAATAAAGACTGAAAAGTCAAACTAGTAGTTTTGTAAATCACTAATAAAGACTTTGGCTTTTAATAATACACCCAGAGTCACTCTAACATTTAGGGAAGAGCTATCTTTCCCAGAAGAATCTGCTGAAACATTATGAAGATATTAGGCTGAGTAGGATAAGGATAGAAGACAGGAGACTATGTAATTAGCTAAATCAGGAGATAAAGTGACTCTGGTCTTAGGTTGGCCACTGGAGGTAGCGAAATGTTGCCTGACTTTCATTCCTTTTTAAAGTAGAATTTAACAGGGCTTCTTGGTGGGTTGGATATAGAGGATAAGATAAAAAGAATTTAAAAACAGAGAAGAAGCCAAGCTGCGGTGTCATCACTTAATGAAAGATATGAAAATACTATCGATTAAGATGGCTATAGAA